>JACEFZ010027709.1:20000-389930 GCA_014155875.1 Cepaea nemoralis | reverse complement strand
AATTTCTTCAGTCATCCATTTCTTACGACCCACCTTCTTTAATTTTGGAATAGTTGTTTCTGCAGCCACATTGATTGAATTCTTCAACGTTTCCCATTGATCATCCACATCCTGGAATAGGATCTCTAGATCATACAATATTTCAAATTTGTTATGTACTTCTATGTTGAATTTGTTTTGTATTTCCTTGTCATTACTCAATGTACACAAATCATATTTAGTGTTTCCTGTTATATACTTGACTTTCTTCAACTTTATCCTCAATGTTCCTGTAAGTAATCTGTGGTCACTATAACAATCAGCACTGGGAACTGTTTTTGCTAATGTTAATGCGTTTCTAAATCTTCTGCTAATCAGAATGTAGTCAATCTGGTTTCTAATCCTGGTATCAGGACTCCTCCATGTCCATAATCTTCTAGGGTGTTGTTTGAACCAGGTGTTTTCTACAATCATTTCCTGTTCTTTTGCCCACTCTACGAGTCTGTATCCTCTTTCATTTCTCTCTCCTAAACCATAGTTTCCTACTGTGTATCTATCTCCTTGATTTCCTACTTTTGCATTGAAGTCCCCTATTATGATGTTTATTTCTGATTTTTTACATTTCTTTAAGGCAGACTCTATGTCATTATAAATTCTTCTACACTATCTTCACTGGATTCTCCTGTTGGGGCATATACTTGAATAATATTTACGCTAAAAGGTCTGCCACTTAATTTAACTAGTAGAACTCTGTTCCGACACAACCCAATATCCTTGAACAGATTTTGATGTTTTCCGGTCCAAAATAATTGCCACTCCCCTATGACGATCTTCACCTCCAGAATAAATAATCTTGACATCGTCATCTATCTTGATGCCTGATCCTGTCCATCTCGTTTCGCACATACCTAAAATATTAATTTTTTCCCTTCCAATTTCTTGTTTTATGTTCTCTAATTTTCCGTCGTCGTTTAACATCCTAACGTTCCATGTTGCTAATTTTAACGTCTCTGTCCTTGTCTTGCGATGATCAGTCAGTGTGTGTGTGTGTGTGTGTGTGTGTCCCCCTCTGTCTGTCTGCCTGTCTCCGCCCGTGCACGCATGCATGTATGAGTGTGCATTTAAAAAATAATAAAAAAACTCGATTAAAAGTAACACAGCTATTAGTATTATCAACTTATTTTCAGATTGACGCATATTCTGCATTCTTCGACAACGGACACTTCTTCAACACACAACTGGACGCCCAACTGAAGACACAGAACATTGATACCGTCTTCATCACTGGTTTAGCTCTGGATATTTGCGTGTTCTACACATCAATGGACGCAAAAGAACTAGGTAACGTACCCATCTCTAGAGCTGTTTATTCGTTGTATTTGTTTGAATATGATAAGTATAAGCTAGACGCCAGTCTGACTGCCCGATAGTCATGGCTGGGATCGAATTGATTGTTTTTACCCCAGTTTGGAAATTGTACCAGAATATACAAACTGCATTATTGTCGGAGACTTTAATAGCCGTTCAGAAAGATGGGGATACCCAGATACTGACAAAAGAGGAGATGAATTGGAGGACTGGGAAATAGACTCAAATCTCCAACCACTCAACAAAGCGGATGACACACCGAGCTTCTACTCCAGAAGATGGCTTACCACTTCTACTCCAGACTTAGATTTCTGCACAGGAGACATCCTCCACAAAATCGATCGCCATGTGCTGGACCAATTAGCAGGTAGTGACCACAGACCAATCAAGCTTGTAATGAATATGGAGTATGTTCCACAGGAGCAAAAGCCCTTGCCCCGCTGGAATTACAAACGAGCAGATTGGGACAGATTTGCCATACTAACAGACAAATATTGTGAAAACATAAATACACGATATGCAACATGAAGCAAATGGTGGAAAGTCTAAACAGAGCGATAATACAGGCAGCCACTGAGTCTATTCCAAGAGGAGCGAGGAAAAATTACAAACCATACTGGACTGAAGAACTACAAAGTTTGGATGACAAAGTTGAAGATGCCAGGAAGACAGCAGAGAGAGAACAAACAATTGAAGCGAACATCTCTTTCAAAGAAATCTCAGCAAAATATAAAAGAACAGTAAATCAAACAACAAGAGATTGTTGGAGGGAAAAAACAGAAAACCTGAATTTTGACAGGGATGGAAACAAACTATGGAAACTAGTGAAAGCCATGAACAATGAAGGACCTAGAAACAAACAAATAACAATTAAACAAGGAAATGTCTTGCTTACAGGAAAAAAGGCAGCAAATGCACTAATGGAACACTATGCAAATGCAAACCACATTGATATTACAACGAACAGAAGAAAGCAATCAAAGACAAACAGATACATCATAGAAATACAGAGACAGCAGCAGAATATATGATGGCAAATCTAACAATGGAAGAAATGGAACAGGCAATGAATACCCTAAAAAAGAAGAAATCACAGGAAAGGATGGAATCACAAATGAAATGCTAATAGGACTAGGCACTAAGGCGAAAAAGAAACTACTAGCAATCCTAAATTACAACTGGAAGAGGGGAATAGTCCCACAGGCATGGAAGGAAGCTATACTAATACCAGTCCCAAAGAAAGGAAAAGACCTGGAAGAACCAAATGGCTATCGACCTATGAGTCTACTTAGCTGTGTAGGAAAATAATTGGAACGCATTATCAATGGCAGGCTAACATGGCATCTGGAAGAAAACCAACTCTTAACACCACACCAAGCAGGATTCAGAAAGTACAGATCCACTGAAGATCAAATAACCTATATAGCTCAGGAAATAGAGGATGCCTTCCAAGAGAAAAAGCACACACTAGCAGTCTGGATAGATTTGGAAAAAGCATTTGATAAAGTAAGGAAGGAAGGACTGAAAGTAAAACTGCAAAACATGCATGTTTGTGGAAAAATGTATAAATGGATCAGCCACTACCTTGAGAACAGAACTGCCAGGACAAAAGTACAAGGACAAACAAGCAAAATGATGCTGTTGGAGCAAGGTGTCCCCCAAGGAGGAGTTCTTTCACCAACATTATTCCTAGCATATATAAATGACATCACGGAAAATTTTCCAGCCAGAGTACACACATCCTCCTTTGCAGATGACCTAGCCATATGGACATCTGAAGAATATATTAGTACAGCTAACAGCAGAATACAGCAAGCCTTATTAGCGCTAGAGGACTGGTCAAAATCATGGCTAGTGAAGATAAGTGAGGAGAAAACAACATGCACAGTGTTCTCCCTCTCAAATAAAACTCAGCAACCTAAGCTGGTATTGAATAGAAAAATATTGTGCCATGAAGAAAATCCAAACTATCTAGGAGTCACCTTTGATCGTCGCCTGACATGGAAGACACAGGTTGAGAAAAATCGAACAAGAGCAAGGCAGAGAATGGCAATCATGAAGAAGCTTGCTGGTACAACGTGGGGAGCAGATGAGAAAGTTCTCAAGAAGTTATATACTGGACGGGTGAGGCCAGTACTGGAATATGGCATTGCAGCTTGGGCAACAGCAGCTAAGTCAAACTTTAACAAAATAAGTAGAGTCCAAAACCAAGGAATGCGAATCATAACTGGAAGCCTGAAGACAACGCCTATTAATGAACTAGAAAAGATCACTTGTTTACAACCAATGCAGGACAGAAGAGATAGCAGAGCCCAGCAACAAGCAGAAAAATTTAGAAGATTGACGGACCACCCTATGTATAACAGGTTTAATGGTTTTGGAAAAGGAAGACTGAAGCGTAGCAACTTTGTAGAAACTGAAAAACGAAATATTAGGGCAGATCCCATACTTAACATATCAACAGTCAAGCCCATTTACAATGCACACAACTTCCCAGCTTGGAGACAGCAGCAACTGCCTGAGATGATAGAAAACATTCCTGGTATTGAGAAAAAGAACACTCAGCATGAAACCGAAAGAAGAAAAATAACCCTCAACTACATAAAAGAACATTACCCAAGCAGCAATTGGACCCATGCATATACAGATGGATCAGCCAAAGATTCAATTAAAAATGGAGGAGGAGGAATTCTCCTTAATTTAAAAAATGGAGTGATAAAAACACAGTCAGTGGCAACTGGAAAATTTTCAAGTAACTTCAAAGCGGAGGTAGAGGCTTTGGAAACTGCAGCAGAAATGCTCTTGATGGAGGAAAATAAAGAGAAGCAAATAGCTATCTTCACAGATGCAAAGTCAGCTGTCTCAATACTGAAGAGCAAAAACAGCCCAGAACTAGCTGACCTAAGAGCAGCACTCCATGGTCTATGCCAGAAATCCAAAAAAGTTGTAATACAGTGGATCCCATCACATTGCAGTATACCTGGAAATGAAGAGGCTGACAGACTAGCAAAAGAGGGTGGACGATTACCACAGCCTGACATAGACATAACCTATAATGAGGCAAAAAGGTTTATAAAAAGCACTTATAGAACCAAATGGGAATCAGAGCATCCAGGCCACCAGAAGGATGATGCATATTACAAACTCGACCGAAGAGAACAAGTAGCAATCTTCAGACTCCGCACAGGACATAACAGGCTGAAACACCACTTGTTCAATAAACTAAAGATAGGAGATACCGATGAATGTAATTGTGGAACTGGTAAAATGACAGCTAAACATTTGCTGCAGGAGTGCCCAATATATGCAGAACAGAGAAAGATATTTTGGCCCACGCCTGCTTCATTTGAGGGCAAGCTCTATGGAGATATCAACAAGCTCAAGTTGACTACAGCTTACTTTAACTACATTCAGTGTGACATCTAAAGGTGCAGGAAGATGTATTTAGACTGCCACACTTCATACCACAATTATGTCGGTTACAAAAGCGTCCCAGAGGCATGAAATGGAATATTGCTAGGATAGCAAATCCATTACGTGGAAAGTCCGAATCGAAAGCTCACTGTGTGGGCTTCATAAAAGGTGGAAAAAGCGTCCTAGTGGCACAAAATGGAATATTGCTTGGATAGCAAATCCATTACGTGGAAAGTCCGAATCGAAAGCTCACTGTGTGGATGTCATCTGCAAACTGCATTCTTCTGGCTTCTGGAAGAACAGCCTATGGTGAACAGAAGGCCCAATATACGGAAGTGAGGCTAAGCAGCCATGTGCAGGACGTGACGATTCCTTGGGTGAGCCCAGTACCAGAGCGCTGTGTGTTGGCTCTGCAATTATAGAAGCCTCCTTGGATGGCGGGGAATGCCCATGGTCTGCCCCTGCCTTCCCTTGAGGGCTGACCAGGATGCCTTTGGCTGTTCTATAAGGGCCAGCTAGGATGGGAGATAACACCACAATAGTGAGAGTCAAACGTCCTAAGAAACCCCCGGGAAGTTTAACCCGGTCAACAAATGCCCGCAGAAGTTGGATGTGTCGGTCTAACGGCGCAAGAACGCAGCTCTGCTGTAAACAGGCACAACGCAATCACATCCGGTAAAAAAAAACTCCGGATGAACGAAGAAGAAGAAGTACCAGAATATGTTTAGAGAAGGGAAGGCGCTCAAAGAGATATAGACCACATTGCACAGGAAATGCCGATTACACTATTCAAAAATGAGCCAAGCACCATATGCCCAATACGCTTTAAGGAGTAAAAGGGAAACTTTTATTTCATTTATCATTATTATGTGCCATGCTGATAAGAGTGGGCGGTCATGATTCGCCATCTCACTCGATCGCCAGAGTCGTGGATCAGCTCAGTGTGTGTGTCTCGACCATATCACGTGGCCAAGCCATCCAGGTATTTACTTCTCTGCCTTCCCTTTGTTCTCTTCCCCTCGATCTTGCCAGTTGTCACCAAGTTGTCAAATTTATTTCTTCTCCTAACGTGACCAATATATAGTATTCCTGTATACACTGGGTTGGAGCTGTTGACAATGAAATACATAAACCCTGTGGAGAAAACAGTACCAGTTTAGGTCTAACAACAACCAGTCTGTATGCGCTAGATACAATATAAAGACCAAAAATAATAATACAAATTACTGAGATATGCCGAGGCGCTGATCCAGTTACCCAGTTCTATAGCGTATGCTTTACATGCAGGTACACCTAACTGACTGGTACCTTGCCGTCTTGACAAACGATAGTTTGTAAAATGGAGTTAAACCTCTCCATAGCAGAAAGCCTGGGTTGAATTTAGAGAGCATGTGTTGCCCATGCAGCATGATCCCTCTCTAGGCCTAGCCTAGTTGACTCCAGAGGAAAGGTAACACCAATATGTCTGGAACAAGACAAGCTACAGAAGCTGCCGAATCAGCAAAGCAACGCTCTAACTGTTCGCCTGTTGGAGCTTCGATCCTAGACCAGTTGCCGACCAAAGCTTATACCCCGGTCTGCCCTGCCATGACATTTAGCCTTTAGGTTGCATTTCCACGCACTAGAGTAAGGCTTATACCATCCCAGTTGCGCTCCTCCGCCCGAAGCCGTTGGCACAATGTGGGATGTCAGGTTTGGTGAGTTCCGCCCAATATACTGCGCTAACAGGCAGCTGGTATTACCGTCTGCTGTCATACGGTAGCTCAGTCATATCCGACTAAGACCTATCAAAACGCGAGATAACCATAATTATGTAAATTATGTAAACAAATAGACATGACAGTCTCTTTAAAACTACCGCCGTGGCTGAAATATATGACAGTGTAGTTTTCTTTATGCATTTTCGTTGAAGGAATTCGTTATGTTATTTCATCATGTGTTTAACTTTCTTCTGTAGTAAGCACCTGACGGGATACAGCGAAATATGCTAGGCCAGGGGTGGCCAACACGAGGCCCGCGCCGTGGGTCATGTTGTGGCCCGCGGAGTGGGAAACGACGATGTGGTCGAAGCTGTTGCACGCTTGCTTGTTTACTTTAATTAACAAACAATAAAAATAAAAATTAGGTGCGTGGCCCGGCAGGAAATATTATGTCTGAAATTTGGCCCGCCTACTGAAAAAGTTGGCCACCCCTGTGCTAGGCAATAAAGTGTGCAATATATTATTTGGGTCTTTATGATTTGTTCAGTCACGTACTATGACTTATCGCCAAACAGGAAAGCTGGTCCCACATACCATTTCCGTATCGTACTCTCTCTTCTCTCTCTCTCTCTCTCTCTCTCTCTCTCTCCTCTCTCTCTCTCTCTCTCTATATATATATATATATATATATATATATATATATATATATATATATATATATATATATATATATATATTTTATATATATATATATATATATATATATATATATATATATATATATATATATTATATATATATATATATATATATATATATATATATATACATATATATATATAGTACATGGGGTAACATCAATCTTTATTGACGACGCCGAACTAGAGATAGTAGACCATTTACATATCTAGGATCAGTGGTAAATAGCAAATTATCCCTAGATCAGGAAATCAACATCCGGATTGGTAAGGCAGCAACAACAATGAACAGGTTAAGAAAAAGAGTCTGGGAGAACAGGAAGCTTACTGCCAAAACAAAAGTCCTTGTCTATCAAGCCTGTGTCCTTAGTACTCTTCTCTATGGCAGTGAAACCTGGACAACTTACTCACACCAAGAGAACAATTTAAACAGCTTTCATATGCGGTGTCTGCGAAGAATTCTTGGTATTAAGTGGCAAGACAAAATCACAAATACTGAAGTATTGGAAAGATCAGGTTGTGTGACAGTTTATTCCATGCTCAGTCTTCGTAGACTTAGATGGATAGGACATCTTAGGAGGATGGATGATGGTAGAATACCAAAGGATATCTTTTTTGGTGAATTACAGATGGGTAAGAGATCTCAAGGTCGGCCTCTACTACGATACAAAGATGTGTGTAAGCGGGACATGATTGATACAGGCATTGATAATGCACATTGGGAGCAAGTCGCCGCTGAACGTGTTGCATGGAGGGCAAATATCAGAAATGGAATAAAGTCAAAGGAGAAAAATTATTGCAGAAAAGTCACACACCAAGCGTTTGAGACGTAAGATGGTGCATGATGGTGGAAAATGACCACGTGTTCACATGCACCCACTGTGAACGGACATTTACAGCGCAAATTGGCCTTATCAGTCACACTCGCTACCGCCATAGTTAAAAGTTATTATGCCTTTTTAGAGCACAAACTATCGTCTGTCAAGACGGCAAGGTGCCAATGATATATATATATATATATATATATATATATATATATATATATATATATATATATATATATATATATATATATATATATCATCATAACATAATAATATGTGGGGTAGCGGGGTAGGGGTATCCTCCTATCAAAGGAAAATGAAGGCGCCTCGTTCCCTCCGGTAGCCTATGGGACACCCTTGGGCAAGGTGGAGTACCCGTTTAGCCCCCCGATCAGGGTTACGTGAAGCCATGTGTGCAGGTGGTGGATGAAGATGGAGAGCAGCCGACAGATAGTTGTAGGTTATGGTCTCCACCTTTACGACGGTAGGCAGAGGATCTCTTTTTTTCGAGGAGACAATGGCTACCGTCACTGACCAGTATGGTCACTGCTAGGAAGGAAAGCAATGGCAAACTACCTTCTTTATAGATGCCAAGAAAATCATGTTGTGTGGACTCATCGATAATCAAGAGAAACGGCGTAAATGGGTGCTCCATAGGAGCAGCCTCGCCCGGTATGGATAGTCATGCGCACCAGGTAACTCCAGGCCGTCAGCAGCCTACTAGGTGCAAAAGATTAATATCACTGAAAGTAGGAACTTGGAATGTTAGAACAATGAATGCAGATGGAAAATTAGAAAACATCAAAAAATAAACGGAGAGAGAGAAGATTAACATATTATGAATATCGGAAACGAGATGGAAAGGAGCAGGGATAAGGACAGGAGAGGATTGTAAGATTATTTACTCTGGGGGAGAAGAACAGCAAAGAGGTGTAGCCATTATATTAGGTAAGCAAACATCAAATTCTGTCAAAGGATATCGGGCTGTGTCAGACAGAGATCTATTAGTAAAATTAAACGGAAGACCTTTTAAAATAAATATCATTCAAGTATATGCCCCAACAAGTGAATGCAGTGAAGAAAGTATAGAGGAATTTTATAATGGCATGGAGTCTGCTTTGAAGAACTGTAAAAAAATCAGAAATAAATATCATAATGGGTGATTTCAACGCAAAAATAGGAAAGCAAAGCGATGGATGCAGTGTAGGCAACCATGGTTTGGGAGAGAGAAATGAAAGAGGATACAGACTTGAAGAATGGGCAAAAGAACAAGAAATGGTTGTAGGAAACACCTGGTTTAAACAACATCCTAGAAGATTATGGACATGGAGGAGTCCAGACAGCAGGATTAAAAACCAGATAGATTACATCCTGATTAGCAAAAGGTTTCAAAATGCGTTAACAGACGTAAAAACAGTTCCAAATGCAGACTGTTACAGTTATCACAGATTAATTATAGGCACATTGAGGGTAAAGTTAAAGAAAGTCAAGTATACAGCAGGAAACCCTAAATATGACTTGTGCAAATTGAAAACTGACAAAGAAATACAAGATAATTTTAACATAGATGTAAATAACAAATTTGATTTATTGTCTGATCTAGAGATCCTATTTCAAGATGTAGATGATCACTGGGAAATGCTGAAGAATTCAATCAGTTGTGCAGCAGAAAAAACTATTCCAAAAGTAAAGAAAGTGGGCCGTAAGACATGGATGACTGAAGAAATTTTACAACTAATGGAAACAAGAAGACAGAACAACAATAATCCTGCCAAATATAAAGAAATTCACAGAAAAGTCAGAACCTTATGTAAGGAGGCAAAAGAAACATGGCTTGAGAAAAATTGCAGAGAAATTGAAGAACAACACAACAGTAAAAATTCGAAACTAATGCACAAAAGAATTCAGGAGCTTACTAATCAAAGAACAAGTACATCAGCAGGCTGCCTAAAGACAAAAGATGGAAGAGTCATTAATAGAAAAAGATCAGATCTTACATGTATGGTCAGATTACGTGAAACACCTTTATGACGATAACAGAGACGAACAGTATGATGTTCAAAATAATAATGAAGGACCAGCAATTTTGAAGATGGAGGTTCAGAATGTTCTTAACCATATGAAATCTGGCAAAACCCCCGGTTCAGACAGCGTCACAACAGAAATGATTAATGCTTTAGAAGAATATGGAATAGATAAAGTTACCAGTCTGCTTAATACAATATATGATACTGGAAATATACCTCAGGAGTTATGTAATTCTGTATTTATTGCAATCCCAAAGAAATCCGGAGCCTTGGAATGTGATCAACATCGAACAATTAGTATAATGAGTCACATCACGAAGATTTTGCTAAGAATTATCATGCAAAGAATTAGGAGGAAAATACAACCTGAAATGGGAGAAGAACAATGTGGGTTTGTAGAAGGCAAGGGTACAGTAAATGATGTGTATATAGTGAGAACCGTAATCGAACGTTCTATAGAAGTAAACAAAGATCTACACCTTTGCTTTATTGACTACATACACAAAGGCTTTCGATAAAAGTGAGACATGTCAACATGATAAGGATGCTTGAGGATCTATAGATTGATGTAAAAGATCTTAGACTTGTAAAAAACGTATATTGGAAACAACAAGCTGCCATAAGAGTTGATAATGAAGTAAGCCAATATCAGCCTATTAAGAGAGGTGTGAGACAGGGATGTGTAATGTCTCCAGATCTGTTTTCCCTGTACAGTGAACGTATTTTCAGAAATATTGAAGATATGGAAGGAATCAACATTGGGGGACGATGCATCAATAACATTAGATATGCAGATGATACAGTCTTGATTGCAGACAATGAACAGGACCTGCAAAATTTAGTAGATGCGGTTGTTACGCACAGTGAACAACTAGGGTTAGAATTAAATTGTAAAAAGACACAGATTATGGTCGTTACTAGGAAGAACGAAATACCACTATTCAACAAGTGAATAGGTACAATTATCTTGGAACAGTAATATCATCTGATGGGAGATGCCTTGAAGAGATTAGAACAAGAATCGCCATGGCAAAAGTAGCCTTTAGCAAGATGAAAAACATACTGACCAATAAAAAGATGTCAATTGAAACGAGAAAAAGAGTGTTGAGATGCTACATAGAACCTGTACTCTTAATATGGATGTGAAGCTTGGACAATGAGCAGTCAGGCTGAAAAACATCTGATGGCTGTAGAAATGTGGTTTCTGAGGAAAATGCAAAGAATACCATGGACAGCCAGAAAGACCAATGAACAAGTTCTTCAAGAAACAAATGAAGATCGTAAACTGATTAGAGACATTAGACGTAGACAGTCACAATGTTTTGGGCATGTTATGAGAAGAAATGATCTGGAGAACTTGGGGAAAACTGGTAAGATCGAGGGGAACAGACCAGGGGGAAGACCTACAAGCAAGTACCTGGATGGCTTGGCCTTGTGGCATGGTCGAGACAGAAACACGGAGCTGATCCACGACTCTGGTGATCGAGTGAGATGGCAGAACATGACCGCCCACGCTTACCGGCATGACACATGATGGATGGATAGTAACATGCATTATATGTTCACTGCATTCATTTAACAATGTTCTTTTCTATGTGAGTGTAACATGCACAATAGATAACTGATGTGTGAAAGATGAGTGGCTGGAAGGGCGGAATGTAAGACGGGGCATTTTGAAAATAATTGACCCTTTGAAAATAAAGTTTGTTTACACATTCATTGTCTCTCTCACTTTATCTCTCACACTCACTGTCTCGATTTCACGCACTGTCTTTATCTCTCTCACTCACTCTGTCTCTGTCTGTCTCTCTCTCTCTCTCTCTCTCATCTCTCTCTAACTCACTCTTTCACTCATTCTCTCTCGTTCACACACACACACTCTCGTTCATTCACTTTTTCTCTGACACACATTCTCTCTCTCTACTCTCACTCACTCACTCACCCTCTGGCGCTCTCTCTCTAACTCACTCACCCTCTCTCACTCACTCATCCTCTCGCTTTCTCTCACGCACTCACCTTCTCGCTCTCTCTCACCTCATTCACTCACCCTCTCGCTCTCTCTCACTCACTCACCTTCTCGCTCTCTCTCACTCACTCACTCACCCTCTCGCTCTCTCTCACTCACTCATTCACCTTCTCGCTCTCTCTCTCACTCACTCACTCACCCTCTCGCTCTCTCTCACTCACTCATTCACCTTCTCGCTCTCTCTCACTCACTCACTCACCCTCTCGCTCTCTCTCACTCACTCACTCACCCTCTCGCTCTCTCTAACTCATTCACCTTCTCGCTCTCTCTCACTCACTCACTCACCCTCTCGCTCTCTCTCACTCACTCACCCTCTCGCTCTCTCTCACTCACTCACTCACCCTCTCGCTCTCTCTCACTCACTCACCTTCTCGCTCTCTCTCACTCACTCACTCACCCTCTCGCTCTCTCTCACTCATTCACCTTCTCGCTCGCTCTCTCTCACTCACTCACTCACCCTCTCGCTCTCACTCACCCTCTCGCTCTCTCTCACTCACTCATTCACCCTCTCTCACTCACCATTCACCCTCTCGCTCTCTCCTCATCACTCACTCACCCACTCGCTCTCTCTCACTCACTCACTCACCCTCTCGCTCTCTCTCACTCACTCACTCACCCTCTCGCTCTCTCTCACTTCACTCACTCACCCTCTCGCTCTCTCTCACTCACTCACTCACCCTCTCGCTCTCTCTCACTCACTCACCCTCCTCGCTCTCTCTCACTCACTCACTCACCCTCTCGCTCTCTCTCACTCACTCACTCACCCTCTCCGCTCTCTCTCACTCACTCACCCTCTCGCTCTCTCTCACTCACTCATTCACCCTCTCGCTCTCTCTCTCCTCACTCACTCACCCTCTCGCTCTCTCTCACTCACTCACTCTCTCTCACTCACTCTCACTCACTCACTCAGCCTCTCGCTCTCTCTCACTTACTCACTCACTCACCCTCTCGCTCTCTCTCACTCACTCACTCACTCACCCTCTCGCTCTCTCTCACTCAGTCACTCACCCTCTCACTCTCTTCTCTCACTCACTCACTCACCCTCTCGCTCTCTCTCGCTCACTCACTCACTCACTCTCACTCACTCACCCTCTCGCTCTCTCTCACTCACTCACTCACCCTCTCGCTCTCTCTCACTCACTCACTCACCCTCTCGCTCTCTCTCACTCACTCACTCACCCTCTCGCTCTCTCTCACTCACTCACTCACTCACCCTCTCGCTCTCTCTCTCTCACTCACTCACTCACTCACTCACTCACTCACCCTCTCGCTCTCTCTCACTCACTCACTCACTCACCCTCTCGCTCTCTCTCACTCACTCACTCACCCTCTCACTCTCTCTCACTCACTCACTCACCCTCTCTCACTCACTCACTCACCCTCTCGCTCTCTCTCTCTCACTCACTCACCCTCTCGCCCTCTCTCACTCACTCACTCACCCTCTCGCTCTCTCTCATCTCACTCACTCATCCTCTCGCTCTCTTTCACTCACTCACTCACCCTCTTGATCTCTCTCACTTACTCACTCACCCTCTCGCTCTCTCTCACTCACTCACTCACCCTCTCGCTCTCTCTCACTCACCTCACTCACTCACCCTCTCGCTCTCTCTCACTCACTCACTCACTCACCCTCTCGCTCTCTCTCTCTCACTCACTCACCCTCTTGCTCTCTCTCTCACTCACTCACTCACCCTCTCGCTCTTCTCTCACTCACTCACTCACCCACCCTCTCGCTCTCTCTCACTCACCCACTCGCTCTCTCTCACTCACTCACCCTCTCGCTCTCTCACTCACCCTCTCACTCTCTCTCACTCACTCACCCTCTCGCTCTCTCTCACTCACCCTCTCGCTCTCTCTCACTCACTCACCCTCTCGCTCTCCCTCACTCACCCTCTCGCTCTCTCTCACTCATTCACTCATCCTCTCGCTCTCTCTGACTCACTCACTCACTCACCCTCTCGCTCTCTCTCACTCACTCACTCACCCTCTCGCTCTCTCTCACTCACTCACTCACTCACTCACTCACCCTCTCGCTCTCTCTCACTCATTCACTCACCCCCTCGCTCTCTCTCACTCACTCACTCACTCACCCTCTCGCTATCTCTCACTCACTCACTCACCCTCTCGCTCTCTCTTACTCACTCACTCACTCACCCTCTCGCTCTCTCTCACTCACTCACTCACTCACCCTCTCGCTCTCTCTCACTCACTCATTCACCCTCTCGCTCTCTCTCACTCATTCACTCACTCTCCCTCTCTCTCTCTCTCACTCACTAACTCACTCACCCTCTCGCTCTCTCTCACTCACTCACTCACCCTCTCGCTCTCTCTCACTCACTCACTCACCCTCTCGCTCTCTCTCACTCACTCACTCACCCTCTCGCTCTCTCTCACTCACTCACTCACCCTCTCGCTCTCTCTCACTCACTTACTCACCCTCTCGCTCTCTCTCACTCACTCACTCACCCTCTCGCTCTCTCTCACTCACTCACCCTCTCGCTCTCTCTCCTCACTCACCCTCTCGCTCCTCTCACTCACTAACGCACCCTCTTGCTCCTCTCTCTCACTCACTCTCACCCTCTCGCTCTCTCTCACTCACTCACTCACCCTCTCTCTCTCACCCTCTCGCTCTCTCTCACTCACTCACCCTCTCGCTCTCTCTCACTCACCTCACCCTCTGCTCTCTCTCACTCACTCACCCTCTCGCTCTCTCTCACTCACTCACCCTCTCGCTCTCTCACTCACATCACCCTCTAGCTCTCTCTCACTCACTCACCCTCTCGCACTCTCTCACTCACTCACCCTCTCGCTCTCTCTCACTCACTCACCCTCTCGCTCTCTCTCACTCACTCACCTCTCGATCTCCTCACCACTCACCCTCTCGCTCTCTCTCACTCACTCACCCTCTCGCTCTCTCTCACTCACTCACTCACTCACTCACTCACCCTCTCGCTCTCTCTCACTCACTAACTCACCCTCTCGCTCTCTCTCTCTCACTCACTCACCATCTCGCTCTCTCTCACTCACTCACTCACCCTCTCTCTCTCACCCTCTCGCTCTCTCTCACTCACTCACCCTCTCGCTCTCTCTCACTCACTCACCCTCTCGCTCTCTCTCACTCACTCACCCTCTCTCTCTCTCCCTCTCGCTCTCTCTCACTCACTCACCTCTCGCTCTCACTCACACTCTCGCTCTCTCTCACTCACTCACCCTCTCGCTCTCTCTCACTCACTCACCCTCTCGCTCTCTCTCTCTCACTCACCCTCTCGTTCTCTCTCACTCACTCACCCTCTCTCACTCACTCACTCACTCACTTACCCTCTCGCTCTCTCTCACTCATTCACTCAGCCTCTCGCTCTCTCTCACTCACTCACTCACTCATCCTCTCGCTCTCTCACTCACTCACTCACCCTCTCGCTCACTCACTCACTCACTCACTCACTCACACACACACTCACTCATTCACACTCACTAACTCACTCACTCACCCTCTCTCACTCACTCACTCACCCTCTCGCTCGCTCACTCACTCACTCACTCATTCACACACTCACTCATTCACACACTCACTAACTCACTCACTCACCCTCTCTCACTTACTCACTCACCCTCTCTCACTTACTCACTCACCATCTCGCTCTCACTCACTCACTCACTCACCCTCTCTCATTCACTCACTCACCTTCTCGCTCTCTCTCTCACTCACTCATTCACTCTCTCGCTCTCTCTCACTCACTCACCCTCTCGCTCTCTCTCTCACTCACTCACCCTCTCGCTCTCATCTCACACTCACTCACTCACCCCCTCGCTCTCTCTCACACTCACTCACTCACCCCCTCGCTCTCACTCACTAACTCACTCACTCACTCACTCTCTCTCTCTCACTCAACGACCCACCCCTTCTCTTTCATTCAGCTGTCATGATTTATTACATCAGATACTATTCATGGCTGCTCCGTGGCGAAGGAGTGACGGACGCAGTTTTCTAATCCCGCATACCCGCGTTCAAAACCCAGCTTTTGGCGATTTAGCAGCAGATCGCCTTACGTTGTTGTTGTTTTTTTTTTTTCTAAATGAAACGGCAAAATTTAGAGGGAAAAACAATATCAAGTAACTGGTTCTTGTCTTAATGCAATCTTAAAATACTCTTAATCTCTCCCCCCCCCCCCCCCCCCCCCAAAAAAAAATAAATAAATCTGGAAACCCTAAAATTCCCCCCTGGTGGGGGGGGGGGGATTCCCCACCGGTTGAGAACCACAGCTGTAAAGGATATGCAACAACAACTACTCATGTACGATGAGTGTACACTAGTTCATGTGACCACTGCTAACTTGCCTGGTTTTACTCCCTGCAGGTTACAACACTTACATTGTGACTGACGCTTCTGTGGGTATTAATCCGGAAAACGTAGTGAATGCTTTTAAGAGAATGGCTGACAAAGGTGAGGCTGTACTTACTGCATGGATGTAGTTTTTGCGCTCTAGATTCATCGTTATCATCATCATCATCACATCACAATCATCATCATCACCATCATGTGCCATATCGATAAGCGTGCACGGCGTGTTTCGACATCTTACACGATCACCAGAATCGTGGATCAACTTTGTGTTTTTGTCTCAACAATGCCATGTGGTCAAGCCATCCAGATATTTACTTCTCTGCCCTCCCCCTGATACTTTCTCTTCAATTTTGCCAATTGTCACCAAGTTCTCAGGTTTATTTCTTTTCATAACGTGTCCAATACAATTTTGAATGTCTGCGTCTAATGATGATAGTGGTGATGATGATTGTATTGATAATGGTTGTGATGATAATTATTGTGACGCATGTTTATGGTGTCCATTTGTTTCTTGTAGGACGTAGTCATTGCTTTTTCTGGCATTCTTTGCATTTCCTCCAGAAACCATATTTCCACTGCCATTAGATGATATTCACCTTGTCGGCTCATTGTCCATGTTTCACATCCATATAAAAGTACAGGTTATATATAGCACTTCGACACTTTTTCTCGTTGCGATCGACATCTTTTTATTGGTAAGTATGTTTTTCATTTTGCAAAAGGCTACCTTTGCCATAGCGATTCTTGTTCTACTGTTTTCAAGGCACCTCCCATCAGATGTTATGACTGTTCCAAGATCGGTGTTCACTTGTTTAAGAATATTTCCATTTGCCCGTGTATTACATGTAGTATTTCTTTCTTCTTAGCGACGACCATAATGTGTGTCTCCTTACAATTTAACACTAACCCTAATACTGTGTACAATAAATACTGTGTACAATAACTGTATCTGCTAACTGGTCCAGTTCATGTTCTGCAACTGTACTACTGCATCATCCCCATATCTAATGTTATAGACGTTATGTCCCCCAGGCATCACAATAATTATTATCAAAACCATTATCAATACAATCATCATCATCATCACTATCATCATCCTCGACATCATAATCATAATTATGACAGCAGGATTAAGTGAGAAGAATACGAAATGATGTTATCAGACAGACAGTGGGATCAAATGTGTTGGTCATCTCATTGGAATGCAAAACCATCAACTACCAGCAATGGTCTAACATCAAAGAATAACTGATACGAGAACAAGAGGACGCCCGAGAAGAAAATGGATTGACGACATCGAAGACATTCACACGGAATGACACTTCCCCAATACGCTTGACGGCAAAAATGGAAAATGATGATTATGATGATGATGAATAACTTTTATGTTTTCCATAATTGTTTTCTGTAAGCTGCATTATTTCACGTTATTTTATATCCTAACAGTCACAGAACGTTCGTTATCAGTGCCTTTTCGTGTCAGTTATTACTTATTTATTCTGTAGTATTCAATGACATGTTATTTGTTATTTACATGATGTTTGTTATGTTTCCCGTAGGCATCAAGCTGATCACCCATGACGAAATACCAGCTACACTCCAGGTATATGTTTCTCTACTGTTTTACTCTTCGCTAACAACCATCTCTTTCTCAGTGTCATGGGATGATTAATCGTCTTAAGTTCCCGTATCTGCCACGGGCTTATATAAAGTTGTTTTACTTATGCAACTCCCATTAATTTGATCTATAATACAACACGTCTGCTACCATATTAACAACTTTTGAGTCATAACTGTGACACTCGCCTACTTCCCATTTCCCACCATCCATATTGTTAGGTTTAAACCTACTTTGTCGCCTGGAAGGTTAACCCGGTCAACAATGCGAACAAATGTCAACAGAAGTCGGATGTGTCGGCCTAACGGCGCAAGAACGCAGCTCTGCTGTAAACAGGCACAACGAAATCACGTCCGGGAGGAAAAAAAATAACTCCGGATGAACGCAGTAGAAGAAACCTACTTTTTGTTTAGCGTTGAATCTGTTAACTGTGATAATTATGAAGTAAAAATTGCTGTGACTTCTGTGGCTATGTAAAGAAGTAGCGGGTGTGATTTTTCCTTGTATATGGCAAAGGTAAATAAAACGTGTGTGTGTGTGTGTGTGTGTGTGGGTGGGTGGGTGGGTGGGTGCGCGCGTGCGTTGCGTGTGTGTGTGTGTGTGCGCGTGCGTGCGTGTGTGTGTGTGTGTTACCGGGACTCAAAAAGGAAGTCAAGAATTGCAACAATAAAATACCCTGCTACACAGCAGCAGAGAAGTGTGTGAGCATTCTCGACACGTTCAGCGGGCAGAACCGTTCAAGAAGCCAGTAGTGTCCACTCTATGACCACGAGCAGCATGACGATGGGAGTAGTATATCCGGAGTCACGCCAATACCACCGGGGGGTCGGTTCGGACCCCCTATTCGAGCCCTTAGGGGAAGGACTGAGGGTCGGTGCGGACCCCTATTCGACAGTTCTTAGGGTGGTGCTAGGGTGGCGGTATCGGTGCCCAACGCTGGGGTGTGGGGTGGTGGTATTGGCGTGACTCCGGATATACTATTATGGGCGTGACGGCAGTAACACGGGCTTTCAAATGACTGGAGTCACATAACTATACTAACATTTGTATACGTACTGATTCAATTTGCATGATCCGAATGGTTCTGTACGTAGACAGTGGATTGAGTCTTTGCGGAGATCTGCTGTACGGAGATTCATCTTCATTTTCATTCCGGGACATGCGGGAGTTGAGGGAAATGAACGAGCTGATACACTTGCTGGCTCTGCACCCCCTGCAGATGGCCAGTCGATGGATCGTGCCGGTGTTAGTAACGCCCTTAGAGAGATGTCGAGAGAGGAGGGCTTTGACGCCAGACAATTCGTTGTCCAGAATGAGACTTGAAAGTTACAATTGGCACGGCCAGATACGAGAGGAACACCGGAAGAATAGGGGGCCTCGTCAAACCAACAATAGAAACTGGCACTATTAGCCACCGAAAGCGTGATGCATACCAGTGTTCGTCGCCATCAGGCGAACCCACTCCGACTTCTAAGGTACTTGTAATTTACGTCCCTAAGTCAAGGATGAGAGGTCAACATTTGAGTCCAACAGACCGGTGATGATGATACTGGTGGTGGTTATGATGCTGTTAATGATAATGATATTAATCCTGATTATTATCATGAATCAAGATGTGAAAGCCAAGAATAAATAGCAGCAGCCACTGTCTGTATTCTGAACGCCATGTTTGATAAAGAAATAACAACAATAATCGTTGCAGCAAAACAACCACTGTATTAACATGTTTTTGTCTCTCATCTCCCCCACCTTTTTCTCAGGTACGCGACTGCTCCGACTTCCAAAGTCCTGGCTTGATACTGATGGTAGTTCTGTTGCTCTCTTCGATGCAGGTCGTCGCCTTCTAGGCAATCACTCACAGACCTTTATTGTGTGTGTAAATCTTATCTTGAAACACGAAACTTACATTTTCTAAACCCGTTCAACTGCTCATAGATAGGTTATACTTCAGGTCATACTACCATGTTTCCCCAAAATTAAGACCTACTTCTAAAATAAGCTCTAGTAAGATTTTTTTCGGATACTTTCAATCTAAAACTTGTCCCTAAAATAAGCGTAGCACGATTTTTACAGGATGCTTTCAATATAAGGCCTACCCCTAAGATAAGCCCTAGCACGATTTTTACAGGATGATTTCAATATTATATAAGACCTACCCCTAAAATAAGTCCTAGTTAAGATCCTCAACTAGAATGAAGATATTAAACGTGCACTTGCATTCGGGTACTTTGTTGATGGCATCGACTTTTCTAAATACAAAGTCTCCAAGATGATTGTCATGGATGACACTTCAGTGTTTATAAGCTTAGGATCTCAAATGACAATTGATCAGACGGAATTCGGGATTTAGAGAGTTCTAACGATGTTCCAGAAGAAGATGACATGAGAAGATGACATTTTCTCTCACATTTAATACATGTAGAATTTTGTACATGAATAAATATATATATTTTTTATATATATCTTAACAGCAATAATAATAATAATAAGACACCCCCGAAAGTAAGCTCAGTGCATTTTTTAAAGCTAACTTAATATAAGATCCGTTCTTATTTTGGAGAAACACGGTATGTACCGACAAAAAACCCAATGTGGAAGTCCGACAAGAAACAAATAAAAACCGTAAACCTGGTTAGAGACATTAGGAAGAAAGACAGTCAAGAGATTTTTGACACGCTATGATAAGAAATAAAACTGGATAATTTGGTGACAACTGGCAAGATTGGGGAGGGGGAAAGAACAAGAGGATGGCAGAGGTAAATATGCAGATGGCTTAGCCACACGGCATAATAGAAACAAACACAGAGCTGATCTACGACTCTGAGGCTCGCGTGAAATGGCGAAATAATGACCGCTAACACTTATCGGCACGCAAATGATGATAATTGTAACTTTTTATGTTGCATATTCCCTTTAAAGGACGTTGCAGTCAACACTAGCATTTTTCCGCTGCTGTTGATCTACTAGGCAAAATTACGCTCAGTAGTTTGCCATTGCTTTCTGAGCGACCGGCTCACATACACCCGTAAGTTACCAGCGCAGTGCGAATGGCTGCCGATTCTCGCGCAGCTGCGTTACTCACGAGAATATATGGGATTTCGAAGAAAGACGTTAACACCTACGCCAGAGAGACCGGCCGTATACACCCTATTTGTGTGTGGGTGTGTGTGTGTGTACACGCGCGCGCGTTCGCGCTTGGGTATGTATGTGCGTGCTTGGGTATGTGTGTGTTCACGAAACGAAACCACTTTCTTCTGGGCAATATACAATGGCATTGGTACAACAATACAAACAATCCAACAAATAAACAAGGTCTATCAGTAGCTGGGGCTTGCTGTAGGTATATGGTGTGTCGGGATCATCACATTATGTAGGCCGGCTTGCTGTATGTATATGGTGTGTCGGGATCATCACATTATGTAGGCCCGGCTTTGCTGTAGGTATATGGTGTGTCGGGATCATCACATTATGTAGGCCGGCTTGCTGTAGGTATATGGTTGTGTCGGGATCATCACATTATGTAGGCCGGCTTGCTGTAGGTATATGGTGTGTCGGGATCATCACATTATGTAGGCCGGCTTGCTGTAGGTATATTGTGTGTCGGGATCATCACATTATGTAGGCCGGCTTGCTGTAGGTATATGGTGTGTCGGGATCATCACATTATGTAGGCCGGCTTGCTGTATGTATATGGTGTGTCGGGATCATCACATTATGTAGGCCGGCTTGCTGTAGGTATATGGTGTGTCGGGATCATCACATTATGTAGGCCGGCTTGCTGTATGTATATGGTGTGTCGGGATCATCACATTATGTAGGCCGGCTTGCTGTAGGTATATGGTTGTTCGGGATCATCACATTATGTAGGCCGGCTTGCTGTAGGTATATGGTGTGTCGGGATCATCACATTATGTAGGCCGGCTTGCTGTAGGTATATGGTGTGTCGGGATCATCACATTATGTAGGCCGGCTTGCTGTATGTATATGGTGTGTGTCGGGATCATCACATTATGTAGGCCGGCTTGCTGTAGGTATATGGTGTGTCGGGATCATCACATTATGTAGGCCGGCTTGCTGTATGTATATGGTGTGTCGGGATCATCACATTATGTAGGCCGGCTTGCTGTAGGTATATGGTGTGTCGGGATCATCACATTATGTAGGCCGGCTTGCTGTAGGTATATGGTGTGTCGGGATCATCACATTATGTAGGCCGGCTTGCTGTAGGTATATGGTGTGTCGGGATCATCACATTATGTAGGCCGGCTTGCTGTATGTATATGGTGTGTCGGATCATCAACATTATGCAGGCCGGCTTGCTGTAGGTATATGGCGTGTCGGGATCATCAGCATTATGTAAGGCCGGCTTGCTGTAGTATATGGTGTGTCGGGATCATCACATTATGCAGTGCCGGCTTGCTGTAGGTATAATGGTGGTGGTCGGATCATCACATTATGCAGGCCGGCTGTTGCTGTATGTATATGGTGTGTCGGGATCATCACATTATGTATGGCCGGCTTGCTGTAAGGTATATGGTGGTGTCGGGGATCATCACATTATGTAGGGCCGGACTTGCTGTATGTATATGGTGTGTCGGGATCATCACCATTATGCAGGCCGGCTTTGCTGTATGTATAATGGTGGTCGGGATCATCGACATTATGTTAGGGCCGGCTTGCTGTATGTATAATGGTGGTGTCGGGATCATCACATTATGTAGGCCGGCTTGCTGTATGTATATGGTGGTGTCGGGATCATCAACATTATGTAGGCCGGCTTGCTGTAGGTATATGGTGTGTCCGGGATCATCACATTATGTAGGCCGGCTTGCTGTAGGTATATGGTGTGTCGGGATCATCACATTATGTAGGCCGGCTTGCTGTAGGTATATGGTGTGTCGGGATCATCACATTATGTAGGCCGGCTTGCTGTAGGTATATTGGTGTGTCGGGATCATCACATTATGTAGGCCCGGCTTGCTGTATGTATATGGTGTGTCGGGATCATCACATTATGTAGGCCCGGCTTGCTGTATGTATATGGTGTGGTCGGGATCATCACATTATGTAGGCCGGCTTGCTGTAGGTATATGGTGTGTCGGGATCATCACATTATGTAGGCCGGCTTGCTGTATGTATATGGTGTGTCGGGATCATCACATTATGTAGGCCGGCTTGCTGTAGGTATATGGTGTGTCGGATCATCACATTATGTAGGCCGGCTTGCTGTAGGTATATGGTGTGTCGGGATCATCACATTATGTAGGCCGGCTTGCTGTAGGTATATGGTGTGTCGGGATCATCACATTATGTAGGCCGGCTTGCTGTAGGTATATGGTGTGTCGGGATCATCACATTATGTAGGCCGCTTGCTGTAGGTATATGGTGTGTCGGGATCATCACATTATGTAGGCCGGCTTGCTGTAGGTATATGGTGTGTCGGATCATCACATTATGTAGGCCGGCTTGCTGTAGGTATATGGTGTTCGGGATCATCACATTATGTAGGCCGGCTTGCTGTAGGTATATGGTGTGTCGGGATCATCACATTATGTAGGCCGGCTTGCTGTAGGTATATGGTGTGTCGGGATCATCACATTATGTAGGCCGGCTTGCTGTAGGTATATGGTGTGCCCGGGATCATCACATTATGTAGGCCGCTTGCTGTAGGTATATGGTGTGTCGGGATCATCACATTATGCAGGCCGGCTTGCTGTAGTATATGGTGTGTCGGGATCATCACATTATGCAGGCCGGCTTGCTGTAGGTATATGGTGTGTCGGGATCATCACATTATGTAGGCCGGCTTGCTGTATGTATATGGTGTGTCGGATCATCAATTATGTAGGCCGGCTTGCTGTATGTATATGGTGTGTCGGGATCATCACATTATGTGGGCCCGGGCTTGCTGTAGGTATATGGTGTGTCGGATCATACATTATGTAGGCCGGCTTGCTGTATGTATATGGTGTGTGGGGATAAAATCACATTATGTAGGCCGGCTTGCTGTAGGTATATGGTGTGTGGGGATCATCACATTATGTAGGCCGGCTTGCTGTAGGTATATGGTGTGTCGGGATCATCACATTATGTAGGCCGCAGTGCACGGAGTTACAGGTGGTCACTTTCCCCTCTCATGTAGCGAACATCGAGAGCTGACATGGAAACCACGTCAGATCGTGCTTTAGGCATTGGCAGAGCAACGCCCTAACCCTCACATCAACGGGGTCCACTAGCATCCGCATACAGGAAAACACTGGGAACGCTTGAATCACACAAACAACAAACACACCGATTCAACTATATGAATAACTATACATATATAAGTTACTCATATGTTTCCTTGTTATTGACTCGACATGTGTGTGGTTGAATACCGCGTTTACATGGGAATAAAATGGGGAATGGAAATGATATGATTACTGTCCCCGGGTACAGTTCAGTTGCTGAAAATTGGCATATTTATATAAATATGTTTTGGATATATTTTTTAGATATGTTTTCCGGTAACATTTCACCGTATATGATATATTTGTTGCGTAATTAATATGTATACTTATTGTGTCTCCCCATGATCTTATACCTGTTGTATTTCCCTGTTATACAACTATATTATGACAGTGACATACCTCTAAATTCGCGGAGGAAACATTGCCAATTTGGGCCTATTCTCAGCTGATCCGCATGTGCTGTGTTGAATAAAGCCATATTTATATTCTAACATGTCTCTCTAGAGATGTACATTTCCAGTACCAGTTTTGAGGACCCTTCTGATTTCTGGGCTTGGAGAATTGCTTCAAGACAGTCCCGTGAAGCTGGTACTTTTGTACCTGGTTGGGAGATAATTATCTACGCTAATCTGCCGCTATAGTGTGTGTTTTTTTTTTTTGTTGCCTCAATATAACCTTATCATTATGTCCACTCCAACAAAAAAATTTTTGTTCTGGAGATTTTACAGCAGATTTCAAAGTTTGTTTATATGCGGTATATAATTTACGACTTAGAGATTACGTCCATCATTTTAACAGTATTACAGCTTCACCAAGACACATCCCCGCATTTTTTAAAATTTTCACGTGATTTCCGTTTTGAAACAAACAGCGCGAAGTTCGGGGGGGGGGGGGGGGGGGGGTTTGTTCAGAGGTGTCTCCAAATGGGGGTTCTTTCATGAAACGTGATTATATAAATAAACTAGCTGACAAGGCCCGGCTTATGGCGGGGATCTATCTATCTATCCATCCATCCTATCTATCTATCTACCTATCTATCTATCTATCTCCTGCCTGCCGGCCGGCCGGCCGACCCACCTACCTTTCTGCCTACCTACCTACCTACCTTTCTGCCTACCTACATTTCTGTCTGTCTGTCTGTCCGCGCTATTAAATATTGTTGTTATTAAATTTAGTTGTTCAGCAAAACATCAAAGGAATGTCGCCGCTTTTGATGATTTAAGTTGTTTTTGGACCTATCAAAGACATATTCCTTGGGTGGGGGTAAATATAAGACGGCTGGAAAAATTTAATAACGATGCAACAGACAGTTTTCAAAATAATTGGTCGTGAATGAAGGCATTCAAATCGGAACATACTATAATTGGGTGGCACTGGATAGTGTGATTCCGTGTCATTGCACAGTGTCTTTAATGTCACCAATCCAATTTCATCTCAATCAACCTCTTGCTTTCGTAGCAAATCTTATTTGATGTAGGGCCAGTTCTGGTAGTTGATGGTGTTGTATTTTAACGAGATGGCCAAACCATCTGATCTTATGTCTTTCAATAAAAGTGGCACAAGGTGTTGATCCCACTGTCTGTCTGGTAACAGCATTTTTTACTCGGTCTCGGATACTTAAGTTGGCAGCTCTCCTCAAGCACCTCATCTCACAGATGTTGATTTTGCGTAAGTTTGATTTGGATAATGTCCAAGTTTGACATCGGTAGGATATGATTGGTGTAAATATGTTATTTATTATCTGCCATTTTGCGAACATACTCGTAGGTATATATGGATGCTTTAGAATTGGCGAAAGTTGAAATATAAGCGCACTTGCTTTTTGACATCTAATTTTGATTTCTCTGACTATTTTGCCATCTTCTGTGATCACACATCCAAGATATTTGAATTCTTTAACATGTTTCAGAGATGTGCTATTTATCAGTATGCCTAAAGGACCAGGAGATCAACTGACTTGCATTACATCAATTTTGGCTGTATTTATATTCATATTGTATCTGCTGCATGTTGAGCTAAACTGCCCTTGACAGAACATATTTCTGATCATAGTAACTGAATAGTTGAGCATTTTACAACTCGTATAAGTTCATGTTACTGTAAAAGATCTATACATGTTTACCTTAATTATGTGTTTCTTTAAATTCTGCTTTACTTTCTTTCAGTAAAAGTTACATATTAACTAAAATGAATGTATTGTTTGTGTCTTCTTTGTTCACATTCACAACAGGGAGAACACTTCTTTAAATTAAATACATTTCTAACTCGTTTGACCTACTTAACAGCGTTGATTACAACTGCGTGTGATTTACCCAGTGCTCTTTTCATTTTTTTTTTTTAAAGCCGCTTGTTTATCCTCTCTGCTTTCGTTTCTTTGTTGTTGTTTGAAGCGTGTTTTTAGTTGTTGGTATCCCCCGAAGTCGGAGAGTGTCTGCCTGCACGGCGAGGAACCACCAGTCTGCACACCAATACGCCAGACATGGGACAACGGATACTCACGCAAAGTTCATCCGACATACAGGACCTCGCGCTGGAGTTCACAGCCAGCGAACACAAGCAAGCAAGCAAGTTGCTGGAAGTTTCCCTTGCTGTGGCTTAGTTCTTTATGACAATCGTCTGCGCATTTCAATGAATTCAACGAACGAAGGACCTTTACTTTACGAGACATTTGCGGATGCCCATTTTAGGCTGTGGCAACTTGGAAGCTCGGGCAATTTATAAAATCCACTTCCATGCGAGTTCGAACCCATGAAATGCGCGCCGACAGGCGAGCCTGCTGGTCACTGCTCCACCGAGGCTCCACAGTTCAGTTTGTAAGTTTTAAATAATGATCGGAGGCAGGAAGAAACTGCGAAAGAAGTGTCATTGGTGTTGAGCGACACCACTGTACACTTGGCATTCCCATAAGCATGTGAGAAGGTAAGTATGTGTTGAGAAACTACGTCGTAGTGTACATTCTCTCTCTCTTTCCCTGTTTCTATCGCTTTCTTACTCTCCATCTCACTGTCTCGTTTGCTCTCTCTCTCTCTCTCTCGCCAGCTTCTCTATCGCTGACACTTTTGTACTGTCTCTCTCTCCCGCTCTTTCTTACGGTCTCTCTTTTTCTCTCCCTATCTCAAATTAAAAGGTGTTGTATAGGGAAAACTACTATATATGTAAGCCCTTGGCAGATACTTAAGACGATTAATTATCTCATGACACTTAAAGCTAGAGAGAAGCTGCTGGACAGATCGGCATCATGGCACGGAGAAATATCGGTATCAGTAATGATTCACAACACAAGAATCATAAGGCTTTGGACAGACATGATCGCCCACCCCTCACGGATTAGACTATAGGAAGAAGCAGATTTGCTGTGCTGGTCACTTGACTGGAAGATCACAGGCTCCCTAAACGATTTTGTTATTTTACGGTAAGCTGCGCCGTGGTAAACGCTCCCAAGGCGGCCAGGGGAAAGACACTCTGAAGACCTCACTAAAAGCTTTTGGAATTCATCACGACATTTGAGAGACTGCTGCCAAAGACAGAAATTCGTGGCGTACATCATTACGCAAGGGTTTAGTCACTTGTGAAGCAAACAGGATTGCAAGAACTGTGAAAAAAAGGCTCGACCCAAAAAAAAAAAAAAACACTGCAGGAGATCCCCCTCCCGAAACGTCAAGCATTCTTCGCTCACACTGTCAAAGAACATTTCGAGCCAAAATAGACCTTACCAGCCATCTTAGAACTCACGGCTCCAAATTTTCAACCCCACTGGATGAAATGAATGGTCATCATCATCATTCTTGATGGACAAACAACAGATTATATGAAGACGTTTGTGATTGGGTTGTGAACGGCCGACGCCCACTATCATCGAAATCAAAACAAAGCAATCTGCTTATAAATGACCGCGACTAATTTCATTCCATCGACACCCCAGGACGGCTAACCAAGTTTTAAAACACACCCGTTAAAGTCAGATGTGTTGGCCGCAATTACGTCTGGGAAAAAAAAAAAAACCCCACTCCGGATGAACGCAGAAGAATAATAATCCGTCGACAGCAAACAAGTCATGCCGGGAAGTTGTGAAAAGGCCACATCCGGCGGTTCCCGGTCAACGACATGAAAAACCACTGCAATGTTGTTATGTTTTCAGGATGATCTTAGGCAGTTTCCATGGCGAAGTCCAGGTGCCTCGCTCTCTAAAGATTGTGGGTTCGATTCCGGGCTACATCGTTCAGTTCGTGAGTGTAATTTTCTCAGGAAACTCCTGGGGGTCGTCGCGGGACCTACGGAGTTCGTGCTTTGTGCGTCAATTTCGGTCATAACTGTAACAAACCCCTACATTTTCCGCCATCCATTTTTGTTTGATCCAAACCTACTTTTTGTTTGCCAATTAATCTGTTACACCCTGGTTTTAAAGGGTGATCTTCTGTGAATGTTACACCGAAAGAAGCTTTTGTAGACATTTTAGCAGTTTGCGAAGTTGCACTGAAATCAGTTTGTTGTAAAGATCAGTCGATCTCAACACACTCACCCCGCCCATGGGCAGACTTTGGTCGGTCTCACGGAAAAATAGTGAAACCACTGCAGTTTGTAAATGTGTGGGTATGTATGATTGCGCGTAAGTGTGTTTTGTGCACACATCGCGCCTTCACACGTGAGTGCGCAAGAGTAGCTCGGTGTCTACAGACAAGGGCACTTACGTGCAAGTCTGAGCACCTAGGAGTTTGCCTGGAGTGCTATGCTCTCTGTTTTAAAATCTAACAGGTCATGAGGAGAGTGAGGGAGAGAGGAGACATAAATAAGAGATGGAGGGCGTGCTAAAATGGAAGAGTGGCAGAGTGAAAAGAGAGAGAATAAGAGAGATAGAGTGAAAGAAAGATAAAGAGTGAGAGAGAGAGAGAGACAGATAGAGTGTGTGTGACAGAGAGAGCGAGAGATAGAGAACGTTAGAGAGAGACATGGAGAATATGCGAGCGAGAGAAAGTGGACAAGAGAGTGAGCATAAGAGATAGAGACAGGAAGAGAAAGAGATCGTATGAGAGCTAGGAGGAGAACACGCGAGAGAGAGAGCAAGAGAGAAGCACAAGAGTGGGGAAAAGAGAATGAAAGAGCGAGTAAGAGAGAAAGAAAGAACAAGATAGAGTAACAAAGCAAGAACGAGCTAGTGGAACAGCATGTGATGAGAAAATAAGAGAGAGAGAGGCCAAGGGAGAGAGAGACAGACGGATACAGAGAGAATGGGAAAGAAGGAAGTGGGAAATAAAGAATGAACCCCACAGGAAAAAAGAAGGTTCAAGACCAACTAATATATTAAACGTTTATTACTGATAACAATAAACAATCAATGCAAACCATACACCCAAGGTATGCAATCATGCAAACACAACTGTCAGGTACAGAGGCGCCCACAGTTACCTGCTATACTCATTATCTCGGGGGGGGGGGGGGGGGGGGGGGGGTCATGGCTGAGAGATTATGGTTTCTGCCTCACGATCAGAAGGTAACGAGTTCGATCCTGAACAGGCCTCTGGAAATTCTTTCAAGAACCATTTGTATCCAATTATACTCCCCTCTCCCCAATCTCTTGGGTAGTAACATGTGACACCTAGCCTTCTCAGATAAGTGTGAAAAACAGGAGGTCTCTTGTGCAAACTGTGGACGTTTTAAACATGGCAGCTGGAAATCACAAAGCGTAGGCCACAAGGCAAGGGCACTAGCAGCTGTGTTAGGAAAGGTAAATCTATGCATGGGTAGAAACAGCTCATTACCCTGGATGGAATCTGTCCCGAGCAAGTGCAGCTGACACTAATGCCGGTCGAGGTCAGACACCCTGACCTCTGAGGCGCATAGCCAGGTGCAACATACTATCCCAAAAAGAGGAAGACGAAGAAGAAGATATTCAATATCTGCTTATTTCAGGAATAGCTTTGCTTGTGAAAAGAATTTACTTATTTTTTATTAAACCATTTTCTAAGTGAGTAAAAAGTGAGCACTTAAATGTTACAAAGAACCTGTCCCGCTGTATGGCAGTGAATCATCAAATGTGAATGAACAAATTAGAAAGAGCTTCATAATGTGTTCATTCAAATGTCACAATTCACTACCACACAGAGGGACAGGTTCGATATAACATTTGAGTACTCTCTTTCTAACATTATGTGTATCTGGCACCTGGCCATCTTGACAGACGATAATTTGTTACATTGTGCTTCAAAAAAGACATAATAACTATAACCTTGGCGGTAGCGAATGTGACTGATCAGTCCAATTCGCAATGTAAATGTTCGTCCACAACTGATGCATGTGAACACACAGTAATTTTCACAATCACGCACCATCTGACGTCTCACAAGCTCAGTGTGTGACTTATCTGCAATCATTTGTTCCCTCTGACATTAAATGAGAGTGATTTATTCTAAGATACTTTTAATCTTCTAAAATTATTATGAAATGCATAATCAAGTAAAACGAGTAGAGGACCATTTTATAAATTAGACATAGTGTTTTAGACCCACATTTTTATAGTCCAATCGGCGCGCAGTGAGTGATGTGGTCAGTATATCGCTGGTCATCTTTACTTCCCTGGTGACCATTTTAAGGCCCGGTCCACCTGGAAGCCAGGTCACTTTTACAAATTTGGATCCACCCTGATGAGAATCAGACCACTGACCAACAGGCTGGCATCTGAGCACCTGGCCACTATTCTAACGACACCAACTGGCCACTATTCTACCAAGATCACTTGACCACTATTCTACCGAGATCACCTGGCCACTATTCTACCGAGATCACCTGGTCACTATCCTACCGAGATCACCTGACCACTATCCTACCGAGATCACCTGACCACTATCCTACCGAGATCACCTGACCACTATTCTACCGAGATCACATGGCCACCATTCTACCGAGATCACCTGACCACTATTCTACCGAGATCACCTGACCACTATTCTACCGAGATCACCTGGCCACTATTCTACCGAGATCACCTGACCACTATTCTAACGAGATCACCTGGCCACTATTCTACCGAGATCACCTGACCACTATTCTACTGAGATCACCTGACCACTATTCTACCGAGATCACCTGGTCACTATTCTACCGAGATCACCTGACCACTATTCTACCGAGATCACCTGGCCACCATTCTACCGAGGTTTCCCAAAACAATGAACACCAATCAGATACTGGGGCGCCACTGTACAATAACAATCTCACAAGAGGCAATTCAATTTTACAATAGTAAAAACAATATAGATCAATAATGACATCTGGTATTTGATGTCTTGTAAGACCCAGTTGTGAGTCATGCGGGTCCCTAATTGGAAAAGTTTAACAAGGAATCTAAAATAATAACGAATTTATAATAGTACCCTTTAGTGTTATAATGCTGAATACACAGCGTATATAAACAGAAATGTAAAGTAATGATATATAATCAGTCAAGGCATGAAATAATAAAGAGTACTTAGACAATTAAAAAAAGGTTAGTTAATGAGTATAATGATATGAGCAATGTAATAAAATAATGAAATTTACAATGTAATAATATCATGAAATTTATATGGATAAAACATCATCAACAAACTTATACAGTGGTGAAATTCACGTGAAATGCCTTCAATAATATCATGAAGATGATAAAACAGACAAATCATAATGAATATCAAAAGATGAAAGGTATGCAGAATATCATATAATTAAATCAATCAAAAAATATCTGAAAAATTATACTAAGATAAAGAACAAGAACAAATTCACAAACAGTATCATAACGTTTCAGAAATTTAAAACAATGTTTTCCCGTAGTGAATTTGAATAACGAAGACACAAACAATAGATTGCATGATTTATTGCCTGGCATATTTCGCTGCATCTCGTCAGGTACATACTGCAGAAATCACACCACATAAAGTGAAATAACTAGATAAATCCTTCAATCTGAAATATACACATATTCGCACAGTAATGTCAATTGTCTACCACGGTAATTTTAAATATTTTTTTTTTAAGTAAAAAAAAAAAATTTTTAAATTATTTTTTTAAAATTTAAATTTTAAATTGATGGAGTGGCCATGGGGAGTCCGCTTGGACCTATTCTAGCAGACATCTTCATGGCACATTTAGAAGAAAATAGATCTTCAGACATCAATAACTTGGCCTTCTACCGTCGTTACGTGGACGATATACTAATTATCACCACAGACGAGCTACAAGCAACGTCGTTCCAGGCCACAATGAACGTGGCACATAAAAACATCTCTCTATCTATGGAACAAGAACACAACGAAGCATTGCCGTTTCTAGATATCCTAATGAGACGTACAGCAGACGGCACAATTCAAAGATCGGTGTACTGTAAAGAAACATGGACTGGCCTTTATTTAAATTTTCTGAGCTTCGCACCTGTCCAGTACAAACGGGGCCTCGTATGGACCCTGTTTGACCGTGCTAGGAAGATATGCACCCAGGAAACACTGACAGAAGAATTTGAAACTCTGAAGAATGCCCTAAACCTGAATGGGTACTCCACAGGATTTATAAAGCGCCACTGCCAACAGCCCAAACCTAAACCAGAAGAAACTACAGTCCCTGAACTCAAGGTTTTCATCCAGTTAACCTTCCGAGGAGATGACGTGATGTAACGTTTGCAGGACCGGCTCATCACAGCAGTCGGGCGAACATTCTGTGCTGCAACTCCGGTTATCAGGTACAGAATCACACCGATCCCCATCCCAGCAGCAAAAGAACCTATAGCTTTGTGTACCAAATCGAATTGTTTTTACCAGTTTACATGCAGGTGCGAGGCCATCTACATAGGTAGAACAGAGCGAAAGTTACATAACAGAGTGTTGGAACATATTCCGAACTGGGTATACAAGATACTACACACAGAAGATGGTAGCCTAGGCAGGCCGACACACCGGAATAGTCCTGCTTCATCGATCGCGAGACACGTGCTCGAGAGTGGCCATGTGGTTGAAAGAGACAGTGCCTTCCGTGTGTTTTTCAACAAACAGAGTAGTCGATTGTTAAGATTTGCTGAAGCCATAGTGATCAACCTGCGTAAGCCGGCCTTGTGCAAGCAGAAAGAGATGTTAGTCAGTTTAAAATTACCGTGGTAGACAATTGACATTACTGTGCGAATATGTGTATATTTCAGATTGAAGGATTTATCTAGTTATTTCACTTTATGTTGTGTGATTTCTGCAGTATGTACCTGACGAGATGCAGCGAAATATGCCAGGCAATAAATCATGCAATCTATTGTTTATGTCTTCGTTATTCAGAATCATAACGGTAAGACAAAATCTTATGAACTGTAAGATATAAAGAAATACATAATGATAAACAAATAATAAAATCAATCAGATATATCTGGAACAATATAGTAAGAAATGAATATGAGAAAATTAACAACATTAACATCATAATGATAAGACAAAATCATATGAAGAGTATGGTATGAAGAAGTTGCATCGGGTAGCTAAGGACATATGTCTGGCTTGAAGTGAGTTGGTCGAGGCCCTATATCCCAATGGTGGATAAAGGGCACAAAAAGACAATAGTGATACGTGAATATTATGACTGAAGTGGGGTTTTATTTTTGTGTGCTTTTACTAGCTTTGAATTTAAGTGTAGTCGACACATGTGCTACTATTTCTAGTGCACTAGACTGATTTGTGCGTGTGAATTAGCTTTCCCTGTTACCAGTGTTCCTCGCTATCAGGCAATCCCACTCCGGTTACTGAGGTACTTGTAATTTAAGTCCCCATGTCAAGGAGGAGAAGTCAACATTTTAGGCCAACTGACCGGTGTAGGGGTTGAACCCGCTACCTCGACATCAGCACACCATTCGGCCATGCTGATCTCCACTTGAGTGGGTTCAGTTGCGGGTCAGCTGCTACAACTTGAGAAACACTGTTGTAGACAAGAACATATAACAGATAGACAGAAATCAAGCAGCAGGTTTTGTGTCATGTGATATGACAAAACAACATGTCATTTAGGAAAAATAACTTGAACAATGACATTTGATGATAAAATACATACATACAAAATCTCTTAACAATATTGAAGTATATATGTAATCAGAGGTAGAAAAAAGCTAAATATAAATCAGGAGCCTGCCCCTTTTTCTCAGGAGCCAGCATATTTTTTTTTGTTGTTGTTGCAAATATGGGCTAAGAAAATTACTGACAATTCAGGCAGCATGTAAACATTTCCAGTTTCCATGGCAACCAGGCATTCTGGGTTAGTCTACCTCTGATTAATGTCTAATCAAGTAAATTAAAACTTTTGCAATGATTAATATTTTCATGATTTTACAATGATGATAAAATATCTAATACTAAGATGAAATGATTTGGATGTTATATCACTGAACAAAGCATCATTTTAACAACTTACCCGTGAGACAATGAACATTCTAATTCTAAACAAGCAAACACATCAAAGTCTGCTATCGTGGAGGAAGAGCTGCTGTGCAAACATTACACAAGTATATTTTGGAGGGACTGTTAACAAAGAACTAACCAACTAAGACAAGTAACTACTGTGGAATCAGCTCCATGATGGAATGGCCAGATACATTTTAGATTTGAGTGTTAAAAACATGCATGTGTACATTTAGCTAGCCAATTTCAGTCTTTAATTTGTAGCACTGCTCCTAGCATATATACATCTATACTCTTGCAGTGGTAAGTAATAAACACAGAGAGATATTTGATGGTAATATGTTTATGTTGTTTATAAATCATTTACATTTTACTTATACACCACACAAACAAAAGTAACATTACAAGGTGATAAGACATTTTAGTAACTAACATTAATGGAGTAATTAAAGTTTAAAATTAAAACAATGAAAACATGTACAACATAATTAAAAGGAAGCTATATACCAACAAAAACTATTTTTGTGTTACAGAAAAACAATTACAATCAGTTTTAAAAAATTTCATGTTTAGTTGCAGAAGATATGAAGAAAGTAAAGATACAACCTGGCCTTACTACAAATGACTGGATAATTAAGTACTTTCAAACATATACTAAATAACTATTTTTTAATGTTATAACCAAACTGCAAAAATTAGTTTGTAAACATGATTTTGAAGTCACCCAAAACATGCTTGAAATATTGTTTTCTATGTAATACACAGACACATACAAATCTTATTATTTTTTTCTTCTACACCCAGAATACAACAGGAAGAACAAAAAGAAAAGAACAATATATTATTAACATCTACATCACAAAACAAATAAAAGGTCTGGGAAAACAAATGACAAATTTCTTTACTTTTACTCAAGACAATTATTAGGCACACTGATTGTCTGTGATGAAGAAATATAACTATTATCACTGTAATATGATCATGGATTAATATCACTGAAAATTTGGCAGATTCTGTTACAATGGGAATATATTTTCACACAATGATATCCACACTGGTTAATTTTCCCAGATTTTCAACATGTTTAAAATAACAGTCAACATACAGCAGACATGGAGGTGAAGATTATTGTTCTTCACATTAAAAGATAAATGGTCACCAGAAGCTAAAAAATACTGGCCACATCTTGATCACAATACTTATTATAGACCATGCCAAATGGCATTTGTAATCATGTATACCCACAACCAACTGATTTGCGCACTGCCAGCATTTACAGTTCAGATGATTTAGCTGATAACACAAAGTCAAAAACTTTTCTCTAAGCTTTTCCCTGTCACCCTTCTTATCCAAATTCGGTGACTTTCCTGATTTTTGCTTCTCATGACATGGCCACAAAATATTGATTGTCTACTTCTGATGAATAACAAGTCTCTTTATGTACTGGTTTGTTACTTTCACATATTGTGAAGAAATCAGATAAGAAGTGAATGTTATTTTGACCAAAAGTTATATATGTATGAACACTAACTGTGTAATATCCTGAGCACAATATAGTTAACAAAATGATACAGACAATAGTTCAGCAGCCAAAATGTACTGCTTGCAGAAACATGTGCGTAAATGAGCAATTGCATAACATAAAAATTGGAGTTAAATTTGAACAATAAATCGTATGCTAACCTTTAGAGTCACTGCAACATTTTCCGTGCATACTTCCTGAACAATCTCTTGTACAAGAACATTACAAAAATTTTTATATTCTCTGACAATAATGCAGAGGATAATCTAAGGTCATTTACAATCAATGTAGACACATGTGTGATAGGAAAGGAGGAAGGGCATCCATGGGGAATTGGTCAAGCTGTCTACCTTGTGTTCCGAAGGTTGTGAACTCTTTTTTTCAATTTCGCCCTCGTCTGTAAAGGCTGCATGTCCAATTAACTACCCATGAATCAGGGCAGGAATACATCTTCCTGTTTTTATCTTCTTCTTTTGTGCTACTGCTTTTGCCGTGAAGCCTCGCAGATCCATTTCTTATTGCATTTGAAATTTACACAGACTAGAGCATGAAACAAATCAGGTCTGCTGAGTCATAAGTGGATAATGTAATCTTGAAGCCATAATTTCTCAAATAGTGATATTAGCATGAAATAAGAAGTGGTGGCGGCATTATGCACAGTGTATCTGTGCGGGCTGTTGTTTGTCGAGACTCCTGTCTTTTCCACTTTTCACATTGGGCAGTGGGGAGCGTTTTGTGTGATATTCACTGGCACAGGAACGGAGCATAATGGGGACGACCCGTTGCTGTGAAGTTGGAACTGCGACTAACTAACTAACTAAGAAGTAGTTTTCTTGATGTTAGAACTGATAAAACACTGATAAGGCCACATGACACAAAGTATACATATAACAAATAGGTGGTAACTGTTTTCACTGTGACATGAAAGAAATCTGAACATGACAGAACTTGCTTGAAAATGATGATTTATACATGCATGTAAGCAATTCTCAATCAAAGTCCAAGTAACTATGAATTTGAATGAAAAACATCTGTTTATACTGCATGTGAATGAAAAACATCTGTTTATACTGCATGTGAATGAAAAACATCTGTTTATACTGCATGTGAATGAAAAACATCTGTTTATACTGCATGTGAATGAAAAACATCTGTTTATACTGCATGTGAATGAAAAACATCTGTTTATTCTGCATGTGAATGAAAAACATCTGATGATTCTGCTGGTTGTTATGCTTCCCTGAGATGAACATCAGCATTCATAAGAAATAAATGACTACAAGAAAATAGTTGCACTAAATCTATGAAAACTTGTTACTTTTAGACATGGAACAAATATCTTAACTTGGCTAGCAATTGTTTCATTCCAATTAAGGCACTATGGTTGAGTTTTTGGCAGCACCGATTTATCTTTGCAGAAAATACTGATTCTAAATGCAACACTAGACGTTTATTATATTTTTAATGAAACCTGAACTACATATAGAGTTATTAATAATTTTTGATGTTTTCATCATTTAAAAACCACAGGGCTTTTAACAAGTAGCTAAGCATCCATCTCTAGTATTTTCCTGCCCAGTAATGTCGTAAGTCAACCTAGCTGTATAAAATGTTATAAAATGGCATATCTTAAAATCTTTAAGAAAGAATAAACAAAAGTCATGCATCCAAAAACCATTGCATAGTCAAAACTCAGTCCCAAAAGAAAAAAAATGAACTTTTTTCTTTATAAAAAGTAAATGATTTTTCAACTTATGAGAATTGTATTTTATATGTACAAGAGACATGTTACAACATAATCATACTAAAACGTAAATATTAAAATAGAACTATTTCAATAGTTAATAGAATAATTTCAGTGGCTGTGGTCACTATCTGTCTTTACAACATCTGTTAATAGCAGTTATTATCAGCCATAAAAAATGTTAACCAGAACTATGCACTGAAAACAAAACAACATTTTAGCCCTTTTACATTAAAAGACAGGCTACTTTTATTTTATACTTAATGCAAATTTGAATGACAAATACACATTTTTTTAAAAGCAAGCAGAAATGCATCATGAATTTACAAACAACAACAAACAATGTAAATTTGGACCCTTTTATATGGAAAGTGTTAATATCAACAAAAATAACAAGAAATATTGACAACAAGGTACAACCATTTTGTGCTTAAATGTCACAGCATATTCCAGTCACATTAATACACACATAATTATACACTTTTGGCATTCAAGATGAAAATAATCTCAGACATTGCCACAAAGGTGGGAAAGTGTTTTATTATCTGGGTCACATTTTTAAGAGATTCATACTCAGAATGGGGCATTGTGGACTCAAGAGTACACCTCTACAGAATGGGCATCACTGACTCTGCTGCTTGCAAATGTGAAGCACTCAAGCAAAGTCTAAAACATACCAGTACTTCATTTTTAATTCACAGCAAACAAAGGAATCCCAGGAAATCACATGACATCAGGGTGATTCACGTGACATCAGGGTGATTCCATAGTGTGTGTAGGTTGTGTTGATATACTTCCAGATGGGTTATGGTGCACTGCTAGACAGATCGATGGAAATAAACGTTTCTGGGCCTGGAGGTCCCTCACTGTTGTTGGAGTGTATATCCATATCTTGTGCTACTCGCTGGGCCCGGAAGTCCCTCACTGTTGTCGGAATGTAGATCCATATCTTGTGCTACTCGTCTTATCTTGTGTATGTCCCATCTGTCTGTGCTCATCTTCGATGTATCTGGGGGCCAGTTTGCAAAGACAATGACATGCGGTTTTGGGTACATCTTGCTGCAAACACACTTGTCAACTGACCACGAAGTAAATACCGATATCACTATTCTGAAAATCAACGATCCCATCAGATCTAGGTCAGTGCTAAAAATAACTATGTGGTTGTTTGTGGTGAATTAAAACTGAAGTACCAACCTGCCCTTCAAGACTGTCCAGCCTTTGCTTAACTAAGGGAGGAAATTAGGCGAACTGGAGTAAGTCTTCAAGAAAACCTCTGGGGGGACCCTGAAGGCCTCAAGTGAACCATCCTGTTTATGACCCTTGCAGAACTGATGCAAAGCCAACGTTGAATGTCGAAGAAAGAAAATATTGAGCAATCAGCTCTCTTCCTTCTCATTTTTTAAAAACCTTTCCGGTAAAATCTCCTGTGCTTATTTTACATATCTGGGTCAATTCTCTTTTTGAATGCACCATACTATACAAAATAAATACTTGCTCAGCTCGTTGTTTAGCTTGTAAAAATATGTTGTTGCATATATTGACATTCTGTACAAAATGTGGAGATTAAATCTTAAAACAATGATATAATAAAGACAATGTCTACACATCATCACCTACTTCATATACACTCTGGGACTGCAGATAATAATAAAATCCTATTCAGCAACGCTGGGCAAACAAAACATTAAACTTGTATTTTTTACTGCACGATTTTCTATAATAATTTCAAACACCAGCAGTCCCAACAGGCAAGCTAAATTTGACCCATTCAGTATATATAATGTTGAATACTAATTACTTTGGAAAGCTGTCCTCTGATAAATGTGACTTTTCCGTCCAATGAATTTTTAGCACTGCTTAATAAGAATATGGTAAAGAAACATGGCTTTTTCAATGGCCGTTTTCATGTTTTTATACAATACGCATATTTAGCCCATTTGAATGTAAGGCAATCATGATTTATTGCAGTGATTATCACACCCTTTGGAAATTTTATGAAAACACCCCAAGACTCAAAGATTTAATTTAAATGTTAACACTATAAAGCTCAAAGAGATTGACACAAAATCATTACTTCAGGCACTCCAGTTCAGAAAACTACCAGTACTATGGACACTACTAACTGAACTAAGCAACCAGACTAAGGTCATCATACTGTGGATACTGTCTCATTGTGAAATGCCCAGAAACGCAAGAGCTGACCAACTAGCTAAGGAACGTCCAACAGCAGAGCAACCAAATGTATCATTCACAAACCACCAAAAGAAAAGAATTACTGACTGAATCAGAAAACCATCAACACCAGCACAAAACAACTGCCATATTATAGACAAGACCAGAAAAAAAAAATCATTATTTTCTGCCTCAGAACAGAACACAATTGATTACGCAGTAGGCACATAAAAAAATTACGACTAGAAAATCAGCCATGTACACACGTGGACTGGTATATCAAAGGTATTAGGTCACATACTCCAAGATAGCTTCCTCTGTGGTGAAGGGGTTACGGATGCAGTTCGTAATCCGACATACCGCGTTCGAAACACAGCAGCGGGTGATTTGGTAACAGACCGTCATGTGTTGGTTTTTTACGAAATGGTATGGGTGAGAGTCGTTCAGAAAGCAATGGCAAACTACTGAACGCAAACTTGCCAAGAGATCACAACCAGCATAAAAATGATCGGGTTGATTGTGACATCCTGTAAAGGATAAGCAACTAACTTATTAACTCCAAGACAAAACTACAGAACTTGGTGACAACTGGAAAGACTGAGGGGAAAAGAACAAGGGGAAGGCAGAGAAGTAAATATCTGGATAGCTTGACCACATGGCATGGTTTGGACAAGAACACAGAGCTGATCCTATGGTGATGGTGTGAGATGGTGAAACATGACCGCCCAGGCTTACCGGCATAACACATGATGATGATGACACCAAGATGGCCCTGACAGCAACATATCAAGGCAAATCTTCTGACCTAGAGAAACAATGGTGGAAGCTCAAATTTAGTGGCACTGGAGTAATAGTTAGGAAGTTACACTGGCAATGGCACGACCGTGGTCAGACAAGCGTGTGATGACTGCACTTGCTGTTTGCTAAGGGAGGAAGAGACTAGCCACGTATTTCTCGGTGTATGCTGACCTACAAAATGTGATGGTTCCAACGCTTCAGTACGCTGACTTACAAAAACCCACATCATGTTCCTGCTTCAGAACATTTGTTAAAAGTAAACTCATAAAAATAAGACAGTGACATTTATATTACAGACCATAGTGCTGATGTAGATAATTTATTTCAAGCTAATGAAAGAAAGTGAAGAACTTCCCTCTCTCTACCTAAGAGAAAGAAAATAAACAAACTTTATTTTTTGAGGGAGGGAGGGAGGGAGGGAGGGAGGGAGGGAGGAGAGAGAGAGAGAGAGAGAGAGAGAGAGAGAGAGAGAGAGAGAGAGAGAGAGAGAGAGAGAGAGAGAATATAATTTCCAATGCAAGGAACAACCACTAAAAGTCACCTTCAAAAATTTATTTCGTGGATTTCTAGAGGAGGTATGTTTAACCAACTTTCCTATAAATGAAAAAAAAAGAAAATAAAAAGGCCTTCTAATTGAAGGCAACTCTGCAGCTTTTGGTTAGCAATAACAACAACATAATTATTATCTACCTTCAATGAACAAATCTGTAAACTGATTTCAAAAAAATATATTGTTTCTGTGCCAATATGCAGTTATACAAAATAATAATGAAGAAATAAAAGCATCAGACCCTTCATGCCCTGTACTAATTGGTACACTTAACAACTGTATACTGGTCACTCACAAGAATTTCTGAATAAATAAATATCGGAACCCTGCAATAAAACATGGGACACAATTAAGTTTGTAAGTTGCAGTTTAGTATCATTCTCATTTATCTTATGGAAGACAGCATTGAAAGAGACATTTGCCTGCTTTTAATAAACAGAACAAAGTACAGTGGTACCTCGGGTTATAAACTTAATTCGTTCCAAAACTCGGTTCGTTAACCCGAAACGTTCATAACCCGAAACACTGAAATCAATGAAATAAAGAATCCGTTTCAAGGTGAAAGAATTGTTCTTTTTTATTAACATCCGGTCGTTTACCTGACAAAACGCAAAGAATACGTGTACTTCACGTTTTAAATAAAGAGAAAGAAATCAACCACATGAATTAAATGTAAAATAAAAGGAGATTTAGTCTATCTTTCTTACCAAGAAAATGATCATGGGAAATTTGTCACTTTCTTTGTTATTCTGAATCATTAGTTTCAGGACTATCTTGTCGCTGTTTCTTGGCAGCCAACTGTGAATTTTTCTGCACCAAGAAACTATCAAGAGACATTTGTCGCTTCCTTTGCTGGAGAATCTTTCTGAAGTGGGCCGTCGCGTTATCACTCATCACATATAGGGGCATAGGGCTTGTTAGCAACAAGTTTGTTTGGATGATGGTTCACAACGAAGTCTTCGACGTCTGCCCACTTGCTGCAAATTTCTTTAATCCTGGCAGATTACTCCTCATCATCAGATGACTGCTCCTGCTTTAATATCTTTTGCTGTTCATACTGAAGATCCACAAGCTCATCTGTAGTACTGTTTGTACTGTAGGCGATCGTTTGTCTCCAACATTACACTTTGCTCTCCATCTTGCTCGCCTTCATTCGTAACCCGAGGCACTGTTCGATATGTTGCTCGTAACCTGAATTGTTAGTGACCTGAGGCATTCGTAACCCGAGGTACCACTGTACATCAAAATAAATTTCCATATTGTCTTTGCATAGCATCCTGTAAGTTAGCAATGATACAGATACAATAAATCAGATAAAGCTTTAGGGATATCACTTCGTCAGGGTAGTACATATACCAAAATATAAATTTATGAGGTGAATTGGATGGACCACCCATAGTCATCTATCAACTACTTTCATCAATTCAATAAATTATTTAGCTAAATTCAATCATCATTTAGACCAATCATCTGTCCATTACTTAGATTAATCATCTATCACTTTAGGCTAATCAATGATATATGTATTATCCCGATCACAATTCAACCTTGTACACACTAACATGTGATTGGTCCACTTTAACCTACTGGAACTGTGTTGGTTATGACTTAGGTAATAAACCATTGGCTATCCTGATACACACATCAACTCTCATATTTGAAAAATGCCCACTAAGAACTGAAGTAACTAGGCACAAGCAATATCAATCACCAAAGCTTAAAGATAGCATTTTCAGTCTGCAGGCTGTGATCAATACTGTCCACATCTTGTGTACTCTTGCACTTGCAAGTAACAATATATGGATTGGGCTGTGAAGTAGGACTTCATTCATTATTGCATTAATAATAACAATAACATAAATTTAATTCTAAAGAGCCATGAATAAAATGTGGAGAAACATTACTGCAAACAAAACTGGCAATAACTTTCTAGCAGTAAAAAGCCTTCCTGGCTTATGTGAAAGTGAAAGAATATCATCATCAACATTAAATATTATTTTAAAAACATAATCAGGTGAACTCCACTAGTAATTTGACATCAAATCATCTAAATACTTGAATATATTTATTGTACACTAAATAAGTTGTTCGTAATAATTACCATACTAAGTCATATTATTTCTGCAAAATTTCTAAGTTAGGTAATTCCGAGTAATAATAATTATTGTTATCTAGTATACTTCTCATTCAGAAAGCAATGGCAAACTACTTAACATAAAAATGCCTAGAAAATGAACCTGGGGTCAGGGCTGATTGCAACATCCTGCAAAGGACATGCACAATTTGTATAAATTTATACGAAGTAAATAAGAGTTGGCATTTAAGACGAAGAACAATATGAAAAATAATAAACAAACCAAACTGTTGCATATTCGATTCATGAACAAAAATATCTGGGAATTAATCTCATAAAACTTGCTTATAATTATAAACACGGCTTTGGTTTCAACATGGTTGTTTTGATGAATTAATGTATCTATTTACTGCTTAGCGTACCCAGTTCGTCATCATCCATATCCAATGTGGGAGCTAATGCTTTCCCGTTAGGCTTCAATTCCCTTTTATCACTCCGTTTCACTGTGTGTGGGTTTTCCCTGTACAAGACCCATAAACTATTAACTATGTCAGTAACAACTAGTTCTGATGAATTCTTGGCTATTACTCTCAAAATGAACACACCGTCATCTCTCAGGTACTCGTCTGCAAATTTCTTGGCAAATTTGGAATCTTGCTCGGTCCTGATGTTGTCGCAGATTTTCAAGTATTTTTTCACATAGCGGTAACGATTGTAGCCAATCAGTATTTGATATAACCAAGACAGGTAACTCCCAGTTGCTATAACTGCAACGAGAAAATACCAAAACCACAGGAAAATGAATATCTTCTCGTTAAAAAGGTTAATTGGCAAGACACATTGAACTGTGTAACGTTGAAGATTTTGAAGTTGTCGAATTTCAAAGTCACATAATGTAATCCGAGGGAATCTTGGTGAGTTTGTGAACTCTCCTTCTTTCACTAGTTTGTAGAGTACTTCATATCCAAACCAGGAAAAATCCATTGACAGGAAGTTGTTTAGAATAAAAAACTGGCCAATCACGTTTACAGCATACATGGCCTTGACAAACAGGTAAAACCCTGTGAGAAATTTACCTTCTCTTTTAGCGAACCAAAAGCAGAAGACATTTGCAAACCTTTGCCGCAGTCTAACCATAAGATTATAATGGTACTGTCGATGTGCCTTTAACCATCTGTCCAGGTACTTGGCAACCTGATAGGTGATTTTCTCTCTGTCCTCTGGTTTGCCAAGTTGGGTGCTCTCCGCCAGTTGAACTAACCGATCCATGTTTAGGCCTCCTGTGCTATTAAGCATTCTCCATATTAAGTTTGGAATCTGAAAGAGGGAGAAAACAAAATTATAGTCAGGTTTTTTACACCAGTCAAGATCATCAAATATAAATCTATCTAGATAATAATATATGATATTACCATCTTTGGACAACAATCGCCTTCAAATTAATATCCTGTGTGAATGAACCCATGGCCAGCCGCTATTTGTTGCTGACTCATTCACAGGATTATTAATCTGACCCAGGGATGGACCTTAATATAACTTCTCTTTGAGGTTGAATGGGGTAGAGGTTATGGTATAATCGAAATCTAATGTATAATAATAGATCCCTGTTTATAATTATATTTCACAATAATTATGGTTGGTTGGTTGGTGAATTCTCTAGAAAATTGAGTTTTAAAAAAGCCTGATGCACTGGTGTTCAAGTTGTTTGAACTCTAACATTTGCATCTATTGGAGAGATTGGTTTAGAGACTTTCCTACTGAGCTGGTACCAAGGCACAATCTTCATGGTGTGAATGTTGCAGAACTCTTATTCCCATCTCCCAGCCCAGAAAGCAGTGCTGTCAACAAGACTGGAACTTGGGGTCAACAAGACTGGAACTTGGGGTCAACAAGACTGGAACTTCACATCTGCAGAAAGGTATATGAGGATGTACCAGGCCTTGCTTCAGCACAACACATGCGGACTGGCTAATGTTAGGCCTGGGTCAGCCATGTTTCCTTGTGGTTTCAGGTATCCCGTTGTCAACTGACTCAAATCCAACATTCAGAGTGATTTTAGAGTGATTTCATATTAATTATAAAATTACTGTAATGTCTTACTTCAGGTATCCAATTGTCAACTAACTCAAAACCAATGCCCAGAGTGATTTCATAATAATTATGAAGTTACTGCAATGTCTTAAACTAATTATGGGTACCCGTTATATTCATAAAGTAATTTTTTCATGATTTTCCTGAAGAGCTTATCTATGCCTTAACCTGTGGCTTAGAGGTTAGTGAGCGGTTTGACAATTCCCTGGCATAGGATAGGAGTTGAAGGTTTGCAATTGGCCACAGGAGATTTGGAAGCAGATCACTTTGCATTATTTTGATGGTATGAGGATGATCCGTTCAGAAAGCAATGGCAACATAGTGAAAGTAAAATTGCCTAGAAAATTACAGTCAATAAATGCTGGGGTTGATTCCAATATCCTGTAAAGGGCACACAACTAACTTTTTAATCAATCAAAAACCATAAAAGGGGTAGATAACTATAGATGGCATCAGGATGCCGGCATGCAAACACATCAACCCCCACCCATGTAATCGAGTTTGATGACTGTAGCCATATTTATATATATATGTTTGCATATCCTTTACAGGACATTGCTGTCAACATCAGCATCTATCAGCTGATAGTTGATTTCTTGGCAAGATTACGCTCAGTAGTTTGCCATTGCTTTCTGAGCGGCTGGCTCACATACCCCATAAGTTACAGACGCGATTCGAACCACTGCTGATTCTCATCGTCATCACGTTACTTACGAGAGTATACGAGATTACGGAGAAAAGTCGCTAACCTCTAGGCCAGGAAGCGGGCAGCCATATTTATAACAATTTATATTAGGAGTGGGGGGCCTCTTGCATTTATTCAAAGCATGGCATTTTCGGGACAAGAACACAGAGCTGATCCATGACTCTGGTGATCGAGTAGGAAGGCAAAATATGACCGTCTATGCTTACCAGCATGGCACATGATGATGAATAAAGCCTAAACATTATACTAATATGTGCATGATCAAATGAAACGCATCCCAATGGATTTATTATAAATATACTGGCACCTTGCCGCTTGCAAGAAGATAGTTACTGTGCTAAAAACAAAGGCATGATAACCTCTCCATAGCACAAAGCCTGGGCTGAAATGTAGAGACCATGTGTTGCCCATACAGCATGATCCCTTTCTCAACCTGCTTAGTTTACTCCAGAGGAAAGGTAACACCAATACATCTGGAATATGGCAATGTGCAGAAGCTGCCGGATCAGCAACGCAATCCTCTAACTGTCCGCTTGTCAGAGCTTCGATCTAAGACCAGTTGTATACCAAGGCTTAGGACCTGGTCTGCCCTGCCTTGACATTTAGTCTTTAGGCTGCATTTCCGTGCACCAGATTAAGGCTTGTACCCTCCCAATTGCACTCCTCTGCTCAAAGCCGTTGGCACAATGTGGAGTCTTGGGTTTGGTGAGCTCTGCCCAACATTCGGTGCTAACAGAAAGCAGGTAGTACCGCCTATTGTCATACGGAAGCTCACTCATATCTGACTAAGTCCTGACTAATATTATAAATGTATGAAAGGTATATCAGCTGGTGTGACAGAATTAAGCAAAGCAACTCTTAGGAAGCAACCAAGTGTTTGGGCTTGTCAGAAGTCACCGTAGGTATTCAGACATGCATCCCATTGCTTATAGGGACGATGGATGCCATCCACAAAAAATGACTGTAGTTGCTAATTTCATAATTTAATCACTGCTGTCATATCTGCATTGTGTGGATGCTGCAGGGTGGGTTTTAATTGATAACTCCTCGTAGTCAAGATTTTATAGTACAGTGTAACTGTTACATTGCAGATAATTTTCTGCTGGCAATTTTATGAGGTTGGGTCAACTCCCAGAACCATGTGGCTATGACGGGGGAAAAAATTTAATCTAAAGGGATATTTGAACCCAAGACATAAGGATCAACAAACATCTTAATCATTAAGTCACCATGGCGAGTAACTGAGGACTGGCAAACCAAATACAATCACAGGCAAACAAATTATGAAACAAGCAAACCAAATGTGATAATAGAAAAACCAAATATGATAACAGGTAAGCCAAATATGATAACAGTCAAACCAAAATATTATAAGAGAAAATCAAACATGATAAAAGGCAACAAATATGATAACAGGCAAACCAAATTTGATAACAAACCAAATATGATAACAGACAAACCAAACATGATAAATGGCAAACCAAATATGATAAAAGACAAACCAAATATGACAACAAGCAAACTACATATGATAACAGGCAAACCAAATAAGATAACAGGCAAACCAAATATGATAACAAGCAAACCAAATATGATAACAGGTTAACAAAATACCTTAAACATGAGAGCCTGAAACAGGAAGATGATTGGCACCCACTGATAGTAGCTGATCTCCTTGTCTTCTCTCTCATTAATGTTCCTGGGAATCATCTCGTCAGTCGGGATGTAGTAGGTGTTGCTGATCCAACATACACTTTTGGTGTAGCCAACATAGGCACCTGAAAGTAACAACATACAACATGTGCTTTTGGGGTATCCAACATTGGTATATGAAATTATCAACATACAACATATGCTTCTGGTGTAGCCAAAATTAGCACATGTAAGTAACAACATACAACATATGCTTCTGGTGTAGAAAACATACAACATTCTTATAAGCTCACGATATTCTCAACATTATTCTCCATTTACAACATTCTCAATATTCTGCTCCATTTGCAACATTCTTCTCCATTCACAATATTCTCAACATTCTTCTCCATTCACATTCTCAACATTCTTGATTCCGGATATTTTCAACATTCTATTTACAACATTTTTTCTCCATTTACGACATTCTCAACATTCTTCTCCATTCTCAACATTCTTCTCTGCTCATGATATTCTCAACCTTCTTCTCTGACAGATGATATTCTCAACATTCTTCTCTGTCCACGATATTCTCAACATTCTTCTCCGCTCACGATATTCTCAACATTCTTCTCTGCTCACGCTACTCTCAACATTCTTCTCTGCTCATGATATTCTCAACATTCTTCTCTACTCACGATATTCTCACCATTCTTTTCTGCTCATGATATTCTCAACATTCTTCTCTACTCATGATATTCTCAACATTCTTCTCTACTCACGATATTCTCAACATTCTTCTCTACTCACAATATTCTCAACATTCTTCTCTGCTCATAATATTCTCAACATTCTTCTCTGCTCACAATATTCTCAACATTCTTCTCTGCTCATGATATTCTCAACATTCTTCTCTGCTCACAATATTCTCAACATTCTTCTCTGCTCATGATATTCTCAACATTCTTCTCTACTCACAATATTCTCAACTTCTCAACATTCTTCTCTGCTCATGATATTCTCAACATTCTTCTCTGCTCACAATATTCTCAACATTCTTCTCTGCTCACAATATTCTCAACATTCTTCTCTGCTCATGATATTCTCAACATTCTTCTCTACTCACAATATTCTCAACATTCTTCTCTACTCACGATATTCTCAACATTCTTCTCTGCTCATGATATTCTCAACATTCTTCTCTGCTCACAATATTCTCAACATTCTTCTCTGCTCACAATATTCTCAACATTCTTCTCTGCTCATGATATTCTCAACATTCTTCTCTACTCACAATATTCTCAACATTCTTCTCTACTCACGATATTCTCAACATTCTTCTCTGCTCATGATATTCTCAACATTCTTCTCTGCTCACAATATTCTCAACATTCTTCTCTGCTCACGATACTCTCAACATTCTTCTTTGTTCATGATATTCTCAACATTCTTCTTTGTTCATGATATTCTCAACATTCTTCTCTGTCCACGATATTCTCAACATTCTTCTCTGTCCACGATATTCTCAACATTCTTCTCTGTCCACGATATTCTCAACATTCTTCTCTGTCCACGATATTCTCAACCTTCTTCTCTGTCCACGATATTCTCAACATTCTTCTCTGCTCACAATATTCTCAACATTCTTCTCTGCTCACGATATTCTCAACATTCTTCTCTGTCCACGATATTCTCAACATTCTTTTCTGTCCATGATATTCTCAACCTTCTTCTCTGCTCATGATATTCTCAACCTTCTTCTCTGCTCATGATATTCTCAACCTTCTTCTCTGCTCATGATATTCTCAACATTCTTCTCCATTCTCAACATTCTTCTCTGTCATGATATTCTCAACCTTCTTCTCTGCTCATATTCTCAACATTCTTCTCTGCTCATGATATTCTCAACATTCTTCTCTGTCCACAATATTCTCAACATTCTTCTCTGTCCACGATATTCTCAACATTCTTCTCTGCTCATGATATTCTCAACATTCTTCTCTGTCCACGATATTCTCAACATTCTTCTCTGTCCACGATATTCTCAACATTCTTCTCTGTCATGATATTCTCAACATTCTTCTCTGTCATGATATTCTCAACCTTCTTCTCTGCTCATATTCTCAACATTCTTCTCTGCTCATGATATTCTCAACATTCTTCTCTGTCCACGATATTCTCAACATTCTTCTCTGTCCACGATATTCTCAACATTCTTCTCTGCTCATGATATTCTCAACATTCTTCTCTGTCCATGATATTCTCAACATTCTTCTCTGCTCACAATACTCTCAACATTCTTCTCTGTCCACGATATTCTCAACATTCTTCTCTGTCCACGATATTCTCAACATTCTTCTCTGCTCACGATATTCTCAACATTCTTCTCTGCTCATGATATTCTCAACATTCTTCTCAAAGGTCACATCTCTGCTGCCTCTTGTTTCCCAATAACTTGATTACTCATTGCCAAGCTTTTGTCTGTGGTAAGAAATTGCCAGAATTAAGAAATATCAAATGTCCACACAGCTGTTGTGAACTTGTATTACCAGATTTGACAGGTCAGGATTCCAACCAGCGCTCCCAAAGAAAAATTAAACTAAAGAAACGTGAACATGCAGAAGCAACTTACCAGTAAACTGTGCTGGACACCAGCAGTGAATGGGGTCTCCCACATACTGTACGGAACTGATCAGAAGTGTGAACATTGTCAGGACACCAACTGTCCACAGGTGGCTGACCCGATCTGCCCAGTCATCATCCTTGCTGCCTTGGATCCTAGACCAGCTAGCAAAGCTCAACAAGAACATCCTTCTGTTGAAGATAAAGGAGAATCATGTATATTTTGTAATGCTGACTTCACTTGGGTTAAGACTTTTGAAGATAAAGGAGAATCATGTATATTTTGTAATGCTGACTTCACTTGGGTTAAGATGGCCGCAACAAACTGGGTGGATAAATGGTGGCACGAGGGTGGGAGGAAGAATCACAAACAGTGTCATAGACTTCTAGTCCTTGACTTTGTTACTATCATCATGTGCTCTGCCAGCTGATGTGGGTGTTCATGACTCTCCACAGATCTCAGTCTGTGATTTACTGGATCAGTTCTGCTGATGATATTTCTCCATGCCTCTGTCTCAGTCCATTTAGCATCATTTCTCTTGGTCTGCCTCTGCCTCTCTTTCCAATGATCTTTCCAGTTGTCACGATGTTCTCCAATGCCTCTTTTCTCATCAAATGACCAGAGAAAGCTGTTTGTCTCTTTCTTATTGTTGTATTATATTGTTCTATGAGGGGTTTAAAAATAAAACCTTTAATGTTGTGTGTGTGCGTGTGAATATATTTTGAAAAAGTAAAGACAAATGTAAAATTTATTATGCACTCACCACGGTGTTCAATGCAAGCCCTCAGCACTGATAAAGTGTTTGGATTCCTGTAGAAAAAAATTATCATGGTGGCATGTTATCCCCTCATGCACCACCTGCTGTACCTCTGTCACAGAAGTCACGTTTTTTGAAACTTCCTACTCCACTCATACACTTGCTGGACTGACAGGCATGCACCACCATACTCGACCTTCATTTGCTGATGAATTTCTATAGGTTTCACACTTTTGATGATAAAATAAAATGGTACCAGAACACTGCTCCTCTTTGGTGCATGTCAAAAGTGGAGCGGTAATCCTTAAACTGTCCTTTAGACGTCACCGTGTTCATATGCCATGTTATGTCACTCTTGACATCCTTAACAACAATATTAACGGGTTACAAGACAATGGCATGGTTATAATAATGTCTATCACACTTTAAGGTTTTTTTTTAATTTCAAGTAATTGTAGTAATTGTAGTAATTGTAGTAAGAGTAGTAGCATGTGTCTGGACTAAGCTCGAGTTCAAAGAGAGTGGCCACAAAGAATAAATTCAAGTTCAGAAGCCACAAACAATATCTTGCATGATTTAATGCCTGGCATATTTTGCTGCATCTTGTCAAGTAAATTCTGCAGGGTTATACAGAGAATATTGAAAATAGTTTTCTGCAATACGTCACTGTCCTTGAAAGTGAGAAAAATAGTTCTTGCATGTTACATAGAACCAGTTTTAACATATGGCTGCGAATCCTGGACAATTAATAAACAATGTCTGGACAATTAGTAAAAAAATGTCTGGAAGCCTTGGAGATGTGGTTTTATAGAAGAATGCTGAAAATTCATTGGACAGCCAAAATGAGCAATCTGGACATTTTAAGGAAAGTGGCATGGACGAGACAGGAACACTGAGCTGATCCACGACTCTGGTGGTCGAGTGAAATGGCGAGTCATGACCCCCCACACTTTCCGGCATGGCATATGATTGATTGATTGATTGAGTCGCAGACAACTTATCACAAACATCAGAAAAAAGCAGTCATTGTTTTTTGGCCACATTATGACAAGACAAAAACTGGAACACATTGTGACAACCAGAAAGATTTGCAGAAGAGAGATAGAGGAAGACAGCGTGAGATGGTTCTTGACAGTCTTGTGTCATGGCGTGGAAGGGAGTCAACACACGAATTGATCCATGCCGTCAGAAGTCACAATTTGTGGAGAGGCATAATCGCCCATGCCAGCCGCCAAGGCACTGGATGATGAAGATGATAGAAAATAGCTAAGAATTTAAAACATCTAATTTTCTTCCTGATTTCTTGAGCAGAATGCTGCATATCAAATGTACCACTATCAAATCTACCATCATCAAATGTACCACTATAGAATGTAACACTATGATTTGTAACAACTATTTGGTAAGATATTTTCAGGACTTTTATTTCATTTTCTAGACATGTATGATTGCACCTGTTAACAAACATAACACTAACCTCACTTCAATAAATCAAGCCATATTCAAGCTCAAAAGCCAATGCTTCGGCTTAAGAGTTAACACTCAGTCTTCAACTCATTCTCCAACCAAGCCACTAAACAACAAAGTTCCAAACTGCTTGGAACATGCATTCCTCAACCAAACCACCAGACAACCTAGTTTCCAACTGCTTGAAACAGGCAGTCCCCAACCAACCCACCAGACAACCCAGTTCCCAACTGCTTGGAACAGGCATTCCTCAGCGAACTCACTAAGCAATCCAGTTCCCAACTGCTTGGAACAGGCATTCCACAACCAAGCCACCAGACAAACCAGTTCTCAACTGCTTGGAACAGGCATTCTACAACCAACCCACCAAACAACCCAGTTCCCAACTGCTTGGAACAGGCATTCCCCAACCAACCCACTAAGCAATCCAGTTCCCAACTGCATGGAACAAGCATGCCTCAACCAACTCACCAAAAAACCCAGTTCCCAACTGATTCGGGCATGACGGGAAGAATGGTAATATGTTCCCATCTATGATTGTCGAGTTCGCTTGAGTCTTATGTGGCTCACAGCTGAATGGCCTTTTCATTCCCTTGAATTTGTCCTGAGGAGGACCTACCAGAATTTGAAAGGTATCTATCTATAGGCGGTAATATAAACATAGAAGTCCGTATAGTATAGTCTTAACAGTTTAGTCTATAAAGGGGCCTTGAATGTGTACGTTTTAACAGTACGAATGAATGAATTATTTATTCACCATTGGGCCTCTAAATTGTGGCGTCCTTGGCACAAGCTGGCCAGTGGTCTTATTCATTAGACAGCGCTGTTCCACTTTCCTGGTTTAAGTTAATTATGAAAACGAGATTTACACATTAATGACCGCCCTTTGCATTGTGTTACGTCCCCTTTGCCTATTGTAGTGTGAGCAGCTGTCACGTGCCATTTGAGTAAATAAAAGATGACGAAACACTCAGGATCTGGTTGTTTATTTACACGGGAAAATGTATGTTGTACTACACGAGAAAATGTATGTTTTAGTAAAAAGTTTTACAGTGTATTTTACTGCACTGGAAAACGTTTGCTACATTGGAAGATGTATGCTTTACGGTGTGTTTTACTACACGGGAAAATGTATGGGTTTTTTTATACATGGAAAATGAATGCTTTACGACGATGTTGTTTTTTTCCCCACCACATTAAAATGTGTTTTACTCCACTGGAAAATTGTCTGTTTTAAGGGTGATTTTATTACAAATGATACTGTATGTTTTACGTTCCTTCTAGTAATCTATCGGAGATGTAGTTCTCTCACACACTAGGAACGATACGCACACACTGTGCTGTACAAATCTCACCTCGGGCAACTGGTCGTATTGTTCGCAAAGTCAATTGAGTTGGCTTCCACAGAAAATAAAGATGGCCAAACCACAAAAGCAAACAAAATAATCTTCGAAATTACTGTATTGGACTATCTCCTCGCCTCAAAGAAATATCAATAACTCATTTGTATTCACTGGTTTAACATTTTTTTTTTCGCTCCCCCACTTTGAACTCAAGCGTAGTCCATACATGTGCTACAATAACGTGTATTTTTAATAACTGTAGGGATTTTGAAAATATTACCATTCCACGTTTTGTATTCACCCTCTGCGGAGTTCATGCAACATAAAGGGTACATACAAAACTTGGAAAGGCAATATTTTCAAAAACCCCACAGTCATTAAAAATACACCCTGTGTTTCTAGTGCACTGGACTAATTTTTGCGTGTGGGTTAGCTTTCCGATTACCAGTGTCCCTCGCCATCAGGCGAACCCACTCCGACTTCAGAGGTAAATCAAATATGACAATAGCTATATTTATCACGGCAGCTGATCTAGGATCGAAGCTTCGACAGGCGGACAGTTAAAGCATCGCTTTGCTGATCCAGTAGTGTCTGCAACTTGGCTTGTTCCAAACGTATTGGTGATACCTTTCTTCTGGAGTAAACCAGGCAGACCGAGAGGGGGATCATGTTGTATGGGTAACACATGGTCTCTAAAGTTCAGCTCAGGGTTTGTGCTATGGAGAGGTATAACTCCATCCCTGGTCCCTGCCACGTGTTTTAGTTATGATGCCCCCTCCCCCCCCCCTTTTTTTGTTTTTGTTCTGAAGCACAATGTAACCAAACTATCGCATGTCAAGACGACAAGGTGCCAGTACAGTATATTTATAAAAGGAGAAAAAATTAGCAGTATTTACGAGGGTAAGTTAATAAGTAAGCCACAAATGGCTGTAGAAAAATAACTAAAGATGATAACAACTTGAAATCACTGTCCCTTTATTTCTCAACATAATTTCCACCAACATTGATGCACTTATCCCATAGTTTTATCAGTCCTCCCAAACCGGCTGCATAGAACTGCGTGCTTTGTTTTCATTTACCGGCCATCCCATAGAACTGTGTGATTTACTTACTGACTCGCCCTCGTAACTAGTAACTTTTTCTACTTAGCTATGCACCACTTTACGGGACAAACATTTGTCAGCATAAACACTAAAAACCCACCTTGGCGGGAGACATTTCGCGAATGACGCCGAAGTTGAATGTGAAGTAAAAACGTGGTTTAGAAAACAGAGCACGCAGTTCTATGCAGCCGATTTGGGAGGACTGATAAAACGATGGGATAAGTGCATCAATGTCGGTGGAAATTACGTTGAGAAATAAAGGGACAATGTATGTATAAAAATAAACTGGTTTCAAGTTATCATCATCATTAGTTATTGTTCTACAGCCATTTGTGACTTACTTATTAACTTACCCTCGTAATATCAAGGTTTACAGCAGGTAATAGGAGCATTCATAGCACTAGGAAATATGTGGAAGACAACCAAAAGTAAACTTAGTACCAAACAAAGAATATTTAACACTATGTTCAATCAGGACTGCGGTTTGAATCGGAAACAAGGAGAATAGTTAAATTAATAAACTAATTAATAAATTACAAACATTCAATGAACGGCGCATGCGCAGAATAGAATGATTAAATGGTCAGACAATCACTAATGCGGAATTTAGGGAGAGAACTAAAATGTCCGCGAATCAAGAAGTGAGGAAAAGAGGCTGGCACTAGATTTGGCATCCACCCAGAAAACCTGTGAATGGTTGAGTTGATGTGAGGTGAGTCAAGAACCAACATTACAACACTTGGGATATTCCCATACGTGTTCCCTCCCCACCTTCAACCATACCGTTGGTACCAATTATGAACCATACCGTTGGTACCAGTTATGATCATATGCCTGACTAACCTTTTATCGGAGTTCTGAGTGTTGCTCCGTGGCGAAGGGTTATGGACGGAGTCCGTAATCCATCATACCCACATTAAAAACACAGCTGTGCTGTGGGCGATTTGGCAGCAGATCGCCTTGCGTTGATTTCATTATGAAATGGTATGGGTGCCGGTCGTTTAGAAAGCAATGGCAAACTTTTTTTTTGCATATCCTTTACAGGACATTGCTGTCAACACCAGTATGTTTCAGATGCGGTTGCGGTTGATGTCTTGGCAAGTTTTACGTTCAATAGTTTGCCATTGCTTTCTGAACGATTGGCTCACATACCCCCGTAAGTAACCAGCGCGACGCGATCAGCTGCCGAATCTCGCGCAGCTGTGTTCTATGCGTGGGTATAAGGGATAACGAACAACGTCCTTAACCCCTTCGCCAGGGAGACAGAAACTACTGAACGTAAACTTGGCCTGGAATCACGAACAGCCAAAAAATGCTGGGGTTGACAGCTACGTCCTGTAAAGGATGTGTAACAACTGTTTTAAGAGCCCCTGGTCACCTCTTGCCGTATCGTTGTTTCCGCGTCAAGATTATTTACCGCTGCCTCTTTTCCCATTGATCTTTCCTGTTATCACGATATTCTACAATGACTCTTTTCTCATCACATTGCCAAAGAAAACCTTTTGTCTCTTTTTCTTATTGGTGTGTATAATGTTCTAGTTTAATTAGTCTTTTTCTTATTGGTGTATATAATGTTCTAGTTTCATTAGTCTCTTTCTTACAGTTGTGAATAATGTTCTAGTTTCATTAGTGACATTAGTCTCTTTCTTCAGGATCACAGCCACCACAATACTGGAAGGCCCCGGTTAACGTCGGGGTTACGTTCTCGGAAACCGCGGCTTTAAGTGAAACGACGTATAGCGAAACACTATTTCCCATAGAATTAAATGAAATACTGTGTATTATGTAATGTTTATTTTGATGGTTGTTGATATTTATTGGCTAAATATTTCCCATAGAATTAAATGAAATAAAGTGTATTATGAATTGTTTATTTAGATGGTTGTTGAAATTTATTGGCTAAATAGAGGTGGGCTGGAGGGCGAGTGGTAGAATTAGTGGGACGTAGAGGCATTAAAACCACGACTCATTCCAAAACTATCATCAGCACTACTAGAACTGCTCTCATTCGCTTTCTTAGCTAGATCTTCATAGAGAGACTGCTTTCTCTTGGATAGCCATCTTGCTCACAGGCATACTCTGTTGGTAATGGTCTTCAATCCAGACGGCCAATAATGCTCCCATGTTCTCCATAAGAATACTTCTGGTACAAGTGATCTTGGAAGCACTCAAACCATGGACTTTACCGATATCAACAGCCCGATCGCCAGCCTCAAAACGATGTAACACACCTAACTTCACCTCAAGGGTATCACTTTTCCTGTTTCTCTTACAACCAGACACACTATCAGCACTTACTGTGCGCTTTGAACTCATAATTATGAGTGATTGCACAATAAACTCCTGGAAAAACGCACTGCACAAAATGTAAAATGGCGACGTTAAAGCAGCATAGCAACACAGGTGACGACGTAAAGCGACGCAAAGTGAAGTTATGTCACATTGTGACAACGACGTTATAGCGAAACGATGTAAACGGAAGCGACGTATAGCGGGGCCTTCCTGTATTCACATGCTCCTATAGGTTAATAAGACGTCTGCGCCCTTATCATACACCCAGCAGTTCAGATCCAGCCAGTCTGCCCACCTGTTCGTTTCCCATCACAACAGCATGCCATGTCGCTTTTTAAAAAAAAGCATGCCATGTGAACAGATTCAACTGTTTCTTCTCTTTCCTCTTTTATTTTTCGTTCGTCTTCTTCTTCTACTTCTTCTTCTTCTTCTTCTTCTTCATTCTTCTTCTTCTTCATCATCCTTCTTCTTCTTCTTCTTCTTCTTCTTCTTCTTCATCATCATTATTATTCTATTCTTCTTCGTGATTATTATTCTATTCCTCAACATCATTCTTATTCTCTTCTTCTTCGTTATTCACATTCTCTTCTTCTTCGTCATTCTTATTCTCTTCTTCTTCTTCACCTCTCCTTCTTCGTCATTCTTATTCTCCTCTTCTTCTTCGGCATTCTTCTTCTGCTTCTTTTCATGCTCCTCCTCCCCCTCCTTCCCTTCTTCTTCTTCTTCGGCGGCCCGGCGCCGACGACGACGACGATGACTACTACTACTACTACTACTACAACTACTACTACTCGTCATTCTTATTCACCTCTTCTTCACCATTATTATTCTATTCTTCTTAGGTCGACTTTAAGAATTCGAATCCGTTCCGCTGCGAATCGACGCCATGATACAGGGCAGGCAGCGAGCATCCAGCCACTGATCCTACCCCATTCTTGAAACTCTAAAAATAAACGTTCGTTCGTCCATTCGTATTCTTTTTCTTCTATCTTCTTCTCTTCTTGTTATCTTCGTTCTTCTTCTTTCTTTTTCCTGGCTTTCTTTGTATTCTTTCGCAGTCACGCAGAATCTCTCACCATCAAAGCTATTTATTGTGCCTGGCGAAGATGCATGGCTTCTGCAAGACTCTGTCCCACCATATGCCCCACAACCGCATCTGGTTAGTCTCAGTTTATGTCTAGGAAGACCAAGTGTGAACATTAGAGGAAAACAACGGACGTATTTCAAGTATACAAATTTCAAATTTCTAGCAGAGCCAACAGGTGAAAAATAAACATATATTTGGAATCATACACCTTGTTTGTTTGGTCTATAAAAAGACGTTGCATTGCTCTGAAATCTGGCACTGCAGAACGTCAATCGATTGGACGGCACATTTTGGAAACCGGTCACGTGATGTATAGGGACAATGCATTTCGCGTGTTGTTTAAGACAAAATGGTCGCAGGTTAAAAGCTGGCAGAGATGTCTGTCATTTATTTACACAACTGCCAACGAATACATCACACACACATAAGCCAACGAAGACACCACACACACAAGCCAACGAAGACATCACACACACACAAGCCAACGAAGACATCACACACACATAAGCCAACGAAGACACACACACACATAAGCCAACGAAGACACCACACATACACATAAGCCAACGAAGACACCACACACATAAGCCAACGAAAACACCACACATACACATAAGCCAACGAAGACACCACACACATAAGCCAACGAAGACATATCACACACACACACACACACGCACACAAGCCAACTAAGACACCACACACATAAGCCAACGAAGACACCAAACATACACATAAGCCAACGAAGACACACACATAAGCCAACGAAGACATCACACACATAAGCCAACGAAGACATCAGACATCACACACACACACACACACACACACACACACACACACACACACACAAGCCAACGAAGACACCACACACATAAGCCAACGAAGACACCACACACATAAGCCAACGAAGACATGACACAACACACACATAAGCCAACGAAGACAATACACACACACATAAGCCAACGAAGACACCACACACACACACACACACACACATAAGCCAACGAAGACACCACACACACACACACATATAAGCCAACGAAGACACCACACACACACAATCCAACGAAGACATCACACACACACAAGCCAACGAAGACATCACACACACACACATAAGCCAACGAACGAAGACATCACACACACACACATAAGCCAACGAAGACATCACATACACACACATAAGCCAACGAAGACATCACACACACACACACATAATCCAACGAAGACATCACACACACACACATAAGCCAACGAAGACACCACACACACACAAGCCAAGGAAGTGGAGTCTTCGTGGCGAAGTGGTCAAGCCGTTTGACTCGGGCTCCGAAGGTTGTGGGTTCGATTCCTGGCCGCGTCTTTCGGTTGAAGAGTGCATTTTTTCGGAGACGCCTGAGGGTCGTCGCTGGAGCTACGGAGTTCGCTGCGGAAAGAGACTGAGTCATATGGGATAAAACCCCGATGCAATGAAGTCGACTCTGTTGACTTCCAAGCGACTTGTTTTTGTTATTTTTAAAGTTCCTTGTTAAACACTCCAGCACACTGATCTCGATGAATCATATCCCATTATATTTCCAAAATAAATAAATAAATAAATAAATAAAGTCCCGAAACATGAGTTTCTGAAGTGCTAGGACAATCACATGTTGCCGGCTGAATGTACGGAAACTAAAACATTATATACAACAACAGGAAAGAGACAACCCGCTTTCTTTGATCATGTGATGAGAAGAGAGGCATTGAAGAATATCCTAACAACCGGGAAGATCAATGCGAAAACAGGCAGAGGCAGACACAGAGAAATGATGCTGGGTGGACTGAGACGGTGGCATGCAGAATGCTGGTTCAGTTCACATCAGTTGTCTACTAATGGGCTCACTTCAAATGTCAAGTCTTTATAACTGCCAAGTATTTTGCTGAATGGTATCATCATCATGTGCCATGCCGATAAACGTGGGCGGTCATGTTTCGCTATCTCACACGATCACCAGATTCGTGGATCAGCTCAATGTTCTTGTCTCGACCATGCCACGTGGCTATGCCAACCACATATTTACTTCTCGGTCTTTCCCATTGTTCTTTCCCCCTCAATCTTGCCAGTTATCTATCACCAATTTGTCTAGTATATTTCTTCTCATAAAATAGTATATTTCTTCTCATAACGTGTCCAAAAAAAAAACTGACTGTCTACGTCTAATTGCTCTAATCAGTTTACGGTTTTCATTTGCTTCTCATATGACTTGGTCATACGTTTTTCTGTCTGTCCGTGGTCTTTGTATTTTCCGCAGAAACCATATTTCCACTGCCACTAGACGTTTTCCAGCTTGTCTGCTCATTGTTCATGTTTGGCTTCCATATAAAAGCATTCCACATGAATTTCACAGCTCACAGAGTCGCGCACGCACTCACTCAGTAGCAGGGCAACAGGTTCTATGTAGCACTTAAACACTTGAATTGTATTTTTCTTTTTTTTGCATATCCCTTACAGGACGTTGCAGTCAACACCAGCATTTTTCTCAGCTGCTGTTGGTGTACTAGGCAAGATTACGCTCAGTAGTTTGCCATTGCTTTCTGAGCGACCGGCTCACTTACCCCGTAGGTTACCGACGCGGCGAGAAACGCTACCAATTCTCGCGCACATCACCTCACTCACGAGAGTATACAGGATTACGGAGAAAGACGCTAACCCCTAGGCCAGAGAGGCCGGCTTGAATTGTATACGTTATGATATTTACATTATCTCCCAATGTTTTCTAAATCAATGAGTCTGAATTTATTTAATCGTATTTGGCTAGCAGGTGAGTAATGTATCATTTCAGAAACATTAAAACAGAAACTCACAGAGTACGTTCATGGATCATTTCAGAAACATTAAAATAGAAACTCACAGAGGTCATGAATGATTTCAGAAACATTAAAACATACACTCAAAGAGTTCATGGATCATTTCCGAAACATTAAAACAGAAACCCACAGAGTTCATGAATGATTTCAGAAACATTAAGACAGACACTCAAAGAGTTCGAGCCAAGATGCGACATAAGAATTCCTAGACGATCTGGACTAAGGGATGTGAAAATGCAGACAGACAACCTATACGGGAGTCTACAATTTTCCCGGAGACTCCTGGGGGTCGTCGCTGGAGTTACGGAGTTCATGCTTTGTACGAAGCTTTCGGCAGGCTACCCTGCGGAAACAGACGGAGTTATACGGGATAGAACGCGGTGCAATGTCGTCGATCACCTTGCCTTTTTAGACAACCTACAAGACCAAACACTATCTAGAAGACCTTAACGTAGAGAAAATCTGGCTGGGAAAACAATATCAGAGAATCTGAAATACTTGGACCAAATTAAATGTTGTGGTGTTTTAGAAAGAGCCGCAGTGGTTGATGAAAGACGAGGCAGCTGTCATCAAGATAATTGTAGAGATGAAGTTACTTGCATATTCTTTACATGACATTGCAGTCAACACCAGCATTTTTTGCTGTTGTGAACTCTTGGAAAGTTTACGTTCAGTAGTTTGCCATTGCTTTCTGGACGACCGGCAATCATACCATTTCGTTTAAAAAAACGCAACGCGGTCTGCTGCCAAATCGCGCGCAGATGTATTTCGAACGCGTGTGTGGGGGATCACGAAGTGCATCCGTAACACCTTGGCCACGGAGCCGGCGACGTATAGACAGGAAATTAAACACACAAAAAGATATTGGGTATGACCTTGGATTAGCGGGAGGACTGGCAAGCTGACCGGCTGCAGAACTGGCGAACGATCAGGCGGGAGAACTAGCGAACAGAGAGGCGGGAGAACAGGCGAACAGACAGTCGGGAGAACTGGCGAAGACACAGGTGGGAGAACTGGCGAACGATCAGGCGGAAGACCCGCAGAACGAACAGGGAAAGACCCGGCGAACGAACAGCGGAAGAACCGCCGAACGAACAGGCGGGAGAACTGGCGAACGATCAGCCGGTAGAACTGGCGAACGATCAGGGAAAGACCCGGGGAACGAACAGCGGAAGAACCGCCGAACGAACAGGCGGGAGAACTGACGCAAGAGACGACCGTGGCACCTACAAAAATACGGCGCGCAGTGATGACAGCGACATCTTGCACATGGCAAGCTACACGAGACTGATAACTATCACGATAACCTCAGTGGCTCCTCAAAGTTATCATTTTTTTCCTCGGTGAAAACTCATGTGAATATACGTCACAAACAACCAGGAAAGTATTACGTAAGTTCACGGGGTTCGCTGTTTACAGAACCTTCGCAGTTTTTCTGTAGATGTAGTCTAATGATGCTCAGGCGGGAATGAATGAATGATGCATACATGCTGGAAGCTTTCAACATAGCACTGAGGATGCGTGGTGGTATGGTTTGTATCACATCAATGGTCAACATCTTCTCAGGGAAATCCCTGGTAATTTGTTGTTGTTCTTCTTCTTCCTCTTCCTTCACCTCTCCTCTCCCTCATCTCCCCCCCCCCCACTTTTTTCTTCTCCTTCATCGACCATCTTCTTCCTCCTTAGCCACCCATCTTCTTCCTTCTCCGTCACCCCTTTTTCTTCTTCTTGTTTCGTCAATACCGTTACTTCTTTCTCTTCTTAGTTTTCCTCCCCCTCCCCTTTTCCCGCTACCCCTTCCTTCATCTCTTCCGTCTCCCACTTTTCTTCTTCTTCCTTCATTCCCTTTTCTTCTTCTTCTTTTTCTTTCTGTATGGCCTTGTCTTCTTCTTCCTTCATTCCCTTATCTTCCTCTTATTCCTCCTTCATCCCTCCTTCTTCTTCTTCTTCCATTCACTTTTCTTCATCTTCTTCTTTCATTACATTTCATTTCTCTTCTTCTCCCTCCTTCACATCATCTCTTCCTCTTCTTTTTAAAATAAAAAAAGAAGGTAGTTTACCATGTGACTGGATCGAACTGAGAGGCACACCGACAGAAAGCATTCACAACTAACCCACCCACCATGTCTGTAAACCAATGTACCAATATATAAACCAATAGAAGAACTACTGCGCCACGTTCCGCGCTATGCATGAGTGTGTGCAGGAGTATAAACGAGTCCAGCCGTGCAGGAGTATAAACGAGTCCAGCCGTGCGGGAGTATAAACGAGTCCAGCCGTGCAGGAGTATAAACGAGTCCAGCCGTGCAGGAGTATAAACGAGTCCAGCCGAGCAGGCACAAATCTAACCGAGGCCAGCTGAGTAGGCGAAATTCCGGCTGAGTTCAAGTGATTAGACAACGGATCTAACAAATCCTCAGTTGATTAGGCACAAATTATAATCGGGTTCATTTGAGTAGACAAACATTGTAACCGGGTTCAAATGAGTAGGCAAAAATTGTAATCGGGTTCTACTGAGTAGGAATAAGTCTAAATCGAATTGCATACCCCAGTGAGTGAGGATGTATATACCATAAAAGTGTGTACGTGTGTGCGTGAGTGAGTGTGTGTGTGCGAAAGCGCGCTGAAAGTATGCCCAAGAGCGGTAGGAATCGAAATCACCACCAACCAAGCAGAGGAGACTATTAAATTGGGCAGCACATAGTAACAACATAAACGCGGTGGCTGCTACCGAAGATTACAAGCGAGAAGTTAATGGCGCGGTATTTTGGGTACAGACTTGGCCATATGCCGCAAGAAGTGTTCGGCACACGGCGATAGGGACGGTCACGTGGCGATGAGAGTCTGCGTTCTGTGGGTCGGCGGGTTCTAATTTGAAAGGTGGTTCTTGAGATCTCCTAGACATATTAGATCAGTGGTTCTCAACCTTTTTTGGCCCATTCCCCCCTTCACCATATTTTCAGAACGCCATTCCCCCCCCCCCCCCTTCCTATCAAAAATTTGGCCCGTTCCATCCTTCACCGTATTTTCAGAACGTCATTCCCTCCCTTTCACCGTATTTTCAGAACGTTATTCCCCCCCCCCCCCCCTTTCATATTTCCTATCTAAAAATCCCCTCACCCCTACACAGTATACGTAAAAGTGGAAGGCAAATGTAATAGCATATACTAAAACAAGTCTAGACATCCACATAAAACATGATTTGTGGGTCTGCTTACTTTATAAAATGAATTTTAGAAGGACAAGACATACATAACTGTAAAGTATGAAGGGAAAAACTATGTCAAGTAATCGGTTCTTGTATTAACACGATCTTGAAATGGTCTTCATTCCCCCCCCCCCCCTGGAAACCCTGAAATTCCCCCCTGGGGGGGGGGGGGGAATTCCCCACCGGTTGAGAACCACTGTATTAGATGGTGGGATAGATGGGTATTCCACCATCTAATCTACCCATCAATCCCACCATCTAATCTACCTATATATATATATGCCGGTCTCTCTGGCTGAGGGGCTACAACACTTTCTTTCTGTAATCCCGTTTATCACGCAGTCTCGTAGCGGAGCGAGAGCTGAGGCGGTTCGACCCCCGCTCGTGACTTGCGGGATACTGAGCCGGCCGCTCAGAAAGCAATGGCAAACTACTGAGCGTAATCTTGCCAAGAGATCAACAGACAGCTGAAAGATGCTGCTGTTGACAGCGATGTCCTGTAAAGGATATGCGAATTTAAATATATATATATATATATATATATATATATATATATATATATATATATATATATATATATATATATATATATATATATATATATATATATATATTTGGCGCTCGCTCGCTTTGAAGTTTGACTAAATTTTGCGTGTGAATTAACTTTTCCTATTAACAGTGTCTCTCGCCATCAGGCGAACCCACTCCGACTTCAGAGGTAAGTGTAATTTACGTTCCCAAGGTAAGGACGAGAAGTCAATATTTTAGTCCAACTGACAGGTGTAAGGGTTAAACCCCTTACCTCGGCATCAGCACACCGGATGTTTAAGAACGATAGACAGATTAGATGACGTGATATACAGATTAGATGATGGAATAGACAGATTAGATGACGGGATAGAAAGATTAGATGACGGTATAGACAGATTAGATGACGGTATAGACAGATTAGATAACGGGACAGACAGATTAGATGGCGAGATAGATTAGATGGCGAGACAGATTAGATAACGGGACAGACAGATTAGATGGCGAGATAGATTAGATGACGAGATAGATTAGATGGCGAGATAGACAGATCAGATGAGGGGATAGATGGATTAGATGACGAGATAGACAGATTAGATGACGGTATAGACAGATTAGATGATGAGATAGACAGATTAGATGACGGTATAGACAGATTAGATGGCGGTATAGACATTAGATGATGAGATAGACAGATTAGATGACGGTATAGACAGATTAGATGATGAGATAGACAGATTAGATGATGAGATAGACAGATTAGATGACGGGATAGACAGATTAGATGATGAGATAGACAGATTAGATGACGGGACTGACAGATTAGATGACGGGACTTGACAGATTAGATGACGGGACAGACAGATTAGATGACGGGATAGACAGATTAGATGACGAGATAGACAGATTAGATGACGAGATAGACAGATTAGATGACGGTATAGACAGATTAGATGACGGTATAGACAGATTAGATGACGGTATAGACAGATTAGATGACGAGATAGACATTAGATGACGGGATAGACAAATTAGATGACGGTATAGACAGATTAGATGACGGGATAGACAGATTAGATGACGGGATAGACATATTAGATGACGGGATAGACAGATTAGATGACGAGATAGACAGATTAGATGACGGGATAGACAGATTAGATGACGAGATAGACAGATTAGATGACGAGATAGACAGATTAGATGATGAGATAGACAGATTAGATGATGAGTTAGACAGATTAGATGACGGTATAGACAGATTAGATGACGGGATAGACAGATTAGATGACGGTATAGACAGATTAGATGACGGGATAGACAGATTAGATGACGGGATAGACAGATTAGATGACGGTATAGACAGATTAGATGACGGTATAGACAGATTAGATGACGGGATAGACAGATTAGATGACGAGATAGACAGATTAGATGACGAGATAGACAGATTAGATAACGGGATAGACAGATTAGATGATGAGATAGACAGATTAGATGGCGAGATAGACAGATTAGATGATGGGATAGACAGATTAGATGACGAGATAGACAGATTAGATGACGGGATAGACAGATTAGATGACGAGATAGACAGATTAGATGACGAGATAGACAGATTAGATGACGGGATAGAGAGATTAGATGACGGGATAGAGAGATTAGATGATGGGATAGACAGATTAGATGACGAGATAGACAGATTAGATGACGAGATAGACAGATTAGATGATGGGATAGACAGATTAGATGACGAGATAGACAGATTAGATGACGAGATAGGCAGATTAGATGACGGGATAGACAGATTAGATGACGAGATAGACAGATTAGATGATGGGATAGACAGATTAGATGACGGGATAGACAGATTAGATGACGGTATAGACAGATTAGATGACGAGATAGACAGATTAGATGACGAGATAGACAGATTAGATGACGAGATAGACAGATTAGATGACGAGATAGACAGATTAGATGACGGGATAGACAGATTAGATGACGTGATAGACAGATTAGATGACGAGATAAGACAGATTAGATGACGAGACAGACAGATTAGATGACGGGATAGACAGATTAGATGACGAGATAGACAGATTAGATGGCGAGATAGACAGATTAGATGATGGGATAGACACATCAGATGATGGGCTCGACAGATAGATTAGATGGTGAAATAGATATATTGGATGACTAGACAGGTACATTGTGCTACTACCACGTAAGTCCACTGGTTGCTGAATGTTGGTGTGGTCTCTAGATAAAGATGTTACTGGTGAATGTGTACACATAGAATAAGCGGCCGTCGACCAACACTGCTGGAACAAGACAAGCTGCCGGATTAGTAAAGTAATACTTTAACTGTCCGGCTGTCCAAGCTTCCAGTTGCCGACAAAGCCTTAAGGCCTGGTCTACCCTGCCATAACATTTAGTCTTTAGGTTGCATATCCTCGCACTAAGATAAGGCTTGTATCCTCCCAATTGAGCTGCTCCGCTCGAAGCCGTTGGTATAACGTGGGGTGTCGGGTTTGGTGAGCGCCGCACAACATTCGGCGCTAACAGAAAGCAGATAGTACCGTCTACTGCCCAGTCACATCTGACTGAATCATACATTCATAACCTTGTAATACTAATTTTAATTTGTGCATTCGTGGTGATTATGTCAGAAATGTGAATAATGTTTCGAGAAGTAATAATTACATAACTTACACACCTCTGCCCACCTGTGAAGGCGCTTTTGGTAAGATGTATTAGCATAGCATGTTCTTACATACTCAGTGGCTTCATAATGAATAAGAAAGGTACAGGACCCGTGTGGCTATGGGCAGAGTTAGGAGAGTGAGCCCTGAACCCCGGCAACATTATATACGAGCGTGGCAAGCTCTGAACAATTCGGAGGGCCTAGACCCCTGGAAGAGCAACATGATAATAATACTGAGGCCCCCTGTTAATTATATTGAACCTTGGAGATGGTACTTGCCGATCCCATATCTTGAACTGATTGAGTGGCATGGGATGATTAATCATCTTAAGCGATTTCCCGTATCCGCCATGGGCATATATACAGTAGTTTTCCCTCAGATACCTCCTTTAATTTGATTTATAATACAACATGTCTGCTACCATACATTAACGTTGTGACACACCCCTAATTCCTATTTTCCGCCATTCATTTTTGTTTGGTCCAAACCTACTTTTTGTTTAGCACTGAATCTGTTAAAATTAGGTGGAACTGCGGTAAAGCAGTAAACAATATAAAATAACACAAAATTAGGCATTACTTAGTAATATTTTATATTGTTTGAATCTGTTATAGCATGTTTGAGAACTGACACGTCTATTATATCTGTATACTTCCGGCGTGACGAAGCTAACCCTCTGTCACGTACGTCGCTTTAATGGCTGTTGCCTTATTTCTATGACATATACTAAACTACTCCGTTGTAGATACGTGGTCACATCTGGGAAAACTTGCCAGCGCAGCAGCTATATAGCCTACTCTTTACAATTTCCAAGTGCGAAGGGATTTTATCGACGCAATGTGCACACGAAAAGCCACATAAAGAAATTGCATGAAAGCCTATCCGCCAGCCCGGTGGACATGTATTCGCCTCCCCTAACGAAGTTTCTTTCTTTTTAATGAAATGAGCAGGCTCCCCGGTCGATTAGATTCGATTTCACCATTACCCCTACCCCGTTCAACCTCAACTCTTGAATATGTGAATGAAATAATGTATGAAAGAGAGTGATAGAAGGGCAGCATGTTAGACGGGCCTGCGTGCCCAATTCTTAACCCTTTGAAAATAACGCTTGTTCGTTCGTTCGTTCAAGGAGAAGTTATAGTTAGGGTTCATCACCGACTTGAAATGATAGTCCTGTGTTAACCACAAAAGCTGCAACCCACGGTTTTACCATCACTTATTAATCCCAAGGTGATTGTTGTCAATTCGGGGTAATGGACTTTTCGACTCAACCTAAAATAAATACCGGGATGGCTTGGCCACGTGGTATGGTCGAGACAAGAAAACTGAGCTGATCCACGGCTCTGGACATCGAGTGAAATGGCAAAACATGACCGCCAACGCTTACCGGCATGGCACATGCTGATGAAATATCGGGAAATGTTCTGGGAAGGAAATGCAGCCCGCGTAATACAGACCACATCACCCATAGAGTGCCGATTGGACTACAAAAATGGGGTTCGCGCCAAATACCCAATATGCCCCTAAATGCGTCCCTTTATTGACTTACGCGCACACGTATACAACCATACATTTATCTGAAAGGGCTAGGATTCGATCTACTACACACATATCACGGAAATTAGCAATACCAAAGTGTTGTTCTGGAGAACAAGTTGTTATAGACATGTCTGGACTTGATGCCGGAACATTTCGAGCTACCAACTCATCTACACATTCAGTAGCTATTTCCTTGCACTTTTCCGGAACATGCCAAGATATGTTATCTGTCGTCAACGCTGGCATCTTCCGCATCAAACTCTTCGGATATATATATATATATATATATATATATATATATATATATATATATATATATATATATATATATATATACCCTTCTATCTTATAAGAGGTGAGTTTTCAATGGTTTAGTGATCAACGACAGCGACGGAAAGAAACTTTAACCTCACGCTCAGCGTGTACCCCATTTCTCTCTACCACCTGCAATAAGTCTGAAAAAAGGGTTATCATCCCAAGATAATTTAACAGCTCGGCGGGTTTTTTTGGTACTTGGTCTGCCCTCGGTTTGGGAAACATTTTATGGAGTTTTTATTCCCGTAAACCTTGAGCACTTTTATTTCCAAGCACAAAGAAGGTTATGTCTGTTAAAATGTTCTTTACGGTGGTTGGAGTTAGGGAGAGTGGGATGTTGAAAGTGGTTTAGAGGAGCGAAGTTTGCCTGTAAACAAAACAGATATGGTTCGATTCATGCGTGAACTGTGGACTTGTGGATAATTACAATATAAGGAAAGGATGGTACCCCCCCCCCCCCACTCCACCTTTCCGGATTCTGGGTAGTTAAAGTTAGTAGCATATCCTTTACAGGACTTCATAATCAACCGTGGCTTGTTTTGGCTATGATTTCTTGCCAAGTTTATGTTCAATAGTTTGCCATTTATTTCTGAAAAATCGGTACACATACCTTTGTATAGAAACCAACGCAAGGCGGCCTGCTTCCAAATCCCAGGTCAATTTAAAAATTCGAAACCGCCCTGGTGGGGATTGAACTCAAGACCAACTATAGTAGCGTGTAGCCACTACTCTACCGCGGCTACCATATACATAACTGATACCATCATCTGGCCAACAGTCGAACCACTTGAAGGCGAAACTGCATGGAGATGTCAGCAATCTCAACTTGATTGCTGCATACTTTAAATTTAGTCAGATTAACGTATTACGGTGTACGGAAATCTCCACGGGTGTTGTGCTGTGTAGCTCTTCCCCTCCCCAAGCTAAAAAAACAAACAAACACCAACAGAGAAGTACTGGAACTTGAAGTCTACGGAGAGGCATATCAGAATGTAACCGGACTCCTTCAGTTGTGTACGGAGTGCAAAGGTCACATGTCGCAATGACGTCTATTCGCGCACAACTGCTGTCAAGGCAGCGACAGAGGCAAACGGCTGGGGGAATAAGCTGGCTATCTCGCGGTCGAATGAAAAATGCTGTGATAATTATAGCAGGGCGCGGCGAATAGGGTGTACGATGTTCTCCTCCCCGAGGGCGGGATGGCTTGTGGGCAGGCAAACCACAGCAGCGTATTGTAGGTGAGTGCGAAAAAACGATTTAGGCGTCTTGAATCTGGAAGCCAGGGTGAGATCGCACGGCAGGAGAAGGACCCCAGGAGTAATGCCCAGGTGGGGCGGCCTCAGTCCCTAGAGTGGATCAATGAGGTAAAGGGTCTGAAATTTTCGTTTATGCGGGAATACTTCTGATGATCAGATACCTGCGTGGCGGAGTTTTCATCACCAGCCAGGTCAAGATTTATCACAGTACACAAAGGCTCGCCGGGGTTAGACCTATTTTGGTCATAGGATCCCCCTAGGGTTTTTAGGCTCCACTGTCAACACTCCAAACCAGTACCCAAAGAAGCGGATGACCAAGTTAGAAACTTGTGGTTGATTTGGGCGCTACAGAACTCCACGAGAGACGGCGCGCCGTTGATTTTATTAAATAATTCAGTGCCAAACAATAAGAAAGCTTGGACCACAATCAAATTAACAAGTATAATATGAATTTCACTGATCATTGACATTTTGTAAGATACCACGAAACAAAACAAATAACACCGTGTCCCTGGTTTGGCGATATACCATCCTTGAATCTAAATGGGAGGTCATTTTGGCGGTATATTATCCTTCTGCACTGAATCAGTTAATAACACGTAGATACGCGTGTTTGTAGAAGAAAACTGACCTACGCAGTCCGACATGTCCGGCTAATTTAATGATGATAACAATGATAAACATATTACAAACAGAAGAGAAAACAAAACAACACTTACCTGCCTTAGAATGCTGCTAATCTCAAGAACTAAACCAAGTTAGATGAAATCTCCTTTAAAAGGTCATACAATCATACATCGTCGCAACAAGAGCTCATAATTTACAAACATCACAAGATCAATCGAAGAAAGCCAATACGAGGATTACTCCTTTAATCCGCCGACAGTGTGTGCCAATCCTTGCTACGGGGAGAGAGGAGTAGGAAAAGTAACGCTGTGACCTTTCCATAGCCGTGCAAAGTTAAAATACTAAAACAGCGACGGAGGTTTAACACACGGAGGCGAAAGGGAGTTTGTAATGTTGGGAGCGGAAGTCAGATAGAACAGTTTAACAATAACTCGACTTGGGTTGTTTGAATTGGCCACCTTTAACCTTTGAAACACAACAACAGTCATAACATCCGCTATTGGAAGTAGCAAAAGTGGGATATTTGCGTTTGAAGGCGTAGGTGCAGTGGTTCTCGTACTTTTTGAGCCGGTGGGTTCACCTAGCCAAATAGATTCATTCTTGGGGGTTCTCCTGTGTTGAAGTTAGGTGTGTGTCCTTTACAAGATGTCGCAATCAACCTCGATATTGTTTGGCTTTTTTGTGAATTACTAGGCAATTTATTTTTTACATTTTGTAGTTTGCCACTGTTTTCTGAACGACTGACGCCCATATTATCGAAATCAACGCTAGGCGCGTGCTTCCAATTCGTCTGCAGCAGATTTCGAATCCTGGAGTCGGTGTGTCGGGGAATTGTGAAACGTGTTCGCTGTCCTAAGCCATATAACCGGCCGGTTCTGTGTAAGACGTACGTAGTACCTGCCTGTCTGCCTGCCTCCTTACCTACCTACCTACCTACCTACCCACAGACAGACAGACAGACAGACAGACAGACAGACAGACAGACAGACAGACAGACAGACAGACATGACTCGTGGATAATTCTCGTGGATACAGCTTGGTTTATTGTATTTTACTGACTTCAATTACTTTTTAACTCTCGTGGATACAGCTTGGTTTATTGTATTTTACTGACTTCAGTGACTTTTTAACTCTCGTGGATACAGCTTGGTTTATTGTATTTTACTGACTTCAGTGACTTTTTAACTCTCGTGGATACAGCTTGGTTCACCTTATTTTACTGACTTCAGTGACTTTTGAACTCTCGTGGATACAGCTTGGTTTATTGTATTTTACTGACTTCAATAACTTTTTAACTCTCGTGGATACAGCTTGGTTCACCTTATTTTACTGACTTCAGTGACTTGTTAACTCTCGTGGATACAGCTTGGTTCACCTTATTTTACTGACTTCAAGTGACTTGTTAACTCTCGTGGATACAGCTTGGTTTACCTTATTTTACTGACTTCAATGACTTTTTAACTCTCGTGGATACAGCTTGGTTCACCTTATTTTACTGACTTCAGTGACTTGTTAACTCTCGTGGATACAGCTTGGTTTACCTGTATTTTACTGACTTCAGTGACTTTTTAACTCTCGTGGATACAGCTTGGTTTATTGTATTTTACTGACTTCAGTGACTTTTTAACTCTCGTGGATACAGCTTGGTTCACCTTATTTACTGACTTCAGTGACTTGTTAACTCTCGTGGATACAGCTTGGTTTATTGTATTTTACTGACTTCAGTGACTTTTTACCTCTCGTGGATACAGCTTGGTTCACCTTATTTTACTGACTTCAGTGACTTTTTAACTCTCGTGGATACAGCTTGGTTTATTGTATTTTACTGACTTCAGTGACTTTTTAACTCTCGTGGATACAGCTTGGTTCACCTTATTTTACTGACTTCAGTGACTTTTGAACTCTCGTGGATACAGCTTGGTTTATTGTATTTTACTGACTTCAGTGACTTTTTAACTCTCGTGGATACAGCTTGGTTCACCTTATTTTACTGACTTCAGTGACTTTGTTAACTCTCGTGGATACAGCTTGGTTTATTGTATTTTACTGACTTCAGTGACTTTTTAACTCTCGTGGATACAGCTTGGTTCACCTTATTTTACTGACTTCAGTGACTTTTTAACTCTCGTGGATACAGCTTGGTTTATTGTATTTTACTGACTTCAGTGACTTTTTAACTCTCGTGGATACAGCTTGGTTTCACCTTATTTTACTGACTTCAGTGACTTTTGAACTCTCGTGGATACAGCTTGGTTCACCTTATTTTACTGACTTCAATGACTTGTTAACTCTCGTGGATACAGCTTGGTTCACCTTATTTTACTGACTTCAATGACTTGTTAACTCTCGTGGATACAGCTTGGTTCACCTTATTTTACTGACTTCAATAACTTTTTAACTCTCGTGGATACAGCTTGGTTTACCTTATTTTACTGACTTCAGTGACTTGTTAACTCTCGTGGATACAGCTTGGTTTATTGTATTTTACTGACTTCAATAACTTTTTAACTCTCGTGGATACAGCTTGGTTTACCTTATTTTACTGACTTCAGTGACTTGTTAACTCTCGTGGATACAGCTTGGTTTACCTTATTTTACTGACTTCAGTGACTTGTTAACTCTTGTGGATACAGCTTGGTTTATTGTATTTTACTGACTTCAGTGACTTTTTAACTCTCGTGGTTACAGCTTGGTTTATTGTATTTTACTGATTTCAGTGACTTTTTAACTCTCGTGGATACAGCTTGGTTTACCTTATTTTACTGACTTCAGTGACTTTTTAACTCTCGTGGATACAGCTTGGTTTATTGTATTTTACTGACTTCAGTGACTTTTTAACTCTCGTGGATACAGCTTGGTTCACCTTATTTTACTGACTTCAGTGACGTTTTAACTCTCGTGGATACAGCTTGGTTTATTGTATTTTACTGACTTCAGTGACTTTTTAACTCTCGTGGATACAGCTTGGTTTATTGTATTTTACTGACTTCAGTGACTTTTTAACTCTCGTGGATACAGCTTGGTTCACCTTATTTTATTGACTTCAGTGACTTTTGAACTCTCGTGGATACAGCTTGGTTTATTGTATTTTACTGACTTCAATAACTTTTTAACTCTCGTGGATACAGCTTGGTTTACCTTATTTTACTGACTTCAGTGACTTTTTAACTCTCGTGGATACAGCTTGGTTTACCTTATTTTACTGACTTCAGTGACTTGTTAACTCTCGTGGATACAGCTTGGTTTATTGTATTTTACTGACTTCAGTGACTTGTTAACTCTCGTGGATACAGCTTGGTTTACCTTATTTTACTGACTTCAGTGACTTTTTAACTCTCGTGGATACAGCTTGGTTTACCTTATTTTACTGACTTCAGTGACTTGTTAACTCTCGTGGATACAGCTTGGTTTATTGTATTTTACTGACTTCAGTGACTTGTTAACTCTCGTGGATACAGCTTGGTTTACCTTATTTTACTGACTTCAGTGACTTTTTAACTCTCGTGGATACAGCTTGGTTCACCTTATTTTACTGACTTCAGTGACTTGTTAACTCTCGTGGATACAGCTTGGTTTACCTTATTTTACTGACTTCAGTGACTTGTTAACTCTCGTGGATACAGCTTGGTTCACCTTATTTTACTGACTTCAGTGACTTGTTAACTCTCGTGGATACAGCTTGGTTTACCTTATTTTACTGACTTCAGTGACTTGTTAACTCTCGTGGATACAGCTTGGTTTATTGTATTTTACTGACTTCAGTGACTTGTTAACTCTCGTGGATACAGCTTGGTTTACCTTATTTTACTGACTTCAGTGACTTTTTATTTTCGAACATTTTTAAACTCAAGCGTAGTCCATACACATGCCACCACTTCCAGTGCACTGGACTGATTTTTGTGCGTGGATCAGCTTCCTTATTACCAGTGGCCCTTGCCATCAGGCGAACACATTCCGACTTCCGAAGTACTTGTAATTTACTTCCTCAAGTCAAGGACGAGAAGTCTTGATTCACACGATCAAATCTCTGATGGCTAGGAGTAGGAAAGGAATCCACTGAGTTATTCAGGGATGGAAACAAACAGTTAGTTGCATATCCAGTACAGGACATCGGAGTTAACTTCAGCATTTTTTGGTTGTTCGTGATGTATTGGCAAGTTTACGTTCAGTAGTTTGCCATTGATTTCCGAACGACAAGCACTCATACAATTGTATGAAATCCAACGCAAAGGAGTCTCATTCCAAATCTGGGGGTCGTCGCTGGAGCTACAAAGTTAATACTTTGTGCGACGCTGCCGCCCCGTGGAAAGAAACCAAGTCATGTGGGGTAAAACCCTGCGCAATGAAATAGATCGCCTTGCCTTTTACCTTTTATACCATTTTATTTTCTCAATATTCACGAATACCATTTGCAACAAACCAAAAAAAAAAAAACCTACATAACTAAGGATCTGTAAGGCCTGATAAACAGGGCAGATATAGAGGGAAGGGGTTTTAAATCATACGCTACTGCACTGAGTGACACCAAAGCTAGGGCACCTTATTTCGCTCAAAGATGAGATTCCCCCGCCTCCAATGACAAACTATTTCTGACGGCGCCTGTAATCAAACTGGCATGCGACTCCGTGAAGGAATTAGGAACGGTGAGTAATATATTAGATTTTGTCGCGAATACGCTCTTCCCAAATTTCGATTGGATGTTTTATTTGAACAGCTGTCTGGGCTTTGTTCAAGCATTGATTTGTTACATTTCGGGTCGCTATTGGGTTTTCTATATTCTGTTATCCTTGTTGATCCTAGGTTTCCTCGTGCTAGTGTCAAGAATAATTCCCATGTCTTATTTTAACAGCTGCCCGGGCACTGTGCAAGTTTCGATTTGTTACATTTCTGGTCGCTATCAGATTTCTATATTCGTGTTGTCCTTGTTACTTTCTGAATTTCATCGTTAGTTAGTTAGTTAGTTAGTTAGTTAGTCGTGGTTCCAACATCATGGCAACAGGTCGTCCCCATATTGCTCCGTTCCTGTGCCAGTGAATACCACACAAAATGCTCCTCACTGCCCAATGTGAACAATGGAATAGACAGGAGTCTCGGCAAGCCAACAGCCCGCACAGATACGCTGTGCATAATGCCGCCGCCAGAATGCCAACACAAAAGACCTCCATGAAAAATACAGTTCATCGTATTAATGTCGACATGTCGGTCTCCGTGGCAAAGGCCTTACTGACGCGATACGTAATCCCGCTTACCCGCATTCGAAACACAGCGACGACCGATTTGGCAGCAGACCGCATTGCGCTGGGTTTTAACGAATTAGTATGGGAGCCGGTCGTTCAGAAAGCAATGGCAAACTACCGAACATAAACGTGCCAAGATATTAACAACAGTAGTAAAATGCTGATGTTGACAGCGATGTCCAGTAAAAAGGATATGGAAAAAAAAATACTACATGGCAAAGTACTAGATGGCAGTGTCTGGAACCATATACTGTTTGGTGATATAAACGTGTTCAGTACGTAAACAGTAAACGACTCCCCCCCCCCCCACCCCGCATTGCGACCTACTGGGTATACGTTTCCAGCCTAATATTTCTAAACCAATCGACGCTCGATTGGAGAAGCGGTCAATACCATGCCGGCCACCTTGATTACCCAGAAGATTTCCTGGATCGACTTGACAGCCCTGATCATTTTTGTTTAAGCCCCACATCCATGGATGCGAACACATCAGTACAGGACCAACAGGGAAACGTGCTAGTCGCAGCGTCACGTCGGCTCCTATACGTGCGTTAGACTTGCTGCTGGCTGCATGTAGAAAAATACTACACGTAGAATGGATGTTAGACATCCATGTTAGACATGTTAGACCTCAAAAAAAATCTATGTACGTAATTTAATTTTTTTTTTAAATGGCGGGGTGAATGGCAGGAAGGTGGGTTGGCTCTTCCGGTAGAGCACCTGAGCTGGGAGGACAGGGAGACCTGGTCATCTTGTTGCCACACCACACCCACACGCGGTGAAGAAAAACGCCAAATCTCAAACGTAAAGGAGTTCGGGCCGCTGACCAGGGGGACAAGTTGAGACTTGCACTTGAATGCTCTGCCCTTGCCTACATCGAGTCCTTATGAGGACTGGACATGACCGGGACTAGCCCCGATGAGAATAACACAAGAAGAGACAAGCACGTAGCAGTGCTAACAGAGAAAAGAAGCCAACAAACGAGAGAATGCGGGCCCAGTAGGCCCAACCAAGGACCGGTCTTTACCAGGACCAGCACAAAACAAATCTATCCGACGAACAGAGCGGAACAAATAAAACCAGTAAGAATTAGGACCAACAATCCACGGCTCTCAACAATAACCACAGCTGACGAAGCAGGTTAGACGAGGCCGAATTTGGAATTTTTTTTTTTTTTTTTTGAATTGGAATTGGATGTTAGACTTTACCAACAGGCTGTATGTAGATAAATACTACACTTAGAATGGCTGTTAAACTTTACCAACAGGCTGTATGTAGATAAATACTACACTTAGAATGGCTGTTAGACTTTACCAACAGGCTGTATGTAGATAAATACTACACGTAGAATGGCTGTTAAACTTTACCAACAGGCTGTATGTAGATAAATACTACACGTAGAATGGCTGTTAGACTTTACCAACAGGCTGTATGTAGATAAATACTACACATAGAATGGCTGTTAGACTTTACCAGCAGGCTGCATGTAGAACAAGACTACACGTAGCATGGCTGAGGTGAGACTGGCCGAGTGGCTATAATGCTATGCTCGAATCCTCGGTAAGGTGTGGATTTGTTATTTTCTGTCGGGGGGCAAAAAGAAAAGAAAAAAACCCAAACCTGCACAGCTCGCGGCGACTGCACTAGCCAGGCGGTCTTAATTTCACAGATGACCCCGTCCGACACCGCAAGATACTATAGTTGGTAAGTTTATAGACTGGCATTGGTCACACACTACGTCTACCAGTAAGCAATGATCTTAGATTAGCAATATCGATTAGGCACGAGACCGTCCGGAGGTAAACAAGACATATTGGCGGCTGTGGGACGAGTCAGAGCTCGCGTCCGGGTTTTGTTCATGTTCTTACGCTCCCAAATAGAAGCAGAAGGAGGAGGAGGACGGCGACGAAGAAGAAGAAGAAGAAAGAAGAAAGAAAAAAAGGAGGGGCGGTGGAGGAAGTGGAAGAAAAAGGAGGAGTAAGAGAAATGAAGAACAAGAAGGAGGAGATGGGGAAAAGAGGAGTAGGAGATCGAAGAAGGAGGAAGAAGAAGACGCCGACGAAGAAGAAGGAGGAGTAGGAGGTTGAGGGGGATGAAGAAGGTTGAAGAGGATGAGGAGGAGGAGAAGGAGGAAGACTGCGATGACGAGGAAGAAGAGGAAGCCATGGAGAGATGTTCGTTTATGAAACCGACTAGACAAGACAACGATCCTGTCTCAAAGACATTTGTGAGATTCTTCCGTTTGGTCACATGCGGCTTTGAAGTCGACCCAGAGATTTCCCCGAGAAGGTTACAAGGAATGGGGTGCACGACCTACATTATGTTGTGGAGTATTGTGGACAAACCTTCTACTTTGTGAACTATTGGCACTAACGATCCGAGTTACCCTACAGGTAGAACAATTAAGGTGCGTCAAAAAGACAGAAATGCACTTCATTGTTAGGGAACGTGCTGGAGGGAAAGGTGGAGGGAAGCGTGCAAGGCGAGGACAAGGGTAAAAGGTGAGTGAAAGCAATCTGGAGGCGGACTGGAAGCAGCTTATATGAGTGCACCGCGAAGCGCCGCTTGCCTCGCGGACCGAAGGTTGTGGGTTTGACTCATCATTCGGTTGACGAGTGAGGTGTTCTCGGAGACTCCCGGGGAGTCGTCGCTGGAGCTACGGAGTTCGTGGATAAAACTCGGTGCAATGAAGTCGTTACTCTTGCCTTTTGAACCCTTTGTAATCGTTAGCACGAGGAAAGAATTTCCCGAACACTGATTGCTACCCACGGCAATAGAGGAAAGAATTGCATTTTACAGGGTGCAATAGACAGCACATACATACCTATATGCGTATACGTGTTAATCAGTTTCTTTGAATGTACGAGGGAACTTCAAACGAAAACCTTAGAGAGAGAGAGAGAGAGAGAGAGAGAGAGAGAGAGAGAGAGAGAGAGAGAGAGAATGAGAGAGAGAGAGGAGAGAGAGAGAGAGAGGGAGCGTATGTATGTGTGTGAGAGAGAGAGACAGAGAGAGTGTGTGTATGAGAGAGAGAGAGAGAGAGAGTGAGTGAGTGAGTGAGTGAGTGAGAGAGAGAGGTTGTGTGTGTGTGTGTGAGAGAGAGAGAGAGTGAGTGAGTGAGAGAGAGAGAGAGGTTGTGTGTGTGAGAGAGAGAGAGAGTGAGTGAGTGAGTGAGTGAGTGAGAGAGAGAGTGAGTGAGAGAGAGAGAGAGAGAGAGAGAGAGAGAGAGAGAGAGAGAGAGAGAGAGAGAGAATATTCTGAAAAAGTAAAGAACAAATAAATGTATCATTTTTCGATGTAGTCACCACAGCGTTCAATGCAAGTCCTCCAGCACCGATAAAGTGATTGGATTCCTGTAGATAAAATCGACTCTGGTGTCACTACTCTCGCCTGACCCAGCCGTGAACAGTCTGTCACAGAAGTCACGCCTTTTTAAAACTTCCTACTCCACTCATACACTTGTTGGACTGACAGGCATGCATCTCCATACTGGACCTTCATTCGCCGATGAATTTCTATAGATTTAACCCCATCACTGATTTTAAAAAAAAAACGGATGAATGTCAAAAGTGGGGCGGCCATCTTTAAACTGTCCTTATGACACCACCGTATTCGTCTACACCGTGACGTCACGTGCTAACACCCTTGACATCCTTAACAAACATACTGAAAAGTCACAAGACAATGGCTTGGTTATTGTAATTTCTATCACACGTGTAAGATTTTCACGTGAAGCCCTCCTCGTATTTCTCATGCTATTTTAATGGACCCACCAGGCGCTTACCCGTCAACTGATATCTCAGTGCAATGTGTTCTGTATCATCACACAGATGTCTCTTGCACAACGTCGCACTCATCATGGTCCGTCGAAATGACTCTCCTTCCTGGTGTTTTTTTTTTTTTTACGTCTAAGGTTTCTTAACTGATTCAATTAAGTTAGTTTACATATCATTTATATGACGTCGCAGTCTACACCAGCATGTTTCGGCTGTTTGTGATTTCTTGGCAAGTTCAGTAGTTTGCTATTGCTTTCTGAAACGACCCGCACCCATACCATTGTATGAAAAACAACGCAATGCGGTTTGCTGCCAAATCGCCCGCAGCTGTGTTAAGAGCGCGGTATGCGGGATTACGGACTGCGTCCGTAAATCCTTCGCCACGGAGACGGCAACTGATTCAATGCCGAACAAAAAGGTAAGTGTGGAGCAAACATGGCGCACAATCAACTGAACAAGTATTATGATGTAAATGTCGGCTCATTGAGCATTCAAATTGCAGAAGACACCGTGAAACGAAACAAATAACACAATGATCCGAATATGGCGATATATCGTCCTTCTGTCCAAGTGGAAATTCATATTTAGCGATATACAATCCTTTGCCACCGAATCAGTTAAATTTCCCGTGACCATCTTCATCTCGACTCTCCACTTTGTACAAGTGGTCAATACACCCGAAATAGATATCTAAAAACAGTGCGTGAAACATCAGCCTCGCTTAATCTCTATTTCCATCTTCTACTTCTACGCGTACCAATCAATATCTGTCAATGTATTTCTCAAGATATATGAAATGATGAACAGGAAAGTTGTGATGTTTCATCTTGGTCGCCATGGCGTACACTTCGAGAACCCCAGTGCTAGCCAACCCCACATGAGCTAACAAGTGTAGTTATAGATACTTGACACAAAATATGTGCCTGAGTCACACCAACTTGTCGAATGACGCCTACCTCCACTTTGATGAACATCAAGAGTTGATGACACTTGAAATGACCGCGTCGAAGTTAATCAAATCGCCCACTCTAGCCCCAGTCTATTGTTGGACATTAAACTTCTGTCCCAAGGTAATATTGGACTAGCTCACCCATTAAACGTCTGTCCCAACCTAGTGTTGGACTAACCCACTCATACATTAAACTTCTGTCACCGCCTACTGTTGAAATAACCCACTCAAGAAATACACAAGAAATGTGGAAAGACTTGTGCTGCATATAAATGTGGAAAGACTTGTACTGCATATAAATGTGGAAAGACTTATGGCAGAGAGAAATATCGAAAGACATGGCAGAGAGAAATGTGGAAAAGACTTATGGCAGAGAGAAATGTCGAAAGACTTATGACAGAGAGAAATGTTGGAAAGACTTATGGTACAGAGAAATGTGGAAAGACTCAAGGCAGAGAGAAGTGTGGACAAATTTACAGCAGAGAGAAATGTGTAAAGCAGAGATAAATGTCCAAAGACTTATGGCAGAGATAAATGTCCAAAGACTTATGGCAGAGAGAAATGTGGAAAGATTTGTGGCAGAGAGAAATGTCGAAAGATTTACAGCAGAGAGAAATGTCCAAAGATATCCGAGGCTAAGGGAAATGTGGAAATACTTCTAGTGGAGAAAGCAGCGGCTGAATAGCCAGTGAGTCACCATGCGAGTTGATAAGTGGGCCAGTGAACCCCCAATGAAGTGGACCCCTCAAACATTACACAAAATGTTGACTTGAATCAAGAACCGACATCACAGCACTCGTACGTGATGTGTCCCTAACTGCAACAACCAGCGAAGAGTCCCAATACTAACTATACCAGTAGCAGTCTGATTACATGTCCGTCTGGTCTTTCCTCTGGCCACTCCCTGCAGCACGATTCTCTACAAACCGAGATACCTACCCCTTCTTCTGTATTCTTCTTCTTCTTCTTCGTTCATCCGGAGTTTTTTTTTCGGATGTGATTGCGTTGTGCCTGTTTACAGCAGAGCTGCGTTCTTGCGCCGTTAGGCCGACACATCCGACTTCTGCGGGCATTTGTTGACCGGGTTAACCTTCCCGGGGGCTTCTGTATTATACACACGATTCTAAATATGTTCATAATGTTCATGATCTTTTAGCTTTTAGTGATACCAACCAATATTGCTGAGTGGTCTTGAGGTATGGTATCCGCCTCGAGTGCTGGAGGTCCCGGGTTCAAGCCCTGGTGAGGGCCGGGATGTTTTCACGTGGACTTCTAGCAACAAAATGTCCCCTGGTCTCTGGGTAGTGAGATCGGACGCCCGTGTGTATTGTTGCGCACGTAAAAAAAAAAAAATCCGTTGGCAGTTGGAAATCGAAAAAGAGTAGGGCGTTGCCCGGGCAAAAACTCACTTACAAATATACCCAAAGTATTTCAGGATCCTCGTCGGTGCTACGGAGTTCGTACACTGAGCTGAGTTTCTCCGGACTCAGGCGTGAGTTAGGAGTAGAACGGAGCACTTATGGGTTATACCCGCGTGCCATGATGTTGATCCGTCGACTAAACTAAACTAAACTAAACTAATCTAAACTAAACTAATCCTGCATGTACCTCCACAGTTAACGTGAAACATCAACGGCAGCTACCAGGACAATCCCGCGCAGATGAGTAATATCACGTGACGACTGGCGCATCTGCCGTCCAACATGGCTGACTTACTACACAAGATGTTCGTGTGAAACATACCACAGGTGGTTCATGTAAACATACATGCATCGCATTTGTTTACACTAGCTGAAGATGGCACATCTGTTAGCTTTAATGCATCATGTAATCTGTGCAATAGGAATATACTTTGGTGAAATTGTGCAATCATTTTGCGTGGTTTATTAATGTTATATTTCTAATTAAGGAAGTGCAATGTGGTTGGGTGTTGAGTTGAACGAGTGGTTTTGTGAATAAATTTCTATTTTTATATGGTTGGCTGGATGTGAATCCGCTGCAAGACTACGAGTTGTTAACTCCTAATTCTGAATGTACTGTAGTTCATTTCACCTGAGCTCTGAATAGGGTTTGCATCTATCGATGTGAGGGAACTGGGTTAACAATGAAATAGCTCAAACCTGTGGAGGAAAGACTGACAATCTCGGCCTCATCCCAGCCTGTCCGATTGTGCTGTGTCCAAACTTGACCTGGTTACATACTATCATGTACGTCCTCACTGGCACCTGGCCGTCTTGTCAGATGATAGTTTGTCACATTGCGCTAAACAAACAGGCATAACCACATGGCGGTAAGGCATGCAGGATCAGCAAAGCAAATGCTCTAACGTCCGGCTGTTGAGCTTTGATCCTAGAACAGTTGCTGACCAAGGCTTGGGGCCTGGTCTGCCATGCCATGACATTTAATGTTTAGGTTGCATTTCCTTACATCAGGATAAGGCTGGCTCCACCGCCTAAAGCCGATGACACAATGTGGGTTTGGTGAGCGCCACCGAACTTTCGGCGCTAACAGAAAGCAAGTAGTAGTAGTTCCGTCTACTGTCATACAGTAGCTCAGTCATATCTGACTAAGACCTGACACTCACAGAGATGTCAACTTCCAGTACTTGGTTTGCACGCCCCTCTGGTTTCAAAGCATACAGATGAGAATTAGAGCTGTGCAGGACAGTCCAGTGGAGATGATACTTTGATACCGAGCTCAGGGGAAACTGTTCACCAAACTCTGATAAATGCAAACTATTTTTAGGGTTATGACGTCCCGAAAGCCGATGCTTCCGACTTAAATAATTAAACCTGTCTTCCAGATGACCAACCAACCAACCAACTAGCTAACCAGCCAGCCAACCAACAAATCAACCAACCAACCAACCAACCATATCTCACATACTGGGATGCCGACTAATCAGTCACGGTCGGCTACGTCACTAATGAAGCCTGTGGAGGACTGCAAATTTCGCACACTGCGCGATTACACGAGAATCACGACAATTCCTGTTGACGACCATCATGATTCAGTACCCTGTCTGAGATGACAGTGGGCGGTAATGAATCTCCAGTAGTTTCTATCTTAGGTCTTCGTTGTATATTCCGCCAGACTGTACCCTCTTCACGCCTTAATGATCTATGACGCCTTGTAGCTCTTTGGTCCTCAGCATGGTAGCTCTTTGGTCCTCTTTGGTACCATCCATGTGGTATTCAGAAGACAGTTCTGTCGATTGTTGTGAACAAATGTTGTGGCTATTTCCCCGTTCATTTCTTTCAACGACGTCTTTTTTATATTATCTTTTTTTTTTTTTATTTGTTGGCGTTCGCTCGCTTTGAACACAAGAATAGTCCATTCACGCTACTTCTGTTAGTACTGGGCTGAATTTTGCGCGTGGATTGGCTTTCTCTATTACATGTGACCCTCACCATCAGGCGAACTCCGACTTCAGAGGTACTTGTAATTTACGTCCCCATGTCAAGGACGAGAATAAAACATTTGAGTCCAACTGACCGGTGTAGGGGTTGAACCCTCTACCTCGGCATACCGGATGTTTAAGAATAAAAATTATTATGCCTTAGGTTCTTCTATAACGTCACTATTTGATGTGATAGACCATCATCATCATCACGTGTCTCAGGCTTTGATGCCTCTCAACGGATCTCCATTCTTGGTACTCTGTATCAATTTTATAGATGATGTTTCTACATGCCACCACCATCTTAGTCCATCCAGCATCATCTTTCTTGGTATGCTTCCGCCTCTCCTACAGAAGGTCTGTCCAGTCGTCACAATGTTCTCCGGTGCCTCTCATTATATAACCAAAGAAATGATTCTGTCGTATAACTGTGTGCAATGTTCTGCTTTCAATGGTTTCAATGGAGCTACCAATGGATGTGCAAGACTAAGGGAAACCATCACGTCTTCCGGAGTTTTTAAGAATTAAAGCACAGAACGATGATAATGGCTGTCTCTTAGGACAACCTTGTTCAGTAAGGACTATCACGAGTCAAGTGTGATTTAATAGATATATTACAAAATAATGGATGACATACGAGGGTAAGTTAATAAGTAAGTCACAAATACGTGTAGAAAAATAACTAACTATGATAACAACTTTAAACCAGTTTATTTTTATACATACATTGTCCCTTTATTTCTCAACATAATTTCCACCAACATTGATGCATTTATCCCATCGTTTTATCAGTCCTCCCAAACCGGCTGCATAGAACTGCGTGCTTTGTTTTCATTTACCTGCCATCCCACAGAACTGTGTGACTTACTTATTGACTCGCCCTCGTAACTTTTTCTACCCAGCTATGCACCGCTTTACGGGAAATCGCTAGGGGCTAAGTCCACTGAAAACCCACCTTGGCGGGAGACATTTCGCGAAGTGACGCCGAAGTTGAATGTGAAGTGAAAACGTGGTTTAGAAAACAGAGCACGCAGTTCTATGCAGCCGGTTTGGGAGGACTGATAAAACGATGGGATAAGTGCATCAATGTTGGTGGAAATTATGTTGAGAAATAAAGGGACAATGTATGTATAAATATAAAAATAAACTGGTTTCAAGTTATCATATTTAGTTATTTTTCTACAACCATTTGTGACTTACTTATTAACTTATCCTCGTATGACGGCTGGGAGCAGCGCTGGCAAAGTGGCTAGAAGCTCGCCCACCAAGTCGGTCGTCATAGGTTCAAACCCGCACCGAGGCCATGCTTAAAATTGAAATGGGCTCCCAGATTAACCCAGTCTAAAATGGGAACCTGGGAATGTTTTGGGGAGTAAAGGCGGTGGGCGTGACACTGACCACGTGACCCAGCGAGTTCCTATTGGTCTATAAAAATATGAGTGTGGCACCATATGCCAATTTGTCTACTGCGTGTAAAAGGAGGCCACTAAGACAGTTCACAATTATCACCCTTACTGAAACATCCAAATATCCTATGTGCGCAAAACGACAGATAATAAACAGCATATTCACACCAACCCTATGTTACCAATTTCAAACTTGGACTCCAAATCACACTTTCGTAAAATCAACACCTGCGAGATGCGATGCCTGAGGAGAGCTGCCAACTTAACAATCCGAGACCGAGTAAGAAATGCTGTTATAAGATAGACTGTGGGATCAACACCTTGTGCCACATTTATTGAAAGACAGAAGATCAAGTGGTTTGGCCATGTTGTTAGAATGCAACACCAGGAACTACCATCACTGGCCTTACATCAAAGATCATCTGCGACGAGACCAAGAGGACGTCCAATAAGAAAATGGATTGACGACATCAAAGACATTGTACAAACACACGGAATAGCACTATCAGGCGCCTCCCACCGGGCGCTGGGGCGCAAATTATTCCTCCCCACGCCGCTTGACGGCAGAAGTGGAAGAAGATGATGATGATGGATGATGATGATGATGATGATGATGATGATGATGATGATGATGATGATGATGATGATGATGATGATGAAGACAGTACACAAACAAACGCACATGTATTGTTTTGGCGCTCATAGAAGGAGAAGAAGAAAGTAGAGATTAGAGGAGGCACTAGACAACATACAAGTTAAAAGCTATAGTTACCGACCGGGATTCGAACTCGTCGACAGACCTGGCTAATGAAGACACTTTTTTTTTGGAGTGTCTAGTCGGTTATGGCCGGCTTCGTGGCTTAGAGGTTATGACTTTTCTCCGTAATCTCGTATACTCTCGTGGGTTAACGTGATGACGGTAAGAATCAGCGGTGGTTCGAATCGCATCGATAACTTGCGGGGTATGTGAGCCGGCCGCTCAAAAGCAATGGCAAACTACTGAGCGTAATCTTGCCAAGAAATCAACATATAGCTGAAAGATGCTGGTGTTGACAGCAATGTCCTGTAAAGGATATGCACAAAAAAAAAAACGTTGGTTATGCGTCGAAGTACGCTCGTTCCTGCAGCAAAGTGCCGTCGTCATTTGGAGGTGACAGGTTCGAATCCCAGTCGGTAACTATAGCTTTCAAACGTTATGTTGTCTAGTGCGTCTTCTAGTCTCTACTTCCTTCTTCTCCTTCTGTGAGCGCCAAATAATACTATGTGTGTTTATTTGTGAACTGCGTGTTAAAGGGCCCTTTAATTTTTACCTAATGGAACAGCAGGATGGAAGGTTTGCTCCATGACAAAGGAGTTACGGGCGCAGTTCGTAATCTCGCTTACCCGCGTTCGAAACACAGATGTGAGCGATTTGGCAGCAGACCACCTTGCTTTGGTTTTTTTTATGAAATGGTATGGGTGCCGGTCGTTCAGACAGCAATGGCAAACTACTGAACGTAAACTTGCCAAGAGATAACAGCACAGAATGCTGGTGTTGACTGCGCCGTCCTGTAAAGCATATGCAACTAACTGTTTGTAGGATGGAAAGACAAGTAAACCAATAGATAGATAGACAAAGAGACGATCTACAATGATAGTAGATGAACAAAGACACAAATTATGCATTGTGATAGTAGATAGACATAGACACAACCTATGCACAGAGTTGGTAGACAGACAAAGAGACGATGTATGCAGTGTTAGTAGACTGACAAAGAGACCATTTTTTGCAGTGTTTGTAGACAAACAAAGAGACGATGTTTGTCGTATTAGTAGACAGACAAAGAGACCATTTTTTGCAGTGTTTGCAGACAAACAAAGAGACGATGTTTGCAGTATTAGTAGACAGACAAGGAGACCATTGTTTGCTGTATTTGTAGACAAATAAAGAGACGATGTTTGCAGTGTTAGTAGACAGACAAAGAGACCATTGTTTGCTGTATTTGTAGACAAATAAAGAGATGATGTTTGCAGTGTTAGTAGACAGACAAAAAGACCATTTTTTTGCAGTGTTTGTAGACAAAGAGACGATGTTTGCAGTATTAGTAGACAGACAAAGAGACCATTTTTTGCAGTGTTTGTAGACAAACAAAGAGACGATGTTTGCAGTATTAGTAGACAGACAAAGAGACCATTGTTTGCTGTATTTGTAGACAAATAAAGAGACGATGTTTGCAGTGTTAGTAGACAGACAAAGAGACCATTGTTTGCTGTATTTGTAGACAAATAAAGAGACGATGTTTGCAGTGTTAGTAGACAGACAAAGAGGTCATTTTTTTCAGTGTTTGTAGATAAACAAAGAGACGATGTTCGCAGTATTAGTAGACGGACAAGGAGACCATTGTTTGCTGTATTTGTAGTCAAACAAAGAGATGTTAGCAGTGTTAGTAGATGGCAATATTTGCACAGTGATAGTTAATACAAGTTAATTACATATCCTTTACAGGACGTCACAGTCAACGCCAGGACTGGACAGACTTCATAACCAATTCGCAAATAAGACAAGAGACTAAGCAAGATACAGTATCCAATTTCACAAGAAGACGCCGTTGGAACTACATCGGCAATGTACTCAGAATGAACAAGACAAGACTCCCCTACCAAGCCCTCATATGGTCACCGGTAGGGAAAAGAAAACGGGGAAGACCAAGAGAGACCCTGCGTAGAACCATCATTAGAGAAGGCTCATTCAATGGCCAAGTAAATATCCAAGATCTACAACAGGTAGCAGCGAACCGCCAGGCATGGAGAGACAGGACTTCTGCCCCATGCGCCGCCTTAGGCTCAAGAGGAAAGACTAACTAACTAAATGATCTCTTGACAAGTTTACGTTCAGTAGTTTGCCATTGTTTGATAGCAGGCAGACATATAGACAGTCTAAGAACAGTGATATGAGATATACAATGAGACGATATTTGCACAGTGATATTCCACTGTGCACAAACTATTACCTATTATAGTTCTCTGGTTCAGCTTTACACAACAAACCATGTACTCCCTCCACCGAATGAACGCGCCCACTTTTGCTGAATGTACTTAAGGTTTCTCCGTTCACGCGATCATTTTAAAGTGCACGGCGTCTTGTGTCAAAACACGCATCAATAGCTTGCTGGTGTCGTTTCCAATCAATCAACTGAACATATGCTCTGTAGCTCAATCAATGTACTCCCACCCTCCTATCTTCATATTCCTAAGTTGTCTGGTCTGGATCAGGCATTGGCGATCATGGCTCTACAACCTCTCTGCCATATGATATTTAAAGTAATTTGATGTTGCTTATGTAATTTTTTAGCCTTCGCTCGCTTTGGACTCAAACGTAGTCCATATACGTGCTACTAATTCTAGTGCATTGGGCTAATTGTTGTGTGTGAATTAGCTTTCCCTATTACTAGTGTCCCTCGTCATCAAGCGAACCCACTCCGACTTCACAGGTACTTGTAATTTACATCCCCCCCCCCCAAGTCAAGGACGAGAAGTCGACATTTTAATCCAACTGAATTACAAATGATTAAATCAGGACTAAAGTGTGTGTGGTGTGTATGTGTGTGTGGGGGGGGGGGGGGGGGAAGGGGGGGATAGCAGAGCTAGATTTCATTAGAAAACAGCAAGGGAAATGGTTCGGTCACATAATTAGGCTACCAGCTGATAGTATACCACAGCAAGCAATGATGTATAGACCAAATGGAACCAGAAGAAGAGGCCGACCATGTAAACAATGGACAGAGGGAATAACAAGAGTCCGTGGAAATCTCATATATGAAGCCCATAAACGGGCACTCTCTGGCTGTTTATGCTTCACGCCGACACTGCATGGCACAAGAGGAACAAGATGAGATGAGATTAACGGTTTTAACATGCCGAACAGATAGCGTTCATTCCAAGACTTTAAAAAACAATTATTCTTATGTTTTTAGGGAAATGTCACGGTTTCTTAATTACAATATCAGGCAACCGGTGGGGTGGGAAAGGGGGAAGAAGAGAGAGAGAGAGAGAGAGAGAGAGAGAGAGAGAGAGAGAGAGAGAGAGAGAGAGAGAGAGAGAGAGATGGAGAGAGAGAGAGAGAGAGAGAGAGAGATGGAGGTAGAGAAAGCGAGAGAGAGAGAGAGAGAGAGAGAGAGAGAGAGAGAGAGAGAGAGAGAGAGAGAGAGAGAGAGAGAGACAACAACAACAACAACAAAACTTTATTTTGAAAGGGTTAAGAACTGGGCACGCAGGCCCGTCTAACATTCTGCCCTTTTATCACTCTCTTTCATACATTATACCATTCACACATCATTCAAGGCTAACTGAAAACAGCTACAATATAAAATATATGCATTATAAAGGCATGTGGAAAAATGAAAAATCAATACTACACGACTCAGTAATAGTAATAACTGGTGTGGCACTTGTTATTAGCTATGTGGAATATACTGGCCTACCAAAAGAGGACTAGCTGTCATACTAGGGTTTTATTATTATTATTACTTCTATTATTAAGGGGGAAGGTAATCCGTACTGAGATAGCGTTCAAATAATTTGCGATTATATGTATAGGGATCGGTGATGTCTTTTATATCACGTGGAAGATTGTTCCACAGGCTGAGCAGAGAGGGAGAGAGAGGAGGAGAGGAAGCAGAAAGTGAGAGAAAGAGGTGGAGAAGTAGGAGGAGGCAAAGAGGAAATGGATTAGAGCTAAAGACGTTGAAGATACCATAACAGATAAAACATATCCAAGGATGCGGGAGTCTGGATGTAGGCCTGGTTCTAGCAAAGAATTTAACAGAACGCGAAGTAATTCACCGTTACAAATTACAAAACGGAAAACAAAGGACGTTACGGCGACGAACCTTCATAAGCAAACAAACAAGAAAACACAACAAGCACACACTGAGAAGACACTACAGTGACATCATGAATGCGTGCTAACTGAATAAGAAGAATGGAAATATGGGGAAAAAAATGAACAAACTGGGTGCTACTTATCAGAGAATACGGATCAGCTGGACTCAAATGTTGACTTCTTGTCCTTGACTTGGGGACGTAAATTATAAGTAGCTCAGAAGTCGGAGTAGGTTCGCCTGAAGGCGAGAGACACTGGTAAAGGGGAAAGCTAATCCACACGCTAAAATCAGTCCAGTGGATTAGAAGTTGTAGAAGTTTGACTACCCTTGAATTCAAAGTGAGCGGGCGCAAAAGAAACCAAAATTAAACATTGAAACCCCCCCCCCCCCACCCCACACACACAATTACATAATCCCAGACTGTGAAACACATGAACAGCCATAGTCAGCCACGAGGAGGGAACCTGAGGACGGATCCGACATGTTTGCAGCCAGCCTGTTTTCTACTCGAGCCATCAGCTTCCACACTTTACATTTGAGCTCGGGGGGGGGGGGGGGGGAAGAGTGCGACCATCTACAGGTTTGCACGAAATGGCTATGAGGTCGTTCTTTAAACTAAGCACCTCGCAGGTCAAGAATGTATGTTGCAGCTGTCCCTGGTTCTCTAGTCTGGGGTTCAAGATGTCAAAGCGTCATGGGTCAGGGCCAGGTTAGCCTTTCTGGGCGAGCAGAAGAACGCGCGCCTGTTTGTGAGCATTGGCCCGGCGTGCAATTTAAATTGAATCCGTTGTGCTCCGGGTATTTCTTCTGTAACACTTTCCACATCATGTAATTTTTTACTTTAACTTATTCTATAGTTTGTTACTTTAACTTATTCTATAGTTTGTCACTTTAACTTATTCTATAGTTTGTCACTTTAACTTATTCTATAGTTTGTCACTTTAACTTATTCTATAGTTTGTCACTTTAACTTATTCTATAGTTTGTTACTTTAACTTATTCTATAGTTTGTCACTTTAACTTATTCTATAGTTTGTCACTTTAACTTATTCTATAGTTTGTCACTTTAACGTATTCTATAGTTTGTTACTTTAACTTATTCTATAGTTTGTTACTTTAACTTATTCTACAGTTTGTTACTTTAACTTGTCATTCTCCAACAGTTGTTTAACTTATTCCCTCCTGTGGGCGATATTAAAAATGATTGATGTCCTTTACAGAATGTTGCTATCAACCCCAGGATGTAGTTTCTATGCAATCTTATGTCCAGTAGCTTGCCACTGCTTTCTGAACGGGAAGTCAATGCTGAAGTTTAACTGACAGATGTGTGGAATGAACCCAAAACTCCGCCGTCCGCTCGCGGGAATTGTTGATGTTAGTTGCATATCCTTCATAGAACACCGTAGTCAACACCAAGATTTTATAATACTGTTTGTGATTTCTTTGCAAGTTTACGTTCAGCAGCAGTTTGTCATTGCTGTCTGAAGTTCCCGCACTCATACCTTTGTATGAAAACCAACGCAAGGCGGTCTGCTACCAAACCGCCCGCAGCTGTGTTTCGAACATGGTATGGGAGATTATAAATTGCATTCGCAGCCCTTTTACCACAGAGCTGGCGGATGATGATGATAATGGTGAAATAAATCATGAGGGGGTCAGGAAAGGAAGGGGGGGGGGGGGGGTTATATTAATCATCAGTAAGACTTGAATTTAAACTCTGGAGCCGGGCGCGTTTTTCAGGTGCTGTTCAGCTGTGCGACAACTCACTGACGTGCCTACATTAAAGAGGTCAGCGTGGCCGATGAATTTATCAAGCCAACGTTTAAACTTAAATTCCCCGTGCGCTGACGGCGGAGCAGTGGGTTGGTTCCACACACCAATCAATTGGACTGGAACGTCCACTTCTGGTTCAGAAAGCAATGGCAAACTGTTAAACAGTTACTTGCATATTCTTTACAGGACGTTTCAATCAACACCAGCATTTTCTGCTTGTGATCTTTTGGCAAGTTTATGTTCAGTAATTTGTCATTGCTTTCTGAACGACCGGCTCCCATACCAATTCGTTGAAACCCAGCGCAACGCTGTCTGCAGCCAAACCGCGCTGCAGCTGTGTTTCGAACGTGGGTAATCGGAATTAAGAACCGCCTCCAAAATTCCTCCGCCACGGAGAAACTGATGAACATAAAACTGTCTATAAAGTCAACCTGGGGGATTACTGCAACTTCCTGCAACAGCTGACATTGGCGCGTGCCTTGAGCGTGCAGGTCGTCCGCGCCACGACCACAAGGGCTGGCATCTACAAGCGCGAGACTGGTGTAGAGAACTTTCTCTCCATCCGGCACCAAAATATCCATCTCCTCCGGGACTGTGTGACTGGGGTTTCCTCCCCCTCTCCAAGCCCACGAAACCAGTGGAGTGGGCAAGATCGGTACTGGAACTTCCCATCTGTGGAGAGGGGGGTTAGGCTGTACCCAGGTTATGTATGATTCGGCACAGCGGGGGGGGGGGGGGGGGGGGGGGCCTCTCACCTGTGCCCTTGCTGTGGACTGGAGACATGTGTGATCGAATCTGCGTACATTTTTCCTTTTTTTTTTTTGCTGGCGCTTGCTTTCTATGAACTCAAGCGTAGTCCTATATATGCTAACTACTAGTGAGGGCATGGTACTGATTTTTACGTGTGGATTAGCTTTCCCCTTTTACCAGTGTCCCTCGCCATCAGGCTCCGACTTCTGAGGTACTGGTAATTTACGACCCCAAGTCAACAACTAGAAGTCAACATTTTAGTTGAGCTGGCCGGTGTAGGGATTGAACCCACTATCTCGGCATCAACACACCGGAAGTTAAAGAGTGAACGCTCTTATCCATCACTCTACTTCCTTCTCCTTCTTTGAGCGCCAAACAATACTATGTGTGGGTCAATACTATCAGTGGGTCGCCCTGCGGTGAAAGACCGAGCCATTTGAGAAAACCCGGGTCAATGAGGTCTTTCTGGTGACTGCCGAGTCCATCGACGATGAACTGTGGTTTTCGTAGGATGAATTTTGTGTTGGCATTCTGGCGGCGGCATTATGGACAGTGTACTTGCGTGGGCTGTTGGAATGCCGAGACTCCAGTCTATTTCACTTTTCACATTGGACAGGGGGGTGCATTTTGTGTGATATTCACTGGCACAGGAACGGAGCATAATGGGGACGACCCGTTGCCGTGAAGTTGGAACCCCGACTAACTAACTAACTAACTATGTGTGTTTATTTATGAATTATCCACCCGCGTATATGATTACAACAAAGCGACTAGACTAGAAATGTGCTTTTTAGTTTTGTATTGTGGTTTAATGTAGTTCCTTGCAAACCCAAAACCCAGAGTGAGAATTAAATATTACATAGATAAATAACTATACACTTACCCAGGGTGTCTATACGCTCAAATCTTGAAACGCAATCCCGAATATCAATCCTGTTACTGAACACAATAATAGGAACCACTCACTCCAATAACCATCACAAGAAACAGAAGAAGACGTGGAATACAGTCCCTTCCATGGACTTTGGTTAACACGAGTGAGGTTCCCCTTGTCGCGCCAGAGTTGACCTAGAAACACGCGGTTCTTTGTCACAGGGCGGGAGCAGACTGGTGAACTGCGAAGTTCCCACGTTATTATGTTTTCTCCCCCTGCTCCCTTCGATCGTTTGTTTGAAACTTAAAACACACACTAGACTCACGTGACACGGGTAAACATGTGTTAGCTGGGTCGCGCGCGGGATATGAAGAGGGTCAAAGAGATACTGCTCATTCTGGGCCGTGCAGTTCTTCAACACAGAGCTCTGGTACAATCTGTGGGCAGATACAGAAACCTCCACGGCTGGAAAAGGCCTAAAAGAGTAGGTCTAACGGTTAAATGTTACGTATATTCAACACTACTGTATTGGTGCGGAAGCCTGGGCATTGAACAAGCAACTTTTTTTTTCATATCCTATTTACAGGACATCGCTGTCAACACCAGCACTGCTGTTATTGATGTATTGGCAAGTTTACGTTCAGTAGTTTGCCATTGTTTTCTGAACGACCGGCTCCCATATCATCACGTTAAAACCAGAGCGGTCGCAGCTGTGTTTCGAATGCAGGTTAACGGCCTAACGAATCACGACCGCAACACCTAGGCCACGGAGCCCGGCGAACAAACAATTAGAAAGTTGAATAGAGGCCCTAGAGATGTGGATATACAGAAGAATATGTCGTATTTCGTGGAAACAAAATCATTCAAATACAGAGGTTCTAGAACAACTTGGAATGAAAAGACAGTCGATGAAAGAAATAAAAACAGAGTCAAGTGAAATATTTTGGCTACATTAAAAGACATGACACTCTTATCAACACCATACTGGAAGGCAAGGTTGAGGGCAAGCGAGCAAGAGGTAGACAACGATACAAGTGGGAAGATAACATCAAGAGATGGACGAACATCAGCCTGACAGAATGTACAGACAAGACGAGAGACAGACAGTGTTGGACATCCAAGACAGCCAACCTTCATTGTGGAGACGGTACCTGATTGCTTGATTGAAAGGCCACTGCTATGGTCAGATTTGGTTAAACTCAAAGAATTGAAATTAGACAATTAATAATATAACGCGTTATATATATATATATATATATATATATATATATATATATATATATATATATATATATATATATATATATATATATATATATATATATATATATATATATATATATATGTGTGTGTGTCTGTCTGTCTGTCTGTCTGTCTGTCTGTCTGTGTGTGTGGGGGGGGGGGGGGGGGCGACATTATCACCTTACGGTTTGTGCTTCTACTGCCTGTCGTCTCTGTCGTGTGTGTAAAGAATGAATGTCGTATTAGTTACTTGTTCTTCTTTACCACTTTAGTGTCGTCCCTGGAGTGAAGGGAATCAACACCCACATTATTTTTTTATCCAATATCTCTATCCTGGAGATATCCAGCAGACTCCGTCCACACACTCCTTCAATCTGAAGACACCTTCCTCTCACTCTTACTCACCCCTGGATTCATGCCCCCTCTCATTCTTCCCCAACATAACATACTTGACAACTCTAGCCTCAACAAATAAAAAACAAGAAATTTATTAAAGCAAAGAGTATATGTAGGAGAAGTGTGTGTGTGTGTGTATAAGGTGTAGAATGTGTGTCGAATATTCTAATGTTAGACCAGTGATTTAGAAGCAAAGTCTGTAACATCATAGTGCTTAGCACACAACAGCACCATTTATTCCGGACAGTGAACCTCACCCAGAAGATGGTTCTCCGTCCACATGACAACTTTCTCCAATCACTCGAACAAACAGGATGCTGGTCATCCGATAGACACTGTTGATCTTGGTCTTCACTCTACCACACGGTGAAGTTACTCTGTTTCAGAATGTTTGTTGAACTGATAATCTTCCAATTAATTGAAATGTCACTTAGGGAAAATCTAATGTTCATAAGTCTCTGATTATAACATTTCCCCCTCTTTTAGAACACAACCTATTAATGTTTGTTAGGTAGATGTGTGTGTGTGTGTGTGTGTGTGTGTGTGTGTGTGTGTGTGTGTGTGTATATATATATATATATATATCCTTAGTATGCGAGTTATTAATCTTCGGTGATGAAGCTTATCACTCATTAAACACAACACTTATGTTCCTTAAATCCTGCTCAGCAGAAGCCAGGTTTCTGCGGAACAACTAGGTTCTGAGCCCCGTGTAAAATCCTCTCAGCAACCTCTGTCTTCTTTCCATGAGCCATCATTGTATAAAACTTTGAACTGCTTCTTCGTAATAAATCATCTCACACTCACGTGGAACACTCAAGGGGAACTGTAAATGGAACCTGTAGAGTAGATAACATCATGGTGAGGGCAACTCAATCCTGACCGTAATTAGGTGATTGTAGGCCAATAGCAGCACTCAGATCTATAACAGAGATCCGATCTCTGTCATACGGCCAAATCGCGCATCACAATGGTCTTATACATGGCAACACCAGGAAAGAATAAAGGAACGGGTAGAAACCCAGCAGATGCCCTACTGGAAGATCCTACCATTTCACATTCCCCTCCTCCCTCTCAACCATCCTTAATCTCTCTAATTATTATTCCACTACATTGTCCTCAACTCCCCGAGTAAAATGATATATCACACAAGCTAGTTGAAGCCACACAATAGGATACCAGTGCCGACGCTCCTATGATACTTTCTAGCACCGCACTAATAGAACATTCTATCACTAATCATAATACATTATATCACTGCACCTATAATACATTAGATCACCGCACAGCACTGTACTCTATTCCTAATCATACTCTTAAATTAGATATTATTAATAGCCTACCATATGCCTATTTTGGTTGCCACTCGAGAAACTATGCAATCAGATTGGATCTATGTCCGCGGAAAACTATCACCACTTAGACATTATAGTTTCACTCATGTAACACAACTCAGAATAATGCACCGATCCTAACACTTCAGAATGTTTTTTTCTCGACTCCCTCCACCTGATTACCGCACTGGGGTTTTATATGGGTGCTTGAGTGACGTCACCAAAAAGTCCAGACGCCAATCAGTCCAGAATCTGGCTTTGTCCCCCTGTTTCTAGACTAACCAGAGTCAATTCGCTGTCAAGTTCACTTTCATCTGGGAAATTCTTTGTCTCATACAACAAAGATCCTGGTTGTCTGTGAGCCAGAGACCTTTCCCCCCATATGACAGAATCCTTCCGACCTCTGGCAGACATTCTGTCCATCACTTTCAACGGCCGATTCCCGCCCTGCAGACAGATGACGCCAGTGCACGTCTCTCGAACAACAACCTGTCAACAAACTGTCGACCGTGTGTAGACATCGCAACGTGACTCACTTTGATCTCATACACAAATGCTGACCAGGTGCAGACAGTTTTAACGACGTATTTTCTCAGTCGGTTCAACATCACAGGGTCTATTGTGTTTGCAGACCAATGTCGGGCTTGGTTTGTCATTGATCGAACTAACAAGTTTATTATCTCGCGACATAGGCCCCCTCCTAAGAGAGTAGTCCGCAACAACTCTTTCTTCTTGGAGGTTCGATCCAGATGATCTATTCCCCTTCCTCAGGAGCTGGATGTCTAGACAGGAAATCAGCTCCAACATTTTCCATTCCAGGTATATACTCCACTGTAAAGTGGTATGGCTGAAGTAGCAACGACCACCGCATCAAACGGGCGTTGAGCTTCTGAGAAGTGGCCAGGAACATCAAGGGTTGATGATCCGACTGAACTCGAAACTGAACTCCATACAAATAAGGCTGGAATTTTTGTACGGCCCATACGAGAGCCAAACACTCTCTCTCTCAACGGTCGAATAATTCCTCTCAGCCGGGAGAAGTTTCTTGCTTGCGTATGCCACTGGTTTCAAAACTGAAGCATCGTCTTTTCCTTCCTGTAACAAAGCTGCCCCAATCCCAATCCCACTTGCATCCGTTCTCAACACAAATGGTTTGGAAAGGTCCGGGAGCTGTAACACAGGTTTGCTGACCAAGGCCTCCTTCAACTGACTGTAGGCACTCTCACATTCTGGTGTCCAAACTATTTGGTCTGGGAATCCCTTTTTCAAGGTTTCTGTTAATGGAGCTCCCAGTTCAGTGAAATGTGGGATAAATTTGTGGTAGAACCCACACAACGAGAGAAAAGATCGCACATCCTTCTTCGTTTTTGGCCTTGGAGCACTTCTGATTTTCTCTAGGTTCTTTTCCTCTGGGACAATGTGTCCTGGAGTGATGGTGTGACCTAGAAATTCCAGAGTCTGGTAACCGATCATGCACTTGGTTGGGCGAGCTGTAAGCCCTGCTTCCTTGAGCCTATTAAAAACTCGTTCCAAGGATTGTAAATGGTCATCCAAACTGTCACTGGAAATCAGAATATCATCCATGAATGAGATGATGGACGGATCCTTTAAAGGATCAAGTAAAGTCCTCATCATGCGAGTAAACACACTAGGTGCATTACTGAGTCCAAAGGGCATGACCTTGAACTCATAATGTCCACTGGGGGTACTGAAAGCCAACAGTGGTCGAATCTCCGGTTTGACCGGAATCTGATAATACCCGCGACTCAGATCCACCTTTGAGAAATACCTTGCCTTATGGAGCCTAGCGAATAACTGAGTTGGATTCGGCAAAGGTTCCACCTGAAATTGTGTATGACTGTTCAGAAGTCGGTAGTCTATACACAACCGGTGTTCCCCGCTTGGTTTTCGTAACAAAACTACCCCCGCATTGTATGGGGATGTGGATGGTGCAATCACGTCATCCTCCAACAGTTTCTGTATTTCCCCCTCCAGGGCCTTTTCTTTAGAGAATGGCACTGGGTAAACCTTTTGGCGAACAGGCTCTTGAGTGGTCAAAGTCATCTCGAACTCCACCAACCTCGTTCGTCCTGGTTTATCAGTCAGTATCTCCTTATGAGACTCGAGAACCTGGGTTATCTTTTCCCTCTCCTTGGAAGTCAGATCAGGGTTCACCTGTACATCCTTGTAGGTTTCCTGGTGTACCAGGGGATATTCCCTGCCCTCGTTGGTTCCCACTTCTGTCTCCACTGCAACTGCCATTGCCATGAGGTGAGCTGCTTTTTCTCCGGGTCTCTCTTCGTATTTCCGCAAGAGATTGATATGGAAAATCTTCGACTTTCCCCGGATCCGGATCTGATAGTTCGTTCTGGATATCACCCTTTCCACGGGAAATGGTCCTTGCCAACCTATCTCCAGTTTGTTGTTTCCCGTTGGGAGTAGCAACAATACTTTGTCTCCCACCTCTAGAGATCTATCTTTAGCCCTACGGTTGTAGTAAGCCGCATGTCTTTTTCTGGCCTTTTTCAAGTTTTGATTAGCCAGAGTCCATCCCTTGTGAAGTTTTTCTTTCAGTTCCTCCACATATTTGTAAGAAGAGATCACTTCTTCTGACGTCCCCTCTTCAGTCCAACTCCTCAACATGGCTTCCAACGGTCCTTTGATTGGACGACCAAACAGCAACGTAGCGGGTGGTAGTCCTGTTGAGCCATGAGGAACTTCCCGATAGGCAAAGAGGGCTGCTGGGATATATTCATCCCACCTATCAGGTTTTTCCTGCGCTAGTTTCCTGAGCATTGTCATCAACGTGCCGTTGAAACGCTCTACTTGTCCATTGGCTTGAGGGTGGTAAGGGCTGGTATGGATATGGTTAGAGTGGAACACCCTAAATACCTCCTCCATAAGTTTTCCACAAAACTGGGACCCATTGTCCGTCAGTATTTGATCAGGAAAACCTAATCTTGTAAAGGCCTCCATCAGTGCGTCCGCCACTCGTTTCGAGTCAATCGTGGTCAACGGTATGGCTTCACCCCACATTGTACAGCAATCCACCATGGTGAATATGTACATGTTCCTCTTCCTAGTCCTAGGAAGTGGACCCACAATATCGATGGCTACCCTCTCGAAAGGAGAGTTCATGATGGGCATTTCACCCAAGACCACCGGTGCTGTCCAGTGTTTCGGTGCCACCCTCTGGCACTCAGGGCATGACTTCACATACCGACGCACATCACCTGTCATTCCCGGCCAATAGTAATGGCAGGAAATTCGCTGCATCGTGGCGGCAATACCCATATGCCCACTGAATGAGATGGTATGCCCCATATGAAGAATCTGGGAATGGTGGGTCTTTGGGACCACCAACTGACCATGTAGGTTGTCTCCCCTTCCGGCTCTCCTGTAGAGTATCCTATTCTTCATATAGTACTGCCCCCGTTTGGGTGGATCAGCACTTTTCTGCAGCTTTTTGTAGCAAGGACGTAGAGTAGCATCCTCACTCTGGGCAGTTCGCAACTCCCCTGGCAGTGGGTTAGTCACATTTGCTTCTGCCTCATCCGTTCTCGTCTGAGAGCGAGTCTGTATTGCTCCCAGTTGGATTGGCTCCCTGGGCATTCCCAGAAAGACATACCGGAAACCGAGGATTACGGGGAAAATGGGATCAGTCAACACAGCGGCCTTGATGGTGCCAGTGACATATCTTGACCGAATCTCCACTCTGGCAATGGGCAATTTCATGGCTACAGCACTCTTCTGTGCAGGCTGTATCTCCATGGTTTCACCTGTGAATTGTTCTGGATGTACCAGATCCGCAGAAATCATGGCCTCCCCGTCCAGTCCTGTGTCGTACAAACACTCCACTTGACGACCGTTAACCTCTACCAATTCCACTACAGGTGGTTTTTCCTGGTCTGGAGTCTCTCCTTCAGCCTCGACCTTTTCGGTGGGCTCCACCTTAGGTTTTCCGGGGCACACGACGAATTGAGTGTCTCCTGACTTTCCCCTGCAGTCAATAGCATTGTGTGTATTCGACCTGCAGTGTTTGCACCATTTCCCTGTCCTAGATTTTCTTGTGCCGGACTTTATTGAGCTCTCCTGGTGGCGAGCTTCCTTGTCGACCTTGGCATTGTCAGTGTCCACCTGGTTTGAAGTCACTTGACATGCCGCGAAGTGAGGGTTCTTAGCCTTCGATTTGCATTCCTTCGTATTGTTAGAAGGTGACTTACATATCGAACACCATTTCTCCGACCATGGTCGTTTTGGTGTAGAACTCGAAGTTTTCTTGCTTTCCCCCTTCGTCTTCTCCGAACTCTCCTCTGAAGTTTTGACATATGGTTCCCCCTTCTTAGTTCCTGTACTTTTTGCTTTCTTCAGGTTATGTTTTTCCTGACTTTTGGTGTTTGTAGAAATGTTTTCTGCTGCCTCCCCGTGGACCTCGACGAACCGTTCTGCCAAATTCGTCACCATGTCGATTCGTTCCGCTCCTTGTTCTCCCAAGAATGTCCTGAGAGGTTTCGACATTTGCTTCCACATCTGGTCGACTACCGTGAGCTCTTCCAGACTCTCATAGTCGTGCGCGAACCCAGCCAAATCCATCCACTTATGGAGATATGCTTTCAGACGCAGACTATAGGCGGCGAACAACTCCCCCGGTTCTCGTCTCGCTCCTCGAAATTTTTTCCGGTAGGTATGTGACGTAACTTCGAATCGTTTCAGCAACGCCTGTCTTCAACTCGTCATAATTGTTCTCGTGTCCTGGCGGCAGGCGAGAATAAACCTCGTAACCGGTCCCGCGTAATCCCTGGGATAGCTTGAGATTCCATTTGTCACGCTCCAGACCCATAGCAACTGACATAGCCTCGAAGCGTTGAAGGTACTGGTCAATCTTCTCTTTGTCCTCCTCGTAGATCGCTAGAGGGAACTTCATAGCATGGTAGCTATGTCCACCTACTGGTGTTGAGCCAGGGAGAGAGGAACCTCACACTGCTCCCTCAGTTTCCCCACTAGATTGCCTCTTAAGCTCGAGTTCCCGCATCCGGTACTCATGCTCCCTTTTCTGAGCTTCTTGTTCAGCTTCTAATTTCTTAGCTGCTTGCTCAGCTTCAAGTTTCTTAGCTGCTTGCTCCACTTCAAATTTCTTAGCTGCTTGCTCAGTGTCAGCGACTTATGCGCTGCAGATTCTCAGGACGAAATAACAACTCGTGACATTTGCGAAAGGAATGCAATTTATTCAGAGCCGACATTTGAATTGCTCTACGAGCGTTACTACTTCATCATCATTATACAACATGAATGCAATGAAGTGATGAGAAATGATGCTAGTATTCACAATCTAAATGAACAGCCCTATGTTTGCCTATTGCCTAGAAACTATAGCATTTGTCAAGGATACGTCTGCTCTCTACCGTCTCAAGTCAGGTCTGTCCACACGCTACACATTGCGTGGACAAGCACGGACACTGTCCCCTCCGTGCAGTAGCTATTATTGCGTGCATGGTCTCGCAAGCACGCTGGCTTGTGAGTTAGAGTAACCGGGTATTTCACGGTTACTCGCAAGGACAAGCTTCCCAATGACTTGGGGAAAGCCCTCGCTCAATTGTACGCATTGACCCCTGGTCTGACACAAATGTGTCTCCTTGTGAGGCTATTTATAGTGCTCGGTGTCTCTCCTGTCTGGTGTCTCCCTACTAGACTAGTGTTAACTCCTATCGCCTCTGTAAGGCTTTATTGGAGATCTTGACAGGGTCCCCTCCTCTCTGTGAAGTGTTACTTCCCTTTAACTCATGTTTGTAACACTTCTGGTCACAAAGAAAAATTGGTTGCTCCAATTTTGTCAGATATCCAATAAGTTATAACTTTCTAGTTGGGGGATAGAACAACTGTCTTCTTCCTTCATTCACAGTGCTCTATCTTTTCACCTGGCTAATTAAGTAGCCCTATGTATCAGTATAGTTGGCTTCTATAGATATCTTTGGGAATTGTTTTGGACCGGAACCGTTGTCTTCTGACTTATGTCCTGGCTTCGTTTGACCCTATGTCTTTTGACTTTCACCTATTGACTTCTGTCTTGACCTGTCCTCAAATTGCCCGAAATGACAACACACATACAAGTTGACTCTATTATGAGTACAACACATGAGCACAAAGTGTTCATGTTCCCATTAATATCCCCCTCCAACTCTATACACACAGTTCTACTTTTCACCTTCTCGCTTCCGCTTGTGAAAAGCTATATTCACTGTTACCTTAAGGTTTCTAAGAAGTTATTGTGTCCTCTGAATTTAAAGTTGTCGTTCTTTGAAATGAATGGTGTGTGCAACTTTATGTGTTTGTTTGCGTGTTTTCTAATAAACTACAGTGTACTTAACTCTCTAACATGTGTATGCGTTAGTGTACTAAATGTGTGTGTTCCTTCGAGCGCCGCAAATCGGTTTATTGTGGTTACAAACGTTCGTTATTCTTATTTGTGACCACAACTCCGCTTTCTGAAGCTCAAAGTACGTTCCCTATGTACTCTATTAAAGTATGGCAGTAACACACATAAAACTTGACAACACATTGGGTACACAGATGACACAGACAAGTCAAATAAGACGTTTCCAGCGGTGGAAAAATTTTCCGCTGTCTTTCTCTCTCGCTCTTTTCTTTCAATGTTTACTAAGTTTCGCATTCTCTCCTCGCATTTATTCTTCTTGCATACATCTTTCATTCACTTTCATACTATTCTTTCACTCAATCATTCTCTCGTCATTAAAATATGTTTCATAGCATTAAATACATCAACATTATATATATACAATAAACGATTGGCTGAATTATAACAGTAATCACGCCAAATGACTGTGCGTTTTGTTTGCACGCGTCATGTCTATACATAATATACATAGTTATGAGGATGGTTTGTTACCGATCCTGTCATAGTAACTTACATGAGTTGGTGTGCTGACCTAAATTACCCTCAAGGGAAATAATCTAATAAATCCTTTCATTTAAGAAAAATGTGTTAATTACCTTAAAGTATTATTTTGTGAAAAAGATGATGTTAATTCCTAAATGGTTGGGTTAGTTTGGAAATGATATTTTAGATAAATGAATTTCTAAATGATTATGATTATATGCTAATGAACTAATATAATGTCTAACAATTGTATTTCTATAATTGGTGTTTAATGACATGGGTTATTAACTAAATGATGGTGATTTCTAACTAACAAATAAGAAAATAAAGTTATCTCATCTCATCTCATCATGTTCCTCTTGTACCTTGCGGTGTCGAGGTGAAGTATAAACTTCGTGAGAGTGCCCGGTTATGGGCTTCGTATATCGACATTCCCATGGATTCTGTTATTCCCTCTGTCCAGCGTTTACGTGGTCGGCCTCTTCCTCTGTTTCCATCTGGTCTGTACGTCATTGCTTGTTGTGGCATGCTGTTGACTGGTAGCCTACTTGCATGGCCAAACCATTTGACTTGCTGCTTTCTAATAAAATCTAGAGCAGCTTTAACCCCCACTTTAGTCCTGATTTCTTCATTTCTGATCTTATCTCTTCTTGATACGTTGAGTATTCTTCTCAGGAACCTCATTTCTGTTGTTGTGATTTTTCTTTTCTCTTTTTCTGTCATTGTCCAGGTTTGGCATTGGTAGCACAGAGTTGGTAGGAAGATTGTATTGTAAAGTGCTTTCTTAGTAGTTATTGATACATGTTTGTTCTTTAGTATTGGTGCCATTTGTCCAATGAGTTGATTTGCCTTATTGCACCTATTTTCGATCTCGTCTTCTGATCTGCCATTTGATGATATTATACTTCCTAGGTACTTGAAGTTCTTTACTTGTTTCAAAGGGATGTTCGTTTAGGTGAATTGTTGCTGTTTGTTCTTCTTTAGTTATAGTCATTACCTCTGTTTTGCTTCTGCTAATTTTCATGTTATGTTCCCTACACATTTCGTTTAGACTATTCATGTGGTCTTGTAATTCAGCTTCTGATTTTGCTATTAGTGCTTGGTCGTCCGCAAACAGGAGTTCTCTAATGGTTAGATTTGCAGATGGTTCTTCTTCTGTGTTCTCGTCATGCGGTATTCTTGCTGTCTCTGCTTGGCTGGTTTCTTTACATATGCTGTCTATATATGTTATGAACAAGAGAGGGGACAGGACACAACCTTGTCGTACTCCAGATCTTATGGTGAAGGGTTCTGAGTGTCCTCCAGTTGCTCTCACTATGCATTCACTGTTGTCGTATAAACTTCTACATAGGTTTGTTAGATGTGTACTCACTCCATATTGTTTAAGGAATAAAGTTATATATGCATTTAAACAATTTGCAAATGAATCATTAATAGAAAAATGAAGTTATAGATAATGTTAATAAAATAATAATGTACATATATCACAGTTACATTTCTATATCTAACTACACTAAATCGACGTCCTCCTTTGCGTTGTGACGATGGAGCAATACTATTTGTAGACTATTATAGTCCATTCTGGCAAAGTCTTTTATGCTCTCCTTGAAGGATAGTGTATCAATATAGTTTCCTACTACGTTATGTAGGTTCATAGCTAACACCTGAATGTTCTTCTAGCTTATGTGTGTGTCAGCGCATGTTACTTCTGCGTCTGTTCGTTACACTTCTCATAAGCACTGTTATTTTCACACAGGTTACCTATTTGGCGATGATAACGCACTTACGATGTGTCTTAATCACCACATACGACACTGAGTTATCTAACATTACAGTGTCACTGTTTCTGGTGGTGTGTGGTCGATCCCTTCCTTGCACATCAGGTATTTCAATGGATGATGGACGACTCAAAATGTCCGCAACAGTATTTAATCTTCCTTTTAAGTGCTGGATGGTAAACGTGTAATTTTGGAGAATCAAAGCCCACCTGTAAATTCTGTTATTGCTAGGAAGTCCAGACTGCATCACAGACAACGGAGAGTTATCGGATTCGATCACAAACTGTGCTCCTGCCAAAAATCTATGAAATTTCCTCACGCAATAGATCAAACTGAGGCCCTCCAATTCTGATGCTGAGTATTTTGATTCAGCAGGGGTAATCTTGCGACTTACGTACATTACGGGGTGGAACGTCCCGTCGTAGAACTGTCCTAGTATCCCAGATATGGATATGGCACTCGCATCTATGCGTAAGAAATAAGTGAGTTTTGGATTAGGCATACGAAGGATAGGTGGAACGCTGAAAAGATGTTTCAATTTTGATAACGCACTAATTAATCTTGCATCTTTTACAGATAACTTAGCCGAAGCTTTTAAGATGTTAGAAAAAACACTGGTGATTTCCGCCAGATTTGGAATGAATTTACTATAGTAGTTTACCAGACCCAGTAAACTTCGGACCTGTTTCTTGGTCGTTGGCATTGTCAAATTCAGAATCTTAGTGACGATTCTGTCATCAGTTTTTAATTGGCCCCTGCAGATGGTATGACCCAGGAAGTCAATTTGTTCCATGCCCAACTCTACTTTGGACGGCTTCGCTGTGAGCCCAAATAATCGCAACCTGTCGAAGACTTGTCGAAGTTTCAGTAAGTGTGTTGTCCAGTCTTCCGTATGAATGCATATGTCATCTATATAAGTAGAAATACTGGTCATCCTGTGGAGAAGATCCCTAGTTAGACGGACGAAAGTCGCTGGAGCGTTATGAAGGCCGAAAGGAAGAAAGCGCCACTCATATAGTCCGAGAGGAGTGGAGAAAGCTGTTAGATGGATAGAATTTACTTCCATCGGGACTTGCCAATAACCTTTTGTGAGATCAATCTTGCTAAATATGCGAGATGTAGACATGTCCAAGATCAGATCCTCGCATGATGGAATCGGTTCAGCGTCAATTTTGGTTATTTTGTTTAAGCGGCGATAATCGACGCAGAGTCGAATAGTAGAGTCCTTTTTAGCGACAAGGACAATAGGGAAAGAATACTCTGACTGAGATTTCTGAATGATTCCGCTCGACTCAAGAGATAGAATTTCTTTGTCGAGGTTCGACCTATAGATTAAAGGAATAGAGTAAGGTCGACACTTGATTGGTTTGGTGTCAGTCAGAACGATAGAATGTTCTATTCTATCTGTCTTTCCTGGGATGTCGGAGAAGATGTCTCTGTATTCTGTCACTAGCTCTATGATTTGTCGTCGTTGGTCATCTGTCAGTTTCGTTTCTATCTTTATGCTGTCAATGGTCGCAGTCGCGTCTACAGTAGGAACGGGTAATTCCATCTCGTCTTTGTCTGTCTCGTTCAATACTGTTGTGGTGCTAGCTGTGTGTGCTGTTATCTGGCTAGGTGTGTTTGCGTTGTCGCCGTCGTGTGTCGCCCTATCTAGTGAAGTTGTGTTGTGTACGTCTGTCGTCTCATTGCTTGGTGTTGGTGCAATTTGTTCGTCTGTCTGCTGTTCTTGTCGTGAAAAGTATGGTTTCAGCATGTTGATATGAAATATCTTTAAGTGTCCTTTTATCGATATTTCATAATCCACATCTGATATTTTACGCTCAACGTTGAAAGGCCCTTGCCAAGATGTTAGTAACAAATTACGTTTATCAGGTAGTAGAAGCAAAACCTTCTGGTTTGGTTCGAGGTGAATAGTTTTCGCACCCTTATTTGCATAATCGCGATACATCTGTCCTTTCCTCTCCAAAGATGCTTTGGCTATCACACACGCTTTCATTATTCTATCGCGTGTTTCGGTTACCATCTCATACGGTGTTACTGCTGTTGGATTGTCTGGTAAGCTAGTGATTAGCTGATGGTAGATGGTTAGGGGTCCTCGAGGGTTCGCCCCATAAACTAACTGGTTAGGGGTCCTCGAGGATTCGCCCCATAAACTAACTCAAAAGGTGAGAAACCCGTACTCGAGTGCAGAATTTCTCTATGGGCTAATAGCACTGCTGGCAATAGTGTGTCCCAATCAGATGGGTTCTCCGCTGTTACTTTAGCCAGCATGTGTTTGAGATCCCCGTTAATTTTTTCTATGATCCCGTTGCTCATTGGGTGATACGGGGTACATAAATGCTGCTCTACTCCTAGCAATTTAGTTAAGGCTTGCGTAGCAGCCGAAATAAACTGCGTTCCCCGATCTGATAAGATGGATCGTGGGAAGCCAAAGCGAGAAAATATGTGCAAAAATACGTTTGCCACATCTTTGGAGGTGATGTATTTGAGTGGGATCGCTTCGATCCACCTGGTGCATAGGTCCACGAGAGTAAGTATATAACGGTTTCCTTTGCTTGACAGCTGATTCAGGGGTCTAACAATATCGACCGCTACACACTCAAATGGTCTGGATGCTAATAATGACCGTTGAACTTCGGCCGTCACATGCTTTCCCTTTCGTACAAGATGTTGACAAATAGTACAAGAATGACAGAAAGATTTAATGTCCGAACAGAATTTCGGCCAGTAAAAGTGTGATAGAACTCTGGCTCGCGTTTTATCATAAACTAAATGTCCAGCAAACGGTGACTCATGTGCGATTTAAGCACATTTTGTCGGTATGTTACAGGTAACACCGTCTGCTGAATTTCATGGTTATTATTTGTGTAATAACGAATGAGAATTCCGTTAAATTGTCTAAAGTACCAAGATGCATTCTTAGTCACTTTCGCTCTTTCACCCAAAAGTTTAAAATATGGTGTAATTGTTTGGTCGGTGCTTTGTGCCTCGATAAATTTCTGTCGAGTAGTGTTGGTATCTGCACCACTTGGTGTTAATAGCTGTAGCATTTCATTTTGTAAGTCAGTATAGTTTGTTTCTGTATCTGACCTAGTTACAACGTTGGCCATGTGTGTCTCTTTCCAGGCTCTTATGTTGTCGTCTGTACATTCTTTCAATGCACCTAGGCATCCTAAAATAAGATCCGTGCATGGATCTTGCAGGATAGCGCAAGTAAATGTGCCGGTAAGGAACGGGGTATTGATATGCGCTTTTGCCAGTGGATATTTCTCAATGGTCCCAGAGAAAGTACGGCATTTGACAAATTCACCCGTATAATCTTCTGGTCTAGCAAGTTCTCTCCTTAAACCCAGCAGAGTGCTTCCGCTATCAACTAAACATTGGCATGGTTGACCATTGACCAGTGCATCGTAAAACTTAAGTTTACCTCTGGAGGCACACGCTGCATTCGCATCTTCATTTGAACATGGTATTATGTGCCCACATTCCAATTTACCATCCGCATGAAAACTGATGGCATACTTTACATTTCTTAAAGTCTAAAATATCTGTTACTAATGATACACTCTGACATTCACTCGTTGGCAACACATTCACAAGATCTGGATCAATGTCACTCTCATCGTCTGATGATGTATCGATGAGTGCTGCATTGTTTGCCTTCATTCTCTGTCTCCCAGTACATTTATTGCTATAATGGCCATAACTTGAACAAAAATAACATTTGACAGCCCGTTTAAAGGATGATCCTCTGCTTTCTTGCTTCTTTAACACTGCTTCTAAGTGTGACGGATATGTGGGGTTCTTATCACACATCGAATAAGTCGGATGAAAAAGATTGCAATAATTACATCGAGGTGGTTTCTGATATGGTTTGTCCTTCCTACGGTAATCTTTCTGGTTGTAAGATCTATCAGGAACTTTATTTGCAAAAGCTGTAATTTATGTGTCATGTGATGTAGTTTTAAATATGTCCAGATTAGATGAAAAATAAGCTGACCCCCGTTCCTCTAATTGCTGAAGGGACTCAATATTTGACTGTTGTAAGAACTTTGCAAAAGGGGTAGGAACGGTAGAAATCACCTTGTCCATTACCATCAGCTCTTCTAGTTTTTCGTAGTTGTTACCTACTTTAGCAGCTCTAGTCCACTTTTTAAACGTGCTCTGCACGTTAGAGATGTAGTCTAAGAAGGTGTCAGTTGCTTTTGGCTTAATCTGTGAGAATTGAATTTGGTACCCCAGTAGCGTCTAAAAGAAAATGTTGCATTATCCTATCGTGTATGTACTGATAATTGTTTCTAAGCTCTGTGGGTATGGATTATTACTTTTAAAAGGCTCCCCCACTCAGGTTCCTCATGTAAATCATTGCCCATCATCTAAAGGTATTTTTCTGTGTTTTTAGTTGGAATTCTATGTTTTCAGTCCATGCGCTAATAGAATCACCTACACTGTATGGTTGATAAGGCCCTTGTACTTACTAAATTTGTTCTGTTCTTCTTGGCTCTTTTGTTTGCTAGAGGCTATTTGTATGTTAGAAGTCTACCTCCATTTCCTTCATCTTTAGTCTAGTTTCTGACTCTACTTGTATCTGCTTTTGTTTGGTGGCTTCCTCTGCTTGTTTGTTAGCATGCTCATACGTCTAACTGTTTCTGTTTAATAGCTTGATCTGACTCTAATTGTTTCTGTTTGGTAATTTTGTCTAACTCTAATTGTTTCTGTTTGGTAACTTGGTCTAACTCTAATTGTTTCTGTTTGGTAGCTTCCTCGGATTCGCTTTGCATTTCTTTTGAAGCTGCATTCTAATGCTCTTTAATCCTGTCAAAGAGCAGCTTTTCTCTCTGTTTCTTCTCTCTGTAAAGCAATTTTCCTTTCTGTTTCTTCTCTATATTTTTGATCCGCTCACTTTTCTAAATTTTTTACCAGTATGGCCCATTGCGATGCCCGCCTGGATACATTCATTTAGTGACGCCATTTTGTGGCGTAATGTTAGTTCAAATGATAATACAATAATATTCACACAATAGTTTTACAATAATGTGTTAGTAAGTGTACATCTTTACTGAAAAAAGAAGATGCATGATTAAGTTAGAGCATACCAAAATATTCGGAAAATATACTCATCTAATTCTTTGGAAAGTACGGTACTTGGGATGTTCCACCGCTGGCTTTCACCCTTACAAATTGATTTGACTTGATAACACAAGGGCTGCTTCTGGTTAGTAGAGCAGCAAAAATTAGACACACGCTTATGTTGTCAATACAAGCTCATATTTCATGCGAATGATGAATGAAAAATGTGATAGATAGTGATAAATGGTATTAATGGATGAATGATATGATCGTCTGAATGATTGTTAGATGATAAGTGATATGATTCGTCGTATGACAGTCGATGTCGTCTTGTCTTCACTTTCTGACTATGGTGTAACTTAGTTCTAGGCTGCAGTTCGTCGCTAATCTATTTACTGACTTCGTAGAATGGTGACATTGATGGCTGTATCACACACAATGAAATATACACGGTGGTTACGATGGTAATGTTCACTGATGATTGTATACATTTCAATTGCTTTTAGTATAATATCACAATTTCAAATTAATATTTGTAGAATTACACAATTTACCGATTTAATTTGGCTCAATTGTGGTTCACACTCCACAAATTGGTGATCGTATATTTTACCACAGAAAATTATTTATGAAATGTATAGAAACAAATTTGCATTACTTTGAAATATATCACACAACGATGATGTTGAATCGTGCAATGAACTAATGCTGGTTCAGAACTTTGTAGTACCAATGGATAGCTAGAGTTCATTCAGTGGTTTATAATACCACTTGCCTGCTGGCGTCAATTGTTGGTTGAATATTACAACAAATGCCTGCTATGACTGCTCAGAAGCGTTGGTTCACTGTATCTGACACCAATTGGGGTCCTGCCTGTCAGCGACTTGTGCGCTGCAGATTCTCAGGACTCCCCTACTTTCGCACCGCACGAAATAACAACTCGTGACATTTGCGAAAGGAATGCAATTTATTCAGAGCCGACATTTGAATGGCTCTACGAGCGTTACACTTCATCATCATTATACAACATGAATGCAATGAAGTGATGAGAAATGATGCTAGTATTCACAATCTAAATGAACAGCCCTATGTTTGCCTATTGCCTAGAAACTATAGCATTTGTCAAGGATACGTCTGCTCTCTACCGTCTCAAGTCAGGTCTGTCCACACGCTACACATTGCGTGGACAAGCACGGACACTGTCCCCTCCGTGCAGTAGCTATTATTGCGTGCATGGTCTCGCAAGCACGCTGGCTTGTGAGTTAGAGTAACCGGGTATTTCACGGTTACTCGCAAGGACAAGCTTCCCAATGACTTGGGGAAAGCCCTCGCTCAATTGTACGCATTGGCCCCTGGTCTGACACAACTGTGTCTCCTTGTGAGGCTATTTATAGTGCTCGGTGTCTCTCCTGTCTGGTGTCTCCCTACTAGACTAGTGTTAACTCCTATCGCCTCTGTAAGGCTTTATTGGAGATCTTGACACTCAGCTTCAAATTTCTTCTCAGCTTGCTCTGCTTCCAATTTCCTAGCTTCTTGTTCCAACTCCATCCTTCTCAATTCCAACTCCGCCTTTCGATCTTCCCTTTCTGCTTGACGATACTCTCTCTCCACCTCCTGTATGTAATCTGTTAGTGCAGAACCCGACAATCCCATTTCTTCCCCCTTTGCCCTAAGTTCTGCCGTGGTCAGTTTAGGAGTGGTCATTTTACAGAGAGGTAACTCAGCAGATAGAGTATAGATTATCTCTAAACAAATATATAGCTAATGACAAAATACTATTAATCTCTCTCTCTCTCTCTCTCTCTCTCTCTCTCTCTCTATATATATATATATATATATATATATATATATATATATATATATATATATCATTCATTGGCACCTTGCCGTCTTGACAGACGATAGTTTGTGCTATAAAAAGGCATAATAACTTTTAACTATGGCGGTAGCGAGTGTGACTGATAAGGCCAATTTGCGCTGTAAATGTCCGTTCACAGTGGGTGCACGTGAACACGTGGTCATTTCCACCATCATGCACCATCTTACGTCTCAAACGCTTGGTGTGTGACTTTTCTGCAATAATTTTCTCCTTTGACTTTATTCCATTTCTGATATTGCCCTCCATGCAACACGTTCAGCGGCGACTTGCTCCCAATGTGCATTATCAATGCCTGTATCAATCATGTCCCGCTTACACACATCTTTGTATCGTAGTAGAGGCCGACCCTGAGATCTCTTACCCATCTGTAATTCACCAAAAAAGATATCCTTTGGTATTCTACCATCATCCATCCTCCTAAGATGTCCTATCCATCTAAGTCTACGAAGACTGAGCATGGAATAAACTGTCACACAACCTGATCTTTCCAATACTTCAGTATTTGTGATTTTGTCTTGCCACTTAATACCAAGAATTCTTCGCAGACACCGCATATGAAAGCTGTTTAAATTGTTCTCTTGGTGTGAGTAAGTTGTCCAGGTTTCACTGCCATAGAGAAGAGTACTAAGGACACAGGCTTGATAGACAAGGACTTTTGTTTTGGCAGTAAGCTTCCTGTTCTCCCAGACTCTTTTTCTTAACCTGTTCATTGTTGTTGCTGCCTTACCAATCCGGATGTTGATTTCCTGATCTAGGGATAATTTGCTATTTACCACTGATCCTAGATATGTAAAATGGTCTACTATCTCTAGTTCGGCGTCGTCAATAAAGATTGATGGTACCCCATGTGCACCTTGTGACATAATCTGTGTCTTCTTTTGCTAATTGTTAAACCAAATTCAGAACAAGCATTGGAGAATGCAGATAGTAGACATTGCAATTCTTCCTCGGAGTGGGTCGTAACTGCAGCATCATCTGCAAAAAGCAACTCTCTGATCAGTACCCTCCTAATTTTGGTCTTAGCCTTCAATCTCTGAGCATTGTAGAGGCCGCCATCTGAGCGTGAGTGAATGTATATACCACCATCCTGATCACGAAATGCATATTTCAGTAGAAGTGAAAAGTATATTCCAAAGAGGGTGGGAGCTAGTACACAACCTTGCTTAACTCCACTCTTGATTTCAAATTCTTCAGAAGTTGCACCATCAAACTTGATTATACCCTTCATGCCTGTGTGGAACGATTCCACAATGGACAGAAGAGTTGGTGGGCAGCCAATCTTCTTTAGTGCCTTGAACAGACCCTCACGACTGACCAAATCAAATGCCTTTGTGAGGTCGATGAAGGCAATAAACAGTGGTTGATTCTGTTCACGGCATTTTTCTTGCATTTGTCGCAATGAGAATATCATATCAGTGGTAGACCGGTTCTGTCGAAAGCCACACTGTGATTCGGGGTAGACTTGATCTCCTAGGACTTGAAGTCTGCGCAGAACAATTCTGGCAAATACTTTTCCAACAATACACAGAAGTGAGATACCCCTATAGTTGTTGCAGTCGCTCCGATCGCCCTTGTTCTTGTACAGTGTTATGATGCTTGAATCTTTGAAATCCTGTGGGACTTGTCCTTCATGCCAGCATAGCTCTATTAGCTGGTGGATTTGTATAGTGAGTGTGTCTTGCCCACTCCTGATAACCTCTATTGGAATCCCATCCTTACCTGGAGCCTTGCCAGATGCAAGTTCATTTATAGCACACTTAACTTCTGTTATGGTGGGAAGTGTGTCCAGGTGGTCAAGAGTTGGTAGAGCCTCTATGGCGTTAAGGGCATCATCCGCTAGTTTGGTCTCACTTGAGTAAAGCTCCAAATAGTGCTCTACCCATCTGTCCATCTGCTGTTTCTTATCAGTGATGACTTCTCCAGTCAAGGTTTTCAATGGTGCACTTCTTTTGATCACTGGACCACAGGCTTTCTTTATTCCTTCATACATGCTTCTTATGTCTCCCTTATCACTTGCGATTTGAATGGACTCACATAACTTGATCCAGTAATCATTTGCACACTGCCTGGCAGCCTTTTGCACATCCTTCCTAGCTTGCCTTAGCTCACTCAGAGTGTTACGCGTTGGTCTCTCCTTGTTTCTTAAGAGAGCTTTCTTCTTCTTATCAATCAAGGGCTGCAGAGTCTCGCTGTTGGCCGCAAACCAGTCCTGACTCTTATGATCCACAGTGCCGTAAACCCCTACGGCAGTTTTATAAAGAGTTTCCTTAATTTGACCCCACTTTTCATTTACTGTACAATTTTCTGGTGTATCAGTGAAAGCGTCTTCAAATTGCTGTTGAAACTGAAAGCACTTTTCAGGATCATGAGTGTTAATAATATTAATCCTGGGGCTAGATTTGTGTTTAGCTGTGTAGATTCTCTTTGGTCTCAGTCTAATTCTTGCAACAACCAAAGAATGATCTGTGATATATATATATATATATATATATATTATATATATATATATATATGTATATATATAATACACCACACAACACAACACAATCACTCAGTGACAAGAGTAGAATCAGGACCACAGACCTATGCAGACGTGTGAGGTGTGAACAGGTAAGATAAGTCCTAACACCTATCCACATTCACTCTAGCTGGATTCTCACTAATAGGATATCTCCATCCTCTAACTAAAGATCCCGTGTTAAAGGACCCCGTTGTCTAAAGATCCCGTTGTACAAAAGATCCCGTTTACGAGCACCCAATAAATGTCGTGTGTGTAAAGAATGAATGTCGTATTAGTTACTTGTTCTTCCTTACCACTTTAGTGTCGTCCCTGGAGTGAAGGGAATCAACACCCACATTATTTTTTTATCCAATATCTCTATCCTGGAGATATCCAGCAGACTCCGTCCACACACTCCTTCAATCTGAAGACACCTTCCTCTCACTCTTACTCACCCCTGGATCATGCCCCCTCTCATTCTTCCCCAACATAACATACTAGACAACTCTAGCTTCAACAAATAAAAAAAAACAAGAAATGTATTAAAGCAAAGAGTATATGTAGGAGAAGTGTGTGTGTGTGTATAAGGTGTAGAATGTGTGTCGAATATTCTAATGGTAGACCATTGATTTAGAAGCAAAGTATGTAACATCATAGTGCTTAGCACACAACAGCACCATTTATTCCGGACAGTGAACCTCACCCAGAAGATTGGTTCTCCGTCCACATGACAACTTTCTCCAATCACTCGAACAAACAGGATGCTGGTCATCCGATAGACACTGTTGATCTTGGTCTTCACTCTACCACACGGTGAAGTTACTCTGTTTCAGAATGTTTGTTGAACTGATAATCTTCCAATTAATTGAAATGTCTCTTGGGAAAAATCTAATGTTCATAAGTCTCTGATTATAACATTTTCCCCTCTTTTAGAACACAACCTATTAATGTTTGTTAGGTAGATGTGTGTGTGTGTGTGTGTGTGTGTGTGTGTGTGTGTGTGTGTGTGTGTGTGTGTGTGTGTGTGGTGTGTGTGTGTGTGTATATCCTTAGTATGCGAGTTATTAATCTTCGGTGATGAAGCTTATCACTCATTAAACACAACACCTATGTTCATTAAATCCTACTCAGCAGAAGCCAGGTTTCTGCGGAACAACTAGGTTCTGAGCCCCGTGTAAAATCCTCTCAGCAACCTCTGTCTTCTTTCCATGAGCCATCATTGTATAAAACTTTGAACTGCTTCTTCGTAATAAATCATCTCACACTCACGTGGAACACTCAAGGGGAACTGTAAATGGAACCTGTAGAGTAGATAACATCATGGTGAGGGCAACTCAACCTGACCGTAATTAGGTGATTGTAGGCCAATAGCAGCACTCAGATCTACAACAGAGATCCGATCTCTGTCATACGGCCAAATCGCGCATCACAATGGTCTTATACATGGCAACACCAGGAAAGAATAAAGGAACGGGTAGAAACCCAGCAGATGCCCTACTGGAAGATCCTACCATTTCACATTCCCCTCCTCCCTCTCAACCATCCTTAATCTCTCTAATTATTATTCCACTACATTGTCCTCAACTCCCCGAGTAAAATGATATATCACACAAGCTAGTTGAAGCCACACAATAGGATACCAGTGCCGACGCTCCTATGATACTTTCTAGCACCGCACTAATAGAACATTCTATCACTAATCATAATACATTATATCACTGCACCTATAATACATTAGATCACCGCACAGCACTGTACTCTATTCCTAATCATACTCTTAAATTAGATATTATTAATAGCCTACCATATGCCTATTTTGGTTGCCACTCGAGAAACTATGCAATCAGATTGGATCTATGACCGCGGAAAACTATCACCACTTAGACATTATCACGCGTGATCCGGGGCTTGTTTCCGGATCCGGTCAGGGATATGCACTACTGACGAGCTCAAACGAGGGCGAAACTCGAGTATACTGCTTCCATGACGTGGATAGGCCTTAGGTTCGTGCCGGAATGCGATCGGCGTTGCCAGTAGTGGGTTGTGCTCAATATTTAAATTTCAAATCCCGAAACAATCAAATAATCAATTTTATCGTTGCTCACTGGATTTAGGAGGCCTGGTGTTCCTTGCCAGTGAGAAGTCCTGATCGTTCGGGTCCACATCGATTGACGGACGTCAGTCGCGGCGATTGGGCAATCTTGAGCATAGCCTACGATGGGTAGCGTTGTGGTATTCCGGTGTGATAATTTGGCGTGTCCAGTGTGTGCTGCGTGGTTACACACCCGCTTCACACGCGTGATCCGGGGCTTGTTTCCGGATCCGGTCAGGGATATGCACTACTGACGAGCTCAAACGAGGGCGAAACTCGAGTATAGTGCTTCCATGACGTGGATAGGCCTTAGGTTCGTGCCGGAATGCGATCGGCGTTGCCAGTAGTGGGTTGTGCTCAATATTTAAATTTCAAATCCCGAAACAATCAAATAATCAATTATAGTTTCACTCATGTAACACAACTCAGAATAATGCACCGATCCTAACACTTCAGAATGTTTTTCTCGACTCCCTCCACCTGATTACCGCACTGGGGTTTTATATGGGTGCTTGAGTGACGTCACCAAAAAGTCCAGACGCCAATCAGTCCAGAATCTGGCTTTGTCCCCCTGTTTCTAGACTAACCAGAGTCAATTCGCTGTCAAGTTCACTTTCATCTGGGAAATTCTTTGTCTCATACAACAAAGATCCTGGCTGTTTGTGAGCCAGAGACCTTTCCCCCCATATGACAGAATCCTTCCGACCTCTGGCAGACATTCTGTCCATCACTTTCAACGGCCGATTCCCGCCCTGCAGACAGATGACACCAGTGCACGTCTCTCGAACAACAACCTGTCAACAAACTGTCGACCGTGTGTAGACATCGCAACATGACTCACTTTGATCTCATACACAAATGCTGACCAGGTGCAGACAGTTTTAACGACGTATTTTCTCAGTCGGTTCAACATCAAAGGGTCTATTGTGTTTGCAGACCAATGTCGGGCTTGGTTTGTCATTGATCGAACTAACAAGTTTATTATCTCGCGACAGTCTCCCAGTGGAACACAAGCGAGCAACCAACTTTGTCTTTAACCTATTTAGTGTTGGATCAGCCACTATACCCCAAGGAACTGCAGTGACCAGCAAACACTGCATACGTTGGGGAGGTTGTGTTAGACAGTTAGAGTGTCCACTCCACACATTATAGGAAGTGTGTTCCAGCCGCCTCACACGTTATAGAACATGTATTCCATCCGCCTCGCACATTACACGACGTGTGTTCGGTGACCTCACATATAATAGGGCGTGTGTTCGATCCTTCGTAAGACTCGACGCATGGTTGTTTGTTTTTATCTCCTAGCCTGTACATGGTAGTCTGTACACTGTTGTCAGTACACCGTAGCCTGTACACTGTAGTCTGTACACTGTAGCCTGAACACTGTAGCCTTATACTGTAGCCTGTACACTACACTGTAGCCTGTACACTGTGGCCTGTACACTGTAGCCTGTACACTGTAGCCTGTACGCTGTAGCCTTATACTGTAGCCTGTACACTGTGGCCTGTACACTGTGGCCTGTACACTGCGGCCTGTACACTGCGGCCTGTACACTGCAGCCTGTACACTGTGGCCTGTACACTGTGGCCTGTACACCGCAGCCTTACACTGTAGCCTGTACACCGTAGTCTGTACACTGTAGCCTGTACACTGTAGTCTGTACACTGTAGCCTGTACACTGTAGCTGTACACTGTAGCCTGTACATTGTAGCCTGTACACTGTAACCTGTATACTGTACCTGTACACTGTAGCCTGTAACACTGTAACCTGTACAATGTAGCCTGTACACTGTAACCTGTACACTGTAGCCTGTACACTGTAGTCTGTACACTGTAGCCTGGATACTGTAGTCTGTACACTGTAGCCTGGATACTGTAGCCTGGATACTGTAGCCTGTACACTGTAGCCTGTATATTGTAGCCTGTACACTGTAACCTGTATACTGTACCTGTACACTGTAGCCTGTACACTGTGGCCTGTACACCGCAGCCTTACACTGTAGCCTGTACACCGTAGTCTGTACACTGTAGCCTGTACACTGTAGTCTGTACACTGTAGCCTGTACACTGTAGCTGTACACTGTAGCCTGTACACTGTAGCCTGTACATTGTAGCCTGTACACTGTAACCTGTATACTGTACCTGTACACTGTAACCTGTACAATGTAACCTGTGCACTGTAACCTGTACACTGTAGCCTGTACACTGTAGCCTGTACACTGTAGCCTGTACACTGTACACCGTAGCCTGTACACTGTAGCCTGTACACTGTAGCCTTATACTGTAGCATGTACATTGTGGCCTGTACACTGTAGCCTGTACACTGTGGCCTGTACAATGTAGCCTGTAACACAGTAGCCTATATACTGTAACCTGTAACACTGTAGCCTGTACACTGTAGCCTGTACACTGTAGCCTGTACTCTGTGGCCTGTACACTGTAGTCTGTACACTGTAACCTGTATACTGTAGCCTGTAAACTGTAACCTGTACACTGCAGCCTGTATACTGTAGCCTGTACACTGTAGCCTGTACACTGTGGCCTGTACACTGTAGCCTGTAACACTGTAGCCTGTAACACTGTATACTGTAGCTTGTACACTGTAGCCTGTATACTGTGGCCTGTACACTGTAGCCTGTACCTGTAGCCTGTACACTGTGGCCTGTATACTGTGGCCTGTACACTGTAGTCTGTACACTGTGGTCTGTACACTGTGGCCTTACACCGTAGCCTGTACACTGTAGTCTGTACACTGTAGTCTGTACACTGTAGCCTGTACACCGTGACCTGTACACTGTAGTCTGTACACTGTAGCCTGTACATGGCGACTGCATGGCGAGCGACCGTTAATTCCTCAGCAAAGGGGGGAAAACACGCTGGACAAACACCAGCAATGGGCTACAGTACCAAAATCGAGTAGGTTAACTTCACTGCACCCGGCTTTACTCCATACGGCTCAGTCTCTCTCCGCAGAACGGCAAGCCGCATGCCGAGAGCATCGCACATAGCACGAACTCCGTAGTCCCAGTGACGACCCCAGTGGTCTCCGGGAATACTACGCCCCTGGTCAGAACGACGCAGCCCGGGGAACGCACCGACGACGTTCAGACCGCGAGGCTGAAGGCTTAATCATTCCGCCACGGAGACTCCCCCTCCCTCCCCAGCAATGGCGTTCATTAAAAAAGAAAAACAAAATGCAGGACGTTGCGATCAGCCCCAGGTTGATCTTCCATGTAATTTTATGTTCAGTAGTTTGCCATTGCTTTCTGAACTAGAAGTCAACGTTGAACGTCGTCTGACCAGTGTAGGGATTGACCTTCCCCCTCCCCCCCCACTCATACCCCGTCATCAGCGCACCAGAAATTTTACATCTACAACGCTGTTATCCGTTCGACCACATGTGTGATGACAACAAATATAGGGTGTATTTTCAATGACTGTGGGGTTTTTGAAAATATTGCCGTTCAAAGTTTTGTTTTAACCCTTTGTGTTGTTCACGCAACATAATAGTTAAATACAAAACTTGGAACGGCAATATTTTCAAAATCACCCACAGTCATTAAAAATACACCCTGTAGCACTAATGAGGTGAGAGCGAATGCTGACAGCTTTTTTTTTTCGCATATCCTTTACAGGACATTGCAGTCAACGCCAGCATTTTTCAGCTGCTGTTGATGTCTTGCCAAGTTTTACGTTCAGTAGTTTGCCATTGATTTCTGAACGACCGGCTCACATACCCTTCGTAAGTAACCAGTTAGTTAGTTAGTTAGTCGACAGATCATCCTCGTTGCACATCGGACCATTCAGTCCATAAGTGCTCGGATCCCCTCCTCAGCAAATCCCGCAGCGTGTAGCGGCTAACGACGCCAGTTCTGTGTTGGTTTATCAATCTTCTTTGGCTTCCTGCTTAGTGTTCTTGTTTGGCCACCCCTCTTTTAATTTGCTGCTCTCGCAGTCTGGCCATTGTTGTAGATTCACAGTCATCACTTGGTTCTTGCAAAAGTCTCACTTCTCGTAGAGCATTCAGAATGTCAGCCTGGTCCATGGCGCGTCCGCCCTCCACAGTAGCCTCACCTGCGAGCTTGTCAGCCCGCTCATTTCCTTGTACTCCCGCATGACCTGGCACGAAGATGAAACTAATCTTTGCCAGCCGAGACCGCTCCAGAGGCAGCAACCATTCTCTTCGGATCGACCCCTCCTCTATCCTCTTGATCATGTTCATTGAGTCGCTAAGGAAACAAGCCCTAGTGAATGTCTGTGTCTCGAGCCATGTTATTGCTTTACTTACTGCCATGACTTCCATGGTCAGGCTACTTGTGGTTTCAGTGAAAGCACCAGAGTCCTCCTTCACAATTCTCCCTCCGGCCCGAGCTGTAAAGGCCCATGAGCTTCTCACATGTCGGACGACCGACCCATCTGTGTAGATGACCGCGTCACTGTCTAGCGAATTCTCGAAAATCAACGCTTGTACTTCAGCCTCCACAGCAGCCGGATTTTCTTGTCTGCATTTTCTATCTAGTTGGATGCAAACTGAAAAGGATGTGCAGAAGTCTGTTGGCACTTGCACCCACTCCTCGCCAGGTTCTAAGTCCTCAAGTGAACACACCTGTTGAAGAATGTCTTCGGCTTGACCCATCCACGACCGTCCTCTTTTTAACCTGCTGCCCTTCACCTTCCTAATTTCACTATGCAGTGGATGCTGTGTGTTTGCGTTAATTCTGAGGTAGGCGCGTGCCCTGCAAACTTGCATTCTCTCTTCAATGGTTGGAAAATCAAGAAGGTAGCGCATCGCCCTGCATGCTGTATCTCTTGTACATCCAAGAATAATGCGCATAGCTTCATTCTGTATCCTTTCCATCCTTTCTATCTGCTTATGGCTGAGAGTCAGGATTGCCATTGCATACTCCAAAACAGACATGACCAGCCCCTCGTACAGAAGACATAGATGGCGCTGCTCACAGTTTGCTGCCGCCATCACCCGCATCGCTGCCAAGCCCCGCTTGGCCTTTGTTATCACCTGGTCTATGTGCACATTATAAGCAAGGCTTCGATCAAACCGTATCCCCAGGTAATTCATTGCCTGCGTTCTTTCCACCGTCTCTGAACACAGCATTACAGTTGGTGTTGGATTGTTGACAATATGATTATTCAACGAGAACCAAGTCACTGTTGCCTTTGTTGGGTTGACCATTGCCCCAGCTTCATCACACCAAGTACTTATGCGATTGAGTTCGGTTTGTAGTTCCACAGCAACCTCCTCTCTATCCTTACCCTGACGATACACTAAAACATCATCGGCATATGACAATGTCCTGCCAGGTCCAGTGATCTGCTCACTGGTGATTCTCACTGTGTAGGCGTTGAACAGTACCGGAGATAATGGTGATCCCTGTGGTAGGCCAGGATATATTGTTGTTGGTTCCGAAGTCCAACTGCCACATCTAAAAACTACTTTCCGTTGGAAGAGGGCTGCAGCGATCCAACTAAGGAGGAATGGACTTACGTTTAGTTCAAGAAGCTGAAACATTAAAAAATCCAGTGGTACTCTGTTGTATGCGTCCTCAAGATCAATCGCTGCAGCAACAGTTTCAGTGCCTGAGTGGAAACCTTCATAGACATCATGGGCAAAGACTGCTGCATTGGTCCAGGTTTCTCTTTTTGGACGGTACCCACCCAGGGTAGGTGGGAAAACACCTTGCCTCTCTAGTTGGCTTGATATTTTCCTGGCAATTACCTTCTCCAGCAGCTTGCCTACTGTATTCTGCATGGTTATAATTCGATATCCCTGAATTTTTTTGTGGTCTTTGTCAGGCTTCGGCAAGGGAATCAGATAGCTATGTAACCATTCCTCCTTGATGCTAGCACTCCCTATACTGTTGTTGTACATGTCTGCTAGTTTCTCTAGCTCATTGTCGGTACACCTATTTATGTCGTCGTATCTTATGCCATCAGGACCTGGAGCACTGTTTTTTGATCGTCGAAGCACAGCCTTGATTTCTTTCACTGTCACTGTGTCTTCATCCGAAGTGTTCTGGGCCTTGCATCTGTCTGAGGTGACCTCCTTGGCCAGATTCCGGCCTCCCATGTCTGTCTGGTTGCTCTGCTCAAGGTAGCGTTCAAAGAGGGCTTTGCCCTTGTCCTCATCAGTCCTCTGCCAGATGAGGTCAGCACCTTGGAAGTCAGAAATGCTCTTATTCTTGACTACACCACTCATGCTTTTATGTAGTCGCCAGAACAATTTCAGTGACTTGTCTGTGCTTACTCTTTGACACACCTCTGCCCATTTTTCGCTTTTAACCACCTTGACCAGTTTTTTGAAATAGCTTACTTTTGTGTGCATCTCTCTTTCTAAGTGCAAGCAGGGACTAGGATGACCAGCTCTGTTCTTCTTGGCATTTTGCCATCTCCTTACAGCACTACGCTTATCCACCCAAGCCTTCTCCACCTCGAAACTCCACCACGGTGGCTGCTCCCAGCTTTTTCTCCTGCCCTGAAACGTTCTGCGCTTGTCACGTCTTATTTTGCTCACCACATCTTGCCCTGTACTGTCATACTGGAACGTCTTTACCTTTAGCTTGTGCTGCCTGGTTCTGCCTTTCTCCACCAATATGCTGCAAGGGTGGTGGTCGCTGCCATGGTGTCCTAGGACACCCCATCTACACACTGTAGTGAGTGAAGGTGAAACTAGCGCCAGATCAATAGCACTGTCCTCATCGCCTGGACGGCTTGCTGTCCTGGTGACACAGCCACTGTTGATACAAACCAGGTCGATGGTTTCCAGTGCAGTCTCGAGCTCCTCCCCTTGTGTATTGGAGGAAGTGTTTCCCCATGATCTGCCTTTAGCGTTGAAGTCACCACAGAAAATAACATTTCTCTCGTGGCCTAATATGCCACTTAAGCACTGCCACTTCTGGGCGTCCACACTCGCATTGCGGGCATAAACATTAACCAACACGAATGGTATACTGGAATGAACTCTCAACGCCTGTATTTGTATATCGTCACTGTCCCAACTGGACATGTCTAGCTCTGACGCCACCATGCTGTCGCGAACGAGAATCGCCGTTCCCAGATGTCGTCTGTTGTAGAAACATTTGAAGCCGGCAATTCGGAGTAGCTGATCGCCCAGTCTCGTCTCCTGGAGTGCTACAATGTCGTTCCTGTAAACTAGGGTTTCTAAAATAGAGCCCCGTTGTTTTACACTGGCACAGTTCCAATATAGAATACGGATGTTCCTGAGTCCTAGACGGTGACACTTGAGTCTAAAACGTCTCAAACCCCCGCGCTTACCTTGTTTCTTTGTCCCTGCGCGGCTACCACGCCGCTTCGTTATGTTGACTGCTGATCGCTCGGAAAGAAGACGTTCTTCCGCCATGTTGAAAAAACGTAAACACAGACTGCTGATAACCACACACGCTGCTGAAAATTCACTCAAGGATGGCTTCGCTCGATGCACGAACTCCGTAGCACCCGCGCAGATCTTGAGTAGAAACTCCTGGTTTTACATCCTGGCACACCAATTACACGCAAGAGATGAATAAATCCATCCCTTACGCGAAAAAGTAAGTAACCAGTGCGACGCGTTCCGCTGCCGAATCTCGCGCAGCTGTTTTTCTTACGAGAGTATATGGGATTACGAACAGCGACGTTAATCCCTTCGCCAGGAAGACCGGCTGCTGACAGCTGGTGAGTGAAAACATCCATGAGCGGGCGTCACATGAAAACCTGAAAAGTGTGATAGAAATTTCAATAACCATGCCTCTGTTTTGTAACCCGTCAATATTGTTGTTGAGGATGTCAAGAGAGTTAAGCAGGTGACATCACGGTCCAGACGAATATGGTAAAGTCATAAGGATAGTTTAAAGATGGCCACCCCACTTTTGACAGGCACCAAAAGGAGCAGTGTTCTTTATCCGTTGTTTAATCATTGAAGGGGTGAAGCCTATAGAGTTACAGACATTCATCGGCGAATGAAGGTCCAATATGGAGAGGCATACCTCTCAGTCCAGCAATTGTATGGATGGAGTAGGAAATTTCAAAACAGCGTGACTTCTGTGACAGACTGTTCACGGCCGGGTCAAGCACACCAAGTAGTGACCAAGAGATGTTGTTCTACAGGAATCCAAGCACTTTATCGGCGCTGGAGGACTTGCATTGAACGCAGTGATTACTAAATTGAAAAATGATACATTTGTTCTTTACTTTTTCAGAATATATTCACCAAAATAAAATTTTAAACAAAGAACATTTAAGGTTTTAATTTGAATCCCCCTCGTAGATGAAACTAAATTATATTCGCGCCAATTCTAGAAGACCAACACGCAATTGTGTTGGTTCGTGTAAATAATTACACATCAAATTGGCCAAAAATTGTTGCGCTGTGGTGTCTCCTTCCTTCTTCTCTCCCCCCCCCCCCCCCCCCCACGTACATATAACTACTAAAGGAAGTTAGGAAGCCACATGGTCGCCGTAGCCAGCTCACACGCACGAAGAAACGAACCCGAGTCGACTCAACAAAAAAAAAAAAAAACTTCACAAAGCTTGCTTAAAAAAAAAAAAAGCGATGCCACTCTCATTCAGATCTTGTAGCAAGTCAGACAGCAAGACGATCAGCGGGCAGACAGCGAGCGTAGATTTGGTGGGAAACTGGGACTGGTGGTCGTCGTGGTGGTGGTGGTGGTGAGGGGAGGGGGGAGATGTGTCTTTGATAAAAGCGGTTCCCAAGTTATAGCTGGGAGACCTGGCTGTGTATAAGTAACTTTTTGTTAGTGAGTTTGTGATTGTGAGTGAGTATATGTGTATGCGAGGGAGTATGTATTTGTGTGTTATTGAGTGGGTGCATACCTGTGAGAGTTTGTGTAAATGATTTAAGTATGAATGTATGTTTGTGTTTATGCACGTGTGTGTCTCTGTGTGTGTATGTATGTCTGCCTGCCTGTCTGCCTCATAACATGGTAATATATATTGTTTATGTTGACAACTTTCATTTTACAGTGTTGTTTTTTTTTCCTTTGTGAATGTAACATGCACAATGGATAAGTGATGTATGAAAGAAGAGTGATAGGAAGGGCAGAATGTAAGACGGGCCTGCATGCCCAATTTTTGACCCTTTGAAAATAAAATTCGTTCATTCTTTCGTTTGTTCCTCTTAATAAGGCATTTTCAAAAATGTTTGTCCTTTGCAGAGATTTGCAATCAACCACAACTTCATGTTGATTTTATAAGCAATTTTACGTTAAGTAGTTTACCACTGCTTTCATAAAAAAGAATCTGGTGTATTTTTTTTTTTTTAAAATGTAGTATCAATATTAACTGACGCTGTGGCTTAAGGGCGGTGAATTCATTTCACAATTCCCTTATTTCATGGGTTCAAAATCTGTCGTAGACGATCTGGAAGAAGGGCGCGTTGTGTTGATTTCGATGGCATGAGTGTCTGCAGTTCCTGGTTTCTATTTTTCGGACGTTATTTCCATGTTCACTGGATTGCAGTTAAGTAGACTGTTGTTTGTGTCTTTCATCTTCGCTAAATACACTTTTGCCGAAACTTTGTCTGTGTCTTTGTGTGCGTTGTTCCTTTCGCCGAGCTTTCTAGTAGCATTTTGTGTTATTCTGATTCCATTTGTGTCATCCCTTCTCATGATATCACATAATGAGACCACAACCCCTCGAATCTTTCCATAGCGACGCCACTGCATCCTACACCGATCAGTTGAACTAAGATGCTGACTTGTCGTTCTTGACTTGGGGACGTAAATTACAAGTACCTCTGAAGTCGGAGTGGGTTCGCCTGATGCAAGGGGTACTGGTAATAGGGAAAACTAGATTTTACCCATTAAGAATGATGTTGACCATTCATTTGATCCAGTCGTGGTCGTGGTGGTTGTGAGGGGGGACGATGTGTCTTTTGATAAAAGTGGTTCCCAAATTACAGCTAGGAAATTTTTGTTAGTGAGTTTGTGATTGTGAGTGAGTATATGTGTATGCGAGGGTGTATGTATTTACTATTTGTGTGTTATTAAGTGGATACATAACTGTGAGAGTTTGTGTAAATGATTAAGTATGAATGTATGTATTTATTTATGCGCGTGTGTGTCTGTGTGTGTGTATTATGTCTGCCTGCCCGTCTGTCTCATAACATGGTAACACAGATTATGGTCGTCACTAGGAAGAACGAAATACCACAATGTAATATACAAGTAAATGAGAATATTCTTCAACAAGTGAATTGGTACAATTATCTCGGAACAGTCATAACATCTGATGAGAGATGCCTTGAAGAGATTAGAACAAGAATCGCAATGGCGAAAGTAGCCTTTAGCAAGATGAAAAACATTCTGACCAATAAAAAGATATCAATTTAAACGAGAAAAAGAGTGTTGAGGGGATACATAGAACCTGTTCTTTTGTATGGATGAGAAACGTGGACAATGAGCAGTCAAGCTGAAAAACATCTGATGGCTGCAGAAATGTGGTTTCTGAGGAAAATGCAAAGAGTACCATGGATAGACAGAAAAACCAATGACCAGGTACTACAGGAGACAAATGAAAATCGTAAATTGATTAGAGAAATTAGACGTAGACAGTCAAAATTTTTTGGACATGTTATGAGAAGAAATGGATTGGAGAACTTAGGTGACAACTGGCAAGATCGAAGGGAACAGACCAAGAAGACGAGGAAAATACCTGGATGGCTTGGCCACATGGCATGGACGAGACAGGCACACTGAGCTGATCCACGACGCTGGTGATCGAGTGAAATGGCGAGTCATGACCGCCCACGCTTTCCGGCATGGCATATGATTGATTGATTAGGGAAAAATAATCCACACGCAAAAATAAGCACGGTACTAAGTAGTAGCACGTGTATGGACTTCGCTTCAGTTCAAAGTGAGTGAACATACACACGCACACACACACACACACACTCACACACACACACAAACACACCCACACACACACACACACATACACATACACACACGGTTAATATCACAGTTTGAGAATCGTGTGGGCGCGCGCGATCTCCCGCACGACTGAAACCACTGGTGTTACAGTTCTGGTCTGCGAGAGCGGGACTTCTGCTGCCTGGCCTGTCGACTCGGCGACGAATGGTTGGCTGGAATACACTTTCTGTCCTACATAGTTAATCAAGATCTGTTGCACACTGAAATGTTCTCACACCACATGCACAGGGTGTGGCAAGGCCGCGAAGTAGGTCATGTTTGCGAGTAACTCCCCTGCCGTTTCCGGGTTACAAGTTAAGAATAGCCATGGCTCCTAAAAGAAACAACATTGTTCCCAAAGTCCGTTTCCATAAGGATTGGCAGCGTATGGTAAAAACATGAGAAAGAAGTGAAGACATACAGTTCGAGTCAAGAAAGCCGCAGAAATCTCACCATGACCAATAGACGGTCTTCTGAGGCCCTTTGCTAGATGCCTTTCATTTAAATCATCATCATCTTCCACTTTTGCAGTCAAGCGTCGTGGGGAGGAATAACTGTCTTTCCAGCGCCAGATGGGTGGCACTTGATAGTGTCATTCCGTGTGATTGTAGAATGCCTTTAATGAGGTCAATCTATTTTCTGCTCGGGTGTCCCATTGCTCTCCTAGCAGATGTTCTTTGATGTAGGGCCAGTGCTGGTAGTTAGTTGGTCATGTTGATGGTGTTGCATTCTAACGAGATGGCCAAACCATTTGATCATCTTTCAATAAATGTGACACAAGGTGTTGATCCTACTGTTTGTCTGATAACATCATTTCTTATTTGGTCTCGGATAATTACGTTTAAATACAACACTAAATCCAAGATCTACAACAGGTAGCAGCGAACCGCCAAGCATGGAGAGACAGGACTTCTGCCCTATGCGCCGCCTTAGGCTCAAGAGGAAAGACTAACTAACTAACAACACTAAAATCGGGCTTTACGTGGACTCACATTTGATGAATTGAAGGCTGCAGGTGTCAACGAACAAGTTGCACGCACCCTTGACATTTCCGTTGATTACGGCAGACGTAACCTTTCCATTGAGTGGCTCCAGCAGAACGTTCGTCGACTGAAGGAGTACAAGATCACACAGGTTGTCTTCCCACGCCAGAGGGGGGGGGGGGGGGCGCCAAGGGAGATACTTCGCATGAAGAAGTGAAGCTGGTGAAACAGTGCTGCCACTAGAGAGGAGGTTCAAACCTGAGACGACACGCGTACCTACTGAGGAGGAGCGCAAGCACAATGCTTTTGCTGCCTTGCGACAGGCACGATTCAATGCCAAGCTGGTTGGATTGAGAGAAAAGGAAAGAAAAAGGAAGTGAAGGCGTACACACAAATAATTTCTCTGGAAGTTGATCAGAAATAAATTCATGTCACTGACAAAACAAAAACAAAAATGTTGCCACTTGTAAGTTGCCTAATCTTCGTTTTCTCATCAAGAGGTTTGTTCTTGGTCCAACAACATGCTAAAGTTGCCAGAACTTCTAAGTCAACAATTTTTGGACACGTTATGAGATGAAATAAATTGGAGAACTTGGTGACAACTGGCAAGACTGAGGGGATGTCGTGTCCTCCTTTAAAGTGTCGTCCCTGGAGTGAGGAGAGTCGACACCCACATTATAATATTTTTTTTTCCCTCTCAATATTCTGAGAATCCACCAGCTTCCTGTCCAACACACTCCATCAGCCTATGGACACCTTTTCCTATCACTCTCTCACTGTCCGTACTATGCCCCCTCTCATACTTCCCAACGCAACATACTCAACAACTCTTGCTTCTAGAAATTAATAAAGATTAATTATTAAAAGAAAAGTGTAACGTATATGAGACGTGTATGTGAAGAAAATGTGTGACGTGTTCTATAAAGTGTGTAGAATCGGACTCTCAGACCACAACCCAGTCAGCTGATCCCAGCAAGGATAGACCACAGCACGTTACGTCAGAACATGTACATCTCACCCAGTGCCGAAACCATCTTGCCGGATACTGCTTTGCCTCTGTAGACCTCGGTAATCCAATTTCATGATCATCCGAAATAGACACCGGTGGTATTAACAGTTAATCATGGACCGGTTGCACCCTACACAATGTCCGTTCCTATCGTTCCTTAAAAAAAAACTACACAAGTCCTTTGTAGTGTGTACACAGTCATTAATGTTAATTGTTAATGTGATTGATCCTCACTCGTGTCTATCTAGCCTCACGTATAATGTCTTGATGTTCTATTACACGAGATTATATAACACTAGGTAACTATTAGACTGTTCTCATTTAGTTACTACTGTCTGATGCTGTGTGGTGCATCAGTAATCATCACTATCTTGGTGAATCAACTTCCTTCCTAGCTTTAGTTACGTTCTGTATGCAACTTATTTGATTGTTGAACTGGTGTTCTTCCGAATGGGATTGGATTCTTTCCCAAAAACCTTGTTGAATTTCCTTGGATCTGGTAGGGAACCTAGGATAGAAACAACACATCTGGTGATAGTACTAGTCACTGATCCTTTCGGCTGAGTGTAAGCCTATCACCTTGCTTAATGATCTTTAGCTAACTAGACCTAGTCATAGAGCAGATTAGCTACCAACCTAGAGCCGAATCAGGCTATGACAAAGAAAAAATCAGCAAACAGAATGCGGAACCCCGCCCACCAGGGACACCTACGGGAAGATCCCACTTATCCTCATTACTCAATTCTCAACTAGTAAAGCTTATCAACACTTCACTAATCTATTCTTAACTAGCAGAGTCAAGTATCACTTCCCTACTCTAGTTAGTTTCCACTAACAGTGCTAATCATCACACTATAGTTAACAAGGCCACAGTCTATATTAATTAGAACTAATATTATAATAGGTTATACCTTAAATGGCACTACTGCAGTCCTATCAATCATATCTACATCTGCCATTACAGGCACGTGTAAAATTAAGTCACTAATTAACACACGGTAGATATTATTTCCACTAAGCACTGCAGTGCCCTGGCACTCCGACTAGAGCATTTTCAAGTCCCCCTAGTTGGTCCCAACTCGGGTTTATATGGCAAACTACCAAAGTTGGCCACGTGACGTTATCCTTTATGCCCCCACACAGGTGGCACATTGGCAGATCATCCCCTGTCAGGGATCCATCCCCCCTCTGGCTCCCTCCATGTTAGATCTGTCATCACTGGTTGTGATTCCCAAAACAAGCCAGCGATGTACTGTCGAGTTCCAACAAAGAGTTTTTCTCAACAAGCTGTCAGTAGCAATCTGCCCCTCTGAGTGATGTCCGGAAACTATATGACATATGGACTGTTTACTTCCGTGCTGAGTACTTCCGTTTTCCATCCGACTTGTCAAAACGATGTATGATTCAGCGCACTCACTTCCTCTTTACATCTGCCCCTGTGATCTCACGGCTTCCATCTGCATTCAAATGTTGACAAACTTGTCAAGGCGATGCCGGGACCTGTCACCATCAACACCTAATGTTTCAAAATCCGTTAGAGATGTACACGTGCAGCTACAAATATTGTCCTGGGATTTTGACAACCCATTTGTTTTCTCTGTTAGTAAAAATAGTTGTCGCTGGCAGATAGTCCTTTCAATCAAAAAATCCTCTATAATAATCAACCGGTTAAACACACGGTTTTATTTTGTGACATAGGCCCCCTCCTAAGAGAGTAGTCCATCTCACTCTTCTCCACCGTGAGTTTAATCCATATGATTCATTCTTCTTCTTCAGGAGCTGGGTGTCTTGACAAGAAATCCGCTCCAACATTTTCCTTCCCAGGAATGTACTCCACGGTGAAATTATAAGGTTGAAGTAACAACGACCACCGCATCAAACGTGCGTTGAGCTTCTGAGAAGTAGCCAGGAACATCAGGGGCTGATGATCCGACTGGACCCGAAACTTAACTCCATACAAATATGGTTGAAATTTTTGCACTGCCCATACAAGGGACAAGCACTCTCTCTCGACGGTTGAATAATTCCTCTCCGCCTGTAGAAGTTTCTTACTTGCGTATGCCACAGGTTTCAAAACCGAAGCATCGTCTTTTCCTTCCTGTAACAAAGCGGCTCCAATTCCAATCACACTCGCATCTGTTCTCAACACAAATGGTTTGGAAAGGTCAGGGAGCTGTAATACAGGTTTGCTGACCAAGGCCTCCTTTAACTGACTATAGGCATTCTCACATTCGGGTGTCCAAATGATTTGGTCCGGGAATCCCTTTTTCAAGGTTTCCGTCAACGGAGCTCCCAATTCCGTGAAATGTGGGATAAATTTGTGGTAGAACCCACACAACGAGAGAAAAGATCGCACATCCTTCTTCGTTTTTGGCCTTGGTGCATTTCTGATTTTCTCCAGGTTCTTCTCTTCTGGAACAATGTGTCCTGGAGTGATGGTGTGACCTAGAAATTCCAGAGTCTGGTAACCAATCATGCACTTGGTTGGACGAGCAGTAAGTCCTGCTTCCTTGAGCCTATTAAACACTCTCTCCAAGGATTGTAAGTGGTCATCCAAGCTGTCACTGGAAATCAGAATATCATCCATGAATGAGATGATGGACGGATCCTGTAACGGATCTAGTAAAGTCCTCATCATGCGTGTAAACACACTAGGTGCATTGCTGAGTCCAAAGGGCATGACCTTGAATTCGTAGTGTCCACTGGGTGTACTGAAAGCTAACAGTGGTCGAATCTCCGGTTTGACTGGTATCTGATAGTACCCCCGACTCAGATCCACCTTTGAAAAGTACCGAGCCTTATGGAGCCTAGCGAATAACTGAGTTGGATTCGGCAAAGGTTCCACCTGAAACTGTGTATGACTGTTCAGAAGTCGGTAATCTATACACAACCTGTGTTCTCCACTTGGTTTGCGTAACAAAACTACCCCCGCATTGTATGGGGATGTGGATGGTGCAATCACGTCATCCTCAGCAGTTTTTTATTTCCTCCTCCAGGGCCTTTTCTTTAGAGAATGGCACTGGGTAAACCTTTTTGGCGAACAGGCTCCTGTGTGGTCAAAGTCATCTCGAACTCAACCAACCTCGTTCGTCCTGGTTTATCAGTCAGTATCTCCTTATGAGACTTGAGAACCTGGGTTATCTTTTCCCTCTCCTGTGAGGTCAGATCAGGGTTCACTTGTACATCCCTATAGGTTTCCTGGTGTACCAAGGGATATTCACTGCCCTCGTTGGTTCCCACTTCTGTCTCCACTGCAACTGCCATTGCCATGAGGTGAGCTGCCTTGTCTCCGGGTCTCTCTTCGTATTTCCGCAAGAGATTGATATGGAAAATCTTCGACTTTCCCCGGATCCGGATCTGATAGTTGGTTCTGGATATCACCCTTTCCACGGGAAATGGTCCTTGCCAACCTATCTCCAGTTTGTTGTTTCCCGTTGGGAGTAGCAACAAGACTATCTCCCACCTCTAGAGATCTTTCTTTAGACCTACGGTTGTAGTAAGCCGCATGTCTTTTCCTGGCCTTTTTCAAGTTTTGATTTGCCAGAGTCCATCCCTTGTGGAGTTTTTCTTTCAGTTCCTCCACGTATTGATAGGATGAGATCACTTCTTCTGACGTCCCCCTCTTCAGTCCAACTCCTCAACATGGCTTCCAACGGTCCTTTGATTGGACGACCAAACAGCAACGTAGCGGGTGGTAGTCCTGTTGAGCCATGAGGAACTTCCCGATAGGCAAAGAGTGCTGCTGGGATATATTCATCCCACCTATCAGGTTTTTCCTGCGCTAGTTTCCTGAGCATTGTCATCAACGTGCCGTTGAAACGCTCCACTTGTCCATTGGCTTGAGGGTGGTAAGGGCTGGTATGTATGTGGTTAGAGTGAAACACCCTAAATACCTCCTCCATGAGTTTTCCACAAAACTGAGATCCATTGTCCGTCAGAATTTGATCCGGAAAGCCTAATCTGGTAAAGGCCTCCATCAGTGCGTCCGCCACTCGTTTCGAGTCAATCGTGGTCAACGGTATAGCCTCACCCCACATTGTACAGCAATCCACCATTGTGAGTATATACATGTTCCTCTTCCTAGTCCTGGGAAGTGGACCCACGATATCGATGGCTACCCTCTCGAAAGGAGAGTTCATGATGGGCATCTCACCCAACACCACCGGTGCTGTCCAATGTTTCGGTGCCACCCTCTGGCACTCAGGGCATGACTTCACATACCGACGCACATCATCCGTCATTCCCGGCCAATAGTAGTGGCAGGAAATCCGCTGCATGGTGGCAGCAATACCCATGTGTCCACTAAAGGAGATGGTATGCCCCATATGAAGAATCTGGGACCGGTGAGCTTTCGGGACGACCAACTGACCGTATAGGTTGTCTCCCCTTCCTGCTCTCCTGTAGAGTATCCTATTCTTCATGTAGTACTGCCCCCGTCCTGGTGGATCAGCACTTTTCTGCAGCTTTTTGTAGCAAGGACGTAAAGTATCATCCTCACTCTGGGCAGTTCGTAGCTCCCCCGGCATTGGGTTAGTCACAATTGCGTCTGCCTCTTCCATTTTCGTCTGAGAGCGAGTCTGCAGTGCTCCCATATGGATTGGCTCCCTGGGCATTCCCAGAAAGACATACCGGCAACCTAGGATGACTGGGAAAATGGGATCGGTCAATACAGCGGCCTTGATGGTGCCGGTGACGTACCTTGACCGAATCTCCACATTAGCAATGGGCAACTTCATGGTTACGGCACTCTTCTGTGCAGGCTGTATATACAAGGTTTCACCTGTGAATTGTTCTGGATGTACCAGATCCGCAGAAATCACGGCCTCCCCGTCCAGTCCTGTGTCGTATAAACACTCCACTTGACGACCGTTAACCTCTACCAATTCCACTACAGGTGGTTTTTTCCTGGTCTGGAGTCTCTTCCTCGGCCTCGACCTGTTCGGTGGGCTCCACCTTAGGTTTCCCTGAGCACACGACGAATTGAGTGTCTCCTGACTTTCCCCTGCAGTCAATAGCATTGTGCGTGTTTGACTTGCATTGGTTGCACCATTTCCCTGTCCTAGATTTTCTATTGTCGGACTTGAGTGAGCTCTCCTGGTGGCGAGCTTCCTTGTTGACCTTGGCATTTTCCGTGACAACCTCCTTGGAAGTCACTTGACATGCTGCAAAGTGATGGTTCTTAGCCTTCGATTTGCAGTCCCTCGTATTGTGAGAGGGTGACTTACAAATTGAACACCACTTCTCCGACCACGGTCGTTTAGGTGTAGAGCTTGAAGTGCTCTTGCTTCCCTCCTTCTTCTTCTCTGAACTATCCTCTGATTTTTGCACATAAGGTTCCCACTTTTTGGTTCCTGAGTTTTTGGCTTTCTTCTTGTCATGTTTCTCTTGACTTTTGGAGTTGGTGGAAAGGTTTTCCCCTGCCTCCCCATGTACCTCGACGAACCGTTCTGCTAATTTCGTCACGAGGTCAATACGTTCCGCTCCTTGTTCTCCCAGGAACGTCCTGAGAGGTTTAGACATTTGCTTCTTCAGCTGGTCGACCACCATGAGCTCTTCCAGACTCTCATAGTCATGTTCGAACCCAGCCAAATCCATCCACTTATGGAGATAAGATTTAAGACGCAAACTGTAGGCGGCAAACAACTCTCCGGGTTCTCGTTTCGCTGCTCGAAATTTTTTCCGGTAGGTATGTGACGTAACCTCGAAGCGTTTCAGCAGAGCCGTCTTTAACTCGTCATAATTGTTCTCCTGTCCTGGTGGCAGGCGAGTATAAACCTCGTAACCGGTCCCGCGTAATCCCTGGGATAGCTTAAGATTCCATTTGTTACGCTCCAGACCCATAGCAACTGACATAGCCTCGAAGCGTTGAAGGTACTGGTCAATCTTCTCTTTGTCCTCCTCGTAGACCGCCAAAGGAAACTTCATAGCATGGTACCCATGTCCACCTACTGGTGTTGATCCTGGGATGGAGGAACCTCCAACTGCTCCCTCAGTTTCTCCATTAGATTGACTCTTCAACTCGAGTTCCCTCATCCGGTACTCGTGCTCCCTTTTCTGTGCTTCCTGTTCAGCTTCTAATTTCCTAGCTGCTTGCTCAGCTTCAAATTTCCTAGCTGCTTGCTCAGCTTCCAATTTCTTAGCTGCTTGCTCAGCTTCCAATTTCTTAGCTGCTTGCTCAGCTTCCAACTCCATCCTTCTCAATTCCAGCTCGGCCTTTCGATCTTCCCTTTCTGCTTGACGATACTCTCTCTCCACTTCCTGTATGTAATCCGTTAGAGCAGAACCCGCCAATCCCATTTCTTCCCCCTTTGCCTTTAATTCTAACGTGGTTAGTTTAGGGGTGGCCATTATACAGAGAGGTAAGCTAGCCGGTCTAGTACAATATAACTGCAAATTACTATACAGATATATGAACAAGTACTATAAATCTAGATATTACCACACACAGCACATTCACTCAGTGGCAAGAGTAGAATCAGGACCACAGACCTATGCAGACGTGTGAAGTGTGAACAGGTAAGATATTATTCCTAACCCCTACCCACATTCACTCTAGCTGGATTCTCCAAAATGATATCTCCCTCTTATAACTAAGGATCCCGTGTCAAAAGACCCCGTTGTCAGAAGATCCCCCTGTCAAACGTTCCTGCTTGCAGGAGATCTCGCTGTCCAAGGATTCCGTTTACGGGAGATCCCGCTGTCCAATGATCCCGGACGAGCTCCCAATAATGTCGTGTCCTCCTTTAAAGTGTCGTCCCTGGAGTGAGGAGAGTCGACACCCACATTATAATATTTTTTTTTCCCTCTCAATATTCTGGAGAATCCACCAGCTTCCGTCCAACACACTCCATCAGCCTATGGACACCTTTTCCTATCACTCTCTCACTGTCGTACTATGCTCCCTCTCATACTTCCCAACGCAACATACTCAACAACTCTTGCTTCTAGAAATTAATAAAGATTAATTTATTAAAAGAAAAGTGTAACGTATATGAGACGTGTATGTGAAGAAAATGTGTGACGTGTTCTATAAAGTGTGTAGAATCGGACTCTCAGACCACAACCCAGTCAGCTGATCCCAGCAAGGATAGACCACAGCACGTTACGTCAGAACATGTACATCTCACCCAGTGCCGAAACCATCTTGCCGGATACTGCTTTGCCTCTGTAGACCTCTGGTAATCCAATTTCATGATCATCTGAAATAAACACCGGTGGTATTAACAGTTAATCATGGACCGGTTGCACCCTACACAATGTCCGTTCCTATCGTTCCTTAAAAAAAAACTACACAAGTCCTTTGTAGTGTGTACACAGTCATTAATGTTAATTGTTAATGTGATTGATCCTCACTCGTGTCTATCTAGCCTCACGTATAATGTCTTGTGTTCTATTACACGAGATTATATAACACTAGGTAACTATTAGACTGTTCTCATTTAGTTACTACTGTCTGATGCTGTGTGGTGCATCAGTAATCATCACTATCTTTGGTGAATCAACTTCCTCCTAGCTTTAGTTACGTTCTGTATGCAACTTTATTGATTGTTGAACTGGTGTTCTTCCGAATGGGATTGGATTCTTTCCCAAAAACTTGTTGAATTTCCTTGGATCTGGTAGGGAACCTAGGATAGAAACAACACATCTGGTGATAGTACTAGTCACTGATCCTTTCGGCTGAGTGTAAGCCTATCACCTTGCTTAATGATCTTTAGCTAACTAGACCTAGTCATAGAGCAGATTAGCTACCCACCTAGAGCCGAATCAGGCTATGACAAAGAAAAAATCAGCAAACAGAATGCGGAACCCCGCCCACCAGGGACACCTACGGGAAGATCCCACTTATCCCTCATTACTCAATTCTCAACTAGTAAAGCTTATCAACACTTCACTAATCTATTCTTAACTAGCAGAGTCAAGTATCACTTCCCTACTCTAGTTAGTTTCCACTAACAGTGCTAATCATCACACTATAGTTTAACAAGGCCACAGTCTATATTAATTAGAACTAATATTATAATAGGTTATACCTTAAATGGCACTACTGCAGTCCTATCAATCATATCTACATCTGCCATTACAGGCACGTGTAAAATTAAGTCACTAATTAACACACGGTAGATATTATTTCCACTAAGCACTGCAGTGCCCTGGCACTCCGACTAGAGCATTTTCAAGTCCCCCTAGTTGGTCCCAACTCGGGTTTATATGGCAAACTACCAAAGTTGGCCACGTGACGTTATCCTTTATGCCCCCACACAGGTGGCACATTGGCAGATCATCCCCTGTCAGGGATCCATCCCCCCTCTGGCTCCCTCCATGTTAGATCTGTCATCACTGGTTGTGATTCCCAAAACAAGCCAGCGAGGTACTGTCGAGTTCCAACAAAGAGTTTTTCTCAACAAGCTGTCAGTAGCAATCTGCCCCTCTGAGTGATGTCCGGAAACTATATGACATATGGACTGTTTACTTCCGTGCTGAGTACTTCCGTTTTCCATCCGACTTGTCAAAACGATGTATGATTCAGCGCACTCACTTCCTCTTTACATCTGCCCCTGTGATCTCACGGCTTCCATCTGCATTCAAATGTTGACAAACTTGTCAAGGCGATGCCGGGACCTGTCACCATCAACACCTAATGTTTCAAAATCCGTTAGAGATGTACACGTGCAGCTACAAATATTGTCCTGGGATTTTGACAACCCATTTGTTTTCTCTGTTAGTAAAAATAGTTGTCGCTGGCAGATAGTCCTTTCAATCAAAAAATCCTCTATAATAATCAACCGGTTAAACACACGGTTTTATTTTGTGACAGGGGAAAAGAACAACGGGAAAGCGGAGAAGTAAATACCTTGATGGCTTGGCCACATGGTATGGTCGTGATCAGAACGCAGAGCTGAGCAACGACTCTGGTGATCGTGTGGGATGACGAAACATGACCGGCCACACTTACCAGCATGGCACATGATGGATATTGTTTCAAAAGTGGCTATTTACGACAAATACCATCCTGATTGCGAAAGTCGTAATGATTACTTCTGCTGTTAAGTGGAAAACATATCAAGCAAGGATTTGGTAATAAACCAGAGGAGATGCCAGGGGGTAAGACGATTGTTCACCTGGCCAAGTTTTGAGGAAGGTGCCAAGTTGGATAATTTGTATTAAAGTGGTAACCTCCGTGAGTGTGGCTGACTCTTCCGGCTCCGCCAGTGTTAATGCTGTTGCTACCACTACTACTATGGCAATTAACTATTGAGTATTGTATTGAGTTGCATTGAGCTAAGAAACGACATCACTGCACTCAGGACATTCCCATACGCTCTCCATCCCCTCGTTCAACGGCCAGGGAAGAGTCATACTATTAATAGTTCCCACCGCTATCTGATTGAAAGTCCTCCTGGTCTTCCCTCTCAGTTTTTAGATTCTACTAGACCCCTGCCAATCCCCGGCAATCTCACCTTTCTACATACGGGTTCTCAATCTGTTCCCCCACCTGGTCCTCCCACAGGCGCACGACCACCTCTTCTTTGTCCATAGGTAACCTACCACCATGAAGTGCATTCCCTGCCAACCTATCAGTCTGTTCTCTCTCTCTCTCTCTCTCTCTCTCTCTCTCTCTCTCTCTCTCTCCCCCCCCCCCCCCCGCACTCCCACATGACCAGGGCAAAACTCTGAAGCGAGTTGAGCCATTCCACATGAAACATTTCTTTCTCCACCTTACTATAGTGTGCACGATTTATTGCCTGGCATATTTCTCTGCATCTCGTCAGGTACATACTGCAGAAATCACACAACTTACGTGAAATTAACTAGATAAATCCTTCAAGTTGAAATATACACAATTTCGCACGCACAGACGTAACTACAGTCCCTAAACTCAAGGTATTCATCCAGCTAACCTTTCGAGGGGATGACGTAATGCAACGTCTACAAGACCGGCTTACTACAGCAGTAGGTCGAACATTCTGTGTGGCAACTCCAGTCATTAGATGTAAAACCGTACCCATTCCTACACCAACAGTCAAAGAGCCTGTTCCTCTGTACGCCACAAACAATTGTATTTACCAATTCACATGTAGATGCCAGGCCGTTTACATTGGTCGAACGGAGAGACAGCTTAACAAACGGGTGTCAGAACACATACCTCAATGGGTCAACAAGATACAACACACAGGAGATGCTAGCCGCGAGGAGCCGACACACCGGAAGCTCCCGGCGTCTTCAATCGGCAGGCACATTGTCGCCAGTGGCCATGTTGTGTCCAGAGACACTGCATTTCGCGTGTTGTTTAGACCACAAAATACTCGCTTGTTAAAATTTGCAGAAGCAATTATGATCTATCAACGCAAGCCAGAATTGTGTAAACAGAAAGACATGTTAGTCAGCTTAAAATTACCGTGGTAGACAATCGACATTACTGTGCGAAATTGTGTATATTTCAACTTGAAGGATTTATCTAGTTAATTTCACGTAAGTTGTGTGATTTCTGCAGTATGTACCTGACGAGATGCAGCGAAATATGCCAGGCAATAAATCGTGCAATCTATTGTTTGTGTCTTCGTTATTAAAATTCACTACGGGAAAACATTGTTTTGAATTACTATAGTGTGTTTACTTTTGTCTGCCCCACTATAAAATTCCATATTTCAGTAACCAACCGAAGGCAAATAATGAGATTTAGCATATAACCTTATCATTATGTACACCCAACAAAAAATTTTTTGTTCTGGAGATTTTACAGCAGATTTCAAAGTTTGTTTATATGTGGTATATAATTTACGGGTCAGAGATGAAGTTCATAATTTTAAATGTATTACACCGTAGCCAGACAATCAGCGTTCAATGTTAAATATTCTACGTGTTTCACGGGATTGGCCTTATGCCAAGAACCCCACGTTGTTTAAACTGGGACTGTTCAGAGGTGTCTCAAAATGTGGGTTATTTCATGAAACCTGATTAATATTTTTTTTTGTAAATATTACCACTTATCGCTAACATTGAAATGTGTGAATATTTTTCAATGGGATTGAATGCGAAATTGTGTATACACTTCAAAGCATCGTTATGAAGTTGTACACATATTTTTGTGTAGAAGCTGATCGCAGGAAACTGTTTTATACTATTACAAATTCCGAAAAAAGAACAGCGCATGCATTGGTTTGAGTAAACGGTCATTTCGTCGATGGGTGCAAGAATCTGGAATTAAACCACCATGCAATAACCAAACGGTAGGTAGAAAGGTTATTGTAGACAGTTTTGACAAAGATGTCATAAGGCGAGCTATTATAAAAATGCTTTAAAAAGTCGCTTAAAAGTCGACAGGGTCGACTTCATTGCACCGGGTTCTATCCCATATGGCTCGGTATCTTTCCACAGCGCGGAAAGCATCGCACAAAGCACGGATTCCGCAGCTCTAGCAACGACCCACATAAAAATTTAACTCGTGAATCGAAGAATGCGGCCCGGAATCGAACCCACAACCTTTGGAGCCCGAGTCAAAAGGCTTGAACACGTCGCCACGGAGACTCCTAAAATTATAACAATTTTGGATTTTATATCCAGGATTATCCAGCATTATTAAAATGCTGGATGCCAAAGAAACAGTGACTGTAGGAAAACTTAGGGTTTGGTTGAGAAAGAACAATAACATAGAGCTATCCAAAACAACTTTGTGAAAAAATTATAAGGACATTATCTTCACTTTTAGAAAGTACAAGGGCGGTAGAAATATTCTTTGCGAGCAACCGCATTTAGGAGCCATGAGAAGCAAATACCTACGTGAAATAAGGGAAATGCGCAAAGAAAATTATGGCATAGTGTGTTTGGATGAAATGTGGATCAATGCGCACCACATAAGTGATAAGGAATTGCAATCAGTGGATGGACAGATAAAGCGATATGTGCCCAGTAGTATAGGAAAGCTTTTGGTCATGACCCATGCTGGAAATACGCATAATGGCTTACAACAGAATGCTGGGCTCGTGTTCGTATCAAAGCATACAGACAATAGGGATTATCATAATAAGATGAATGGTAATGTATTTAGAGATTAGCTCGAGAATACTGTGCTTCCATCCCAAGATAGACCGTCGTGTCCAATTATGGACAATGCATGATATCAATGTTGTTGCCCAAGAAGACAAAATACCTACAGCATCGAGCACAAAGGGGGCAATAAAGATATGGCTCCGAATGGAAAACATACCATTTCCAAAAACGTAATTCTAGCTAGAATTGTTGTCCCTTGTAAAAAAGACGCCAAAAAGCAAGAAATATCAAATCGACAAGTTGATAGAAGAGCATCGTCATGGGTGCTTGAGATTTCCGCCGTACCATTCTCATTTTAACCCTATAGAACTTGTGTGAGCTAAAATTAAAGGACAGGTGGCAGCTGACAATACTATATTCAAATTGTTTAACGTCAAGATACTAATCCAGTCCGCGCTGTTAAATATTGATAACAGTTACTGGAAACAAGTGAGGACCATGTTGTCAGGGGCTTGTATGTAAGTAATAGTGTAAGTGCCGGTATGTAAGCGAGAGTCAGTGTAAGCATAGCTGAGGTCAAGGGCAGTAGAAGACATCACGGCTTGGCTAACGGAGGGTCAAGCAAGAAGCCCGTGAACAGACCCACGTGATGTGGGAAGGTCAAGGAGGAGAGAGTCAGTGTGTGTGAGACAGCGAATAGAGACGGACGTGTGGAGATCTAGCGAGTGATAGAACGATCGAACGATAGTGTTGTGACGGATAGATGGAGATGAACGTTGTGTATTGATATTCGAGGAATGTACTAACTGTGATATGTGCGGGATGATGTGAGACTGTGATTGCGAATGGTCATACGGGCGACAGTGTAAATATCGCCCCTGTGAGCGAGCGTTTGGCTGCTTGTGTCGAATGATTGCTTGAGCGTGAAGTGCGACTATATTGTCATCCTGTAGTATAATGTATTAAAGGTTGTTCAGGAGATAGCTCCTGCGAGTTTCCGATTACAGTCATGTGTTATTAGTATATGTGTCGTAGATGTTGTAATTTGCCTGTCCAAGTCCAGTGAGCTAGAAGGAGAAAAATAGTTAGGACTCTGACAGGTATAATGGTGTCAGAAGTACACACGAACCACATACCCAAGTAAAATACATAAAAGAACGCTACTTATTGAAAGAAGAAGATCTATGAAATAAGATCTATAAGAAATTGTAAATCAGATATTTGTTAATAAAATCAGAACGAAAATAACATCATTTCTTTCCACAGTAGGTTTCAATTCTACAAAGCGACCGACGTAACCAGAATAGGTCAACTGTAACCAGCACGAGAATCACGTTCCTGTACATCAAGCGTTCGAGTAAGCAGCAGATAAAGATAAGTTGATTAATTTTGATTGCTAGTTACCCAAATCTGCATTCTTTGATTTCCTTGTATAGATACCATCATTAGTAGATTTGAATATTAAGGAACATAAAATACTGTCAGAATAAGAAACAAGTTATATTTTGCTCTATTGAAACATAAATAGCCTATATCAATATATTAATTTAATACTTAGAAATTAAACCAGGTCCAAAATGACTTCATGTGACGACCTCAAAGAACTAGCCTTAGAATATACAAGGACCCCGGACCAAGTAAGATACTGGTGCACAGAACATTACAAAACATTGAAAGGCTATTTAAACGATACAAAGTCTCAACTCAAGGAAGACTTGAAACTAATTGTAAACAGAAATAGGAAAAATAACTTAATATACGAGTGGACACAGGAATTCGAAAAGAAAATGCAAGACTACAAAATTCCAAAAACTAGATGGTATACATGGTATAGGGAATCCTTACCAATACGAAACAGACATCTGCAAGAGTTCATACCAGATATGTCAAGGAAAGACTATGATTATTACAAAACAAACATATTATCAAACTACTTAAACGACCTCGACACCCTAATATTAGTGTTACGAGACCTGAAACCAGTCCCAGACATGTCGTTTACCCATTATGTAGAGGAAATAAAAGGCAGGTACAGGAGGCTAATGGATGAAATTAGAGACGCAAACAATGAACAGGCAGCATTAGATTTCTTCCTAATAGAAAAACTTAAAGCAACACTCCCAACCGAATGCGCGAAATATTTAGAAGAACACAACACAGAGCCTATCAAAAATTTACTAGAAAAATGCCGCGAATATTACAACCAAAGTATGAACCTTGTTAAGAACACTCAACAGAAGAGTACTGTAAGGGCAACGGCATCTTCATCCACAGATTGTCTAAACAAACCACAGAAAACAAAACCAGTACTGTGCAAACATTGTAGCACTCCACATACAGAAAATGGAATATGCGATAAGAATCCCACTTATCAAGAATACCTGAATACTATTATAGCATAAAAACTGGGGAAGGTAAATCAAAGAAAATATAGAACAAAATGTCATTTTTGCCTTGCGTATGGCCACAGACGTTTCGAATGTGAAGGAGTAAAAAGAATACAGAAAGCAAAAGCAAATGCAGCCACAAACATCACAGAGACGAAAACAAGAACAAACACTGCAAATTCAGAACAGACTGAGTTTTACCCAACAGACTTCGTACCATATTTCAATAATGTTGTTAACATCACTCAGCCTCATTCCTTATTAAAAGAGGGTGATACTCAACAAGAAAGTGAGGAAATGAACAAAACCTCCAGACTGTCGGTAGGAAAACTAACATTCCATGAGGGATACATTAATGACACAGTATGCACATGTGTACGCGACACAGGGTCCTGTCTTATCGGTCTTCGAAAGACCCTAGCTGATCCTAAAGACTACCTAGATGAGTACGTCTATTGCAGAACTGTTTCAGGGACAGTAGAGAAATATCCTATGGCATGGGCCAATATAAAATCACCTTTCCTATCAGGTAGAGTAACTTGCGCATTATTAGACAATCCATGCTGCGGTTTATTAATTGGAAATGTATTAAATGTAATAGACCACACAGAGCCCAAAACCCAGACATGGCAGAAAGTTAACACCCCAACAAACACTGCCTTAACCATACCACTCATCATACAACAACATGATGAACAGACCAAAGTACCACACCAGACCAACTTAACTACCATCTCACAACAAGAAAAAACAGAAACTGGTGGATATCCACAAAGAAAAGAAGGTACAGATAACAAGCATGTCACAAGTGGGGGAAAAGATCACAGGTCACCATGGTACAAGCAATACCTCCTGTTAACTACACACATGCCCAAGTGCACACAAGGGATAATTCTACTCTCACTACTCATAGTAACACAGATGACATTATTCATGACAAACAATCTAATCTCAATACTTACATCATTACTGGTGAACCAAAGTTTGTTGTTACCATTGATAAGCACTATTGCAAACCAACTCATACACAACTTATGCTGAGCAATGTAAAACATCAGTCGGTGGAATTACTGACGAAAATCAGCAAGAAAGTAACCTACACATTTTGGAATATATACACAAATTTCATAGCAGTGTACAAACATGCACGATTACATTTCAAAACTATACATGGTGTATTACTATTATTATTATTTGAACTATTGTATGTATACACACATGTACGAGTGCAGGTTTGGAGATAGCACTCAAAATGATCTCAACATGAAATTTGAAAATCCCCACCAGTCGGAAAATTAATTTTAACCGTAACCCACTTTATATCCTTAGATCGAGTAACTTCAGAGTTGCCTTGTCTGCTGTACGACTCCAGCGCTATGATACTAGCACACTCCATTGTATAGACCAACATAAAAGTTCCTTCAACGTGAAAAGTGTCATCGGCAAAGCAGTAAGACTCAACATGTGATTTCAAGTATCTAACAGTAAGCTATACCCATATTGACTTTGTTTCAAACGAGTATCTACAGAATCCACATTTTGAAATTGACTAACAACGACAAGAACTTCACAAGTACAGACACTCATTTCCAGTGAACAGTTTAATGAACCAGATGCCAGCCTACAAACTATGGCAAAGACAGTCACAAACAGGCGCACCATGGCCACACTCATAAGTAAGGCCACCGACCTTAAAACATTAATTCATATTTTACATGTGTGAACTCCAGTAATTTTACAGAACGGAAGTATAAATTGTCCAAAGGTGGTGCAAAGTCTTAAATACTATACAGAAGGAAAGACAATATCATGATATACAGAATACGTCAATAATCGGTTCAGAAAGAAGAAATGCCAAACATTCCAGCACCGCAATGAACATTGAACACTGGTAATTTAATTACGTGTGCATAACTTTCACAGGACAAGAACAGTATCCTATAAGTACATAAAGGCAGCGATGATGAACATTTTATTGTAAATTTATTAAGTGCATGACATCCAATGTCTAATTTTATTATCATAGTAGTTTGTATTGTTAGAATGTGATATGTACATATAAGCGTAAGTACAGCTGTGAAAGGTATAAGTTGTAATGCTGAGAATCAACGCCTGGCAATCCCAATGCGCGAGTGTTACCAAACTTGCCTTCGCGTATGGTGGATGGCCCGACGAATGACGCTTAGCAATAGTGTTACAAAACTAAGACCACAATATTGTAACAAGAATGAACATACCAACAGGGAGATACCAACAAAAGAGATTGATAATAACTCTCCAAAACAGTAAACGAGGTGTGCCCGAAAACGGAAACAACTCACGGTCTGACATAAGATGAGGTAAGGGGGACTATTACATACATGAAGTATATTCGAACCTTGACCACAACAGTGACATAGCGTGCTCATAAAGAGAATCGATTAGGGTGCACTAAATAGAGACGAGGGGGACCACGTCTGAATAGAGAGAAAATTTAAGAATGCTGTAAGAGGAAGTTGTAGCCTTATTCCAGGCGTGAATCAATGGAGAATCCTTACACCAGCATAGCCACAATAACTATGAGATGATAGTACACAGCGAATCGATTGGGAAATACGAACAGAATGTAATGTCACGGAGGGGGGATTGAAGAATATAACGAAATATGGCAAGTAGACCCAACCAGAACATTTGCCAGACCACGACAAAACGTTGAGAGAAACCTCATTACTGAAAAAGAGAGAACAATAGTTAAAGTTAATCTCCGAAAAGATCAGAGTAAAAAGGGACGCAAGCGTATACTGACAATCATACAATCCCCTGACAAGGTTAAAAAGATGTACCAAGAGTAACAACAGCAGAATGTGTCACATTTCCAAGAGAAAGTGCCACATTGTTTGTGCGGGGGGAGAGTGTCAGGGGCTTGTATGTAAGTAATAGTGTAAGTGCCGGTATGTAAGCGAGAGTCAGTGTAAGCATAGCTGAGGTCAAGGGCAGTAGAAGACATCACGGCTTGGCTAACGGAGGGTCAAGCAAGAAGCCCGTGAACAGACCCACGTGATGTGGGAAGGTCAAAGAGGAGAGAGTCAGTGTGTGTGAGACAGCGAATAGAGACGGACGTGTGGAGATCTAGCGAGTGATAGAACGATCGAACGATAGTGTTGTGACGGATGGATGAGATGAACGTTGTGTATTGATATTCGAGGAATGTACTAACTGTGATATGTGCGAGATGATGTGAGACTGTGATTGCGAATGGTCATACGGGCGACAGTGTAAATATCGCCCCTGTGAGCGAGCGTTTGGCTACTTGTGTCGAATGATTGCTTGAGCGTGAAGTGCGACTATATTGTCATCCTGTAGTATAATGTATTAAAGGTTGTTCAGGAGATAGCTCCTGCGAGTTTCCGATTGCAGTCATGTGTTATTAGTATATGTGTCGTAGATGTTGTAATTTGCCTGTCCAAGTCCAGTGAGCTAGAAGGAGAAAAATAGTTAGGACTCTGACACATGTGTTGAAAGAGGAAGAGGACTATTGGAGAATGGATGGATTGAATTTTATGCAACCGAGAGCAGTCATCAACCTACTGGAATCGTCCGACACAGATTAAGGTCTGAGCAGATCGCAGACCTTAATCCACGTGCACACCAACTGGGATATTTTGTTTCAAATATTCAGAAGAATTGCAGGCCCTAAACATTACAGCATCGGCATAAACAATACAACTTGTTAATGGCAACAGTTTGTATTCCACAGTGATGAATTTTCAATTCCGTGAACCCTCAACGGTGACAAATAACTGACATTGAAAAATCAAAAAGCTCTAGACGCATCGAATACCAACCGAAGAGTATTATTGCGGTGGGAACTGACATATTGTGGCATATTGTTAGCTAACTAACTAACTAATTAACTAATAACTAACTAGCTAGCTAGCTAGCTAGCTAACTAACTAACTAGCTAGCTAACTGACTGACTAACTAACTAACAAAACAACCAACCAATCACTACAGTTGCTGCTATTATTACCACCACCACCACCATCACCACCACCACCACCACCACCACCACCACCACCACCACCACCACTACTACTACTACTACTACTACTACTACTACTACTACTACTACTACTACTACTACTACTACTACTACTACTACTGCTGCTGCTGCTGCTGCTGCTACTTGTGTTCAAGACTTAAGAAATCTCCCTCTAATACAGAAATACCTAGGTACTTTAGTAACATTTTCTAAATTGCTTTTTAATTATAGAAGCTGCATAGTTGGATACCTCTTGAAAAAAACAAATCCAATGCTACCTTATTCAAGTCTGTAGGTGAATTATAAGCTGAGATATTAATTTTTGTATATCAGTTTATTATTTAACATTGGCATATTGGGATCCCATCTGGAAAATTGTGACCACAAAACACATTAGCTAAGGGCAGATAACTGCTCTTGGTTTTTTTCTCGCTAAGGGAGATAACCCAGGTTGTTATTTTGAGAGCTACCGTTAGAACGCAAAATTCAAATGAAAACCTTACACTCCCTCTTCCTCCTGCCTCTTCCTCCACTCCAACCCCTCCTTCGCCTACTCCTTCTATTCTCCTTCCTCCTTCTTCCTCCTAAAGCCATTTTAATTATATGGCACATTTTTGCAAATGCCAAATTAGTGCACCACGCACATCATGTAATAATAAAAATTATGAATAATGTAATAAGCCTTAAGATTTATGGTGACTTTCAACTTTTATAAAATACCAAATCATGCACTTTAGAAAAAATTAATACAAAAACCATGAGTTATTTAGTCTGCATATTTTTTTAGTTGCATGTCCTTCACTGGATGTAGCAGTCAACCCCAGCATTTTTGGCTGTTCGTGACTCCTGGGCAAATCTTATGTTCAGTAGTTTGCCATTGCTTTCTGAATGACTGGCACCCATTTTTCGAAAAAAAAAACCAGCACTGCTGTGTTTTGAACCTGGGTGTACAGGATTACGAATCGTGTCTGTAACCCCTTACGCCACGGACAATGATAGTCTGCGTATACAAAGATATTATTCTGAGTTATATTAATTGAGTAATTGTTATTAATCAACTACATTATTATAGCCAGCTCATTGGCAAAGAGGTAATGGACGCAGTTCGTAACCCCGCATACCCGCGTTCAAAACACAGCTGTGGGCGATTTGGCAGCAGACATGCCTTGCATTGGTTTTTTCTTTTAAATGGTATGGGGGGCCGGTCATTCAGAAAGCAATGACAAACTATTGAATGTAAACTTGCCAAGAGATCACAACAGCAAAATATGCTGGTGTTGACTGTGAAATCCTGTAAAGGATATGCAACTAACTAACATTATTAAATCTTTCACTGATTCAAATCATATGATATTAATAAAATAGTGACACCATCTGTTCTGTTTCATTGTCCCATGGATATCAATATATATATATATACATACCGGTCTCCGTGGCCAAAGACTAGCAAACGTGGTTCGTGAGCCAGGTACCAGGCATTCAAACCTCAGCTGCGACCGATTTTTGTAGCAGACCGTGTCGCGTTGTGTTATAACGTGCTGGTATGGGAGCCGGTCGTTCAGAAAGCAATGGCAAACTACTGAACGTAACACTTGCCTAGTACATCGACAGCAACCGAAAAGTGCTGGTGTTGACTGCAACGTCCCGCAAAGATACACAAAAAGAATATATATATATATATACGCCTATGAGACCTGGACATTTACTAAACAAGCTGAGCAGCGCATAAATACCTTTGAATATAAATGTTTTAGACGAGTTCTAAGAATATCTTGGGAAGTGGCTGGGGGTTCATAGCCAAAGCTAATGACCGATGTTTGGGGCAGGAGAGCCTGGCATATGATACCACAACATCCAGCTTAAGAATGGAAGCGGAGGCAGTCACTGCGGCTCTCCGCTGGATGGAGAATACGACACACACACACATCGTGATTGTAACTGACTCAGAAAGCATGCTGACGAGGGTGATGAAGGGCAGACTTCGTGCGGAGTGGCTTGCTTCGCTTCGGAGGTCACGGGTGACAAGCATCGCCTGGATCTTTTCTCCGGGGCATGCCGGTGTGCTGGGAAATGAACAGGCGGACAGATTGGCAGGCTCTGCAGAACTTGGTGGAGTATTGATACATGACAAGGCAGACGTGGTTGCGGCCTTTGGGAGCACGTGCACACCTCGGAGGAGCACATGGATTACCATGGTCTGGCAAGAATGAGACAACGAGGAGTGACGAAGGGATCTGGTCGACGCTCAACGCTTAGAGGAAAGGCAAGACGGACTTATAATCAGATTGCTACTGGTACTATTAGTGTTGGAACTCTTCGCTGGCTGCTGAGGATGGGGACGGAGCACTTATGGGAATGCCCCGAATGCTGTGATGTCGATTCCTAAATCAATCAATCAATCAATCAGAAAAGAACAAATGCATCCATACTTCAAGAGCTGAATATTGAAGATGGTTGGCTATTAAAGACGATAAAACAAACAAAATTGAAATATTTTGGTCACTTGAAACGTCACGAAAGTTTGGAGAGAACAATAATGGAGGGGTATATGTCTGGGAAGAGAGGAAGAGGAAGGCCAAACAGATGATGGGTGCAGGGTGTGGCGGATGATCTCCAGATGGGTGTATCGGACGCGGGACATGTTGCTTATGATCGGGAGGTTTTCCATTAGGTTGTTATGGGAGCGAGGTTCTACAAAGGACATGCTAATGAATGAATGAATGAATGAATGAATGAATGAATGAATGAATGAATGTGATTAAAACATAGCGTATATAATCCTGGGGTGATTAATTGTTTCTAAATTATATGTGGCCCTAGGAGGCCAGTAAAAAAATGTTTAAATGTAGAATACAACTTGTTATCATTAAAAGTATGATTTTAAAATTAAATATAAATGAGAAAGAATAAAATATGATTATAAAATGTAATTACTTATAGATAACAAACATAATTTACAACAAGTCTAACAGATTTATTAGAACGGTTATTAAATCTGACTTCAACATCTGACTATTTTATTTATGCAAGAAAAAAGAAGACATTTGTAAGTTAGATTATGTTAGCATACTAGATATATGATTTCCTTTTTCAAATTCTAGTAAACTCCCTTGTAACAATATTAGATGTTTATGTCCCCTACTTATTGCCTTTCCAGGTATTTTTCTATTAGATATCTAGTAATTCCACAGAATGCTTAAGACATACTAGTTGAGTGGACGAGTATGATGTTCGATAGTGTGATGAATTCTGATGTATTAATTTTGATATTGAATTCGTGATATTGAACTTATATTAATTATGTACGTGAACTGACTGATTGTATTCGTGTCCAGACCCAGACGAACAAACGACATAGGGTTGTGACACTGAGGTAAATACATATTTTTATGAACATCAACATGTTTCGTAATTAAATGTAAGTAAATATAAAACGCCGGTCTCCCTGGTCTAGGACTTTCTCCGTAATCCCGTATACTCTCGTGAGTAACGTGACGACGGCGAGAATCGGTAGCGGTTCTAACCGCGTCGGCTAACTTACGGTGTATGTGAGCCGGCCGCTCAGAAAGCAATGGCAAACTACTGAGCGTAATCTTGCCAAGAAATCAACAATGAGCTGAAAGATGCTGATGTTGACAGCGATGTCCTGTAAAGGATATGCAAACATTTTATTTACATATAAAACATTATTGCAACAAAGTGCACAGTTTATGTAAGATCAGAAATACATATTTACCGATCACATGTCTGCATCAACTATAGAACTGTTACCCTGATCAGTCATGCAAGTAAAAGTCTACTAAACATCATAATGGGAAGACTTCGTAAGAAAATGGAAGAAGAGATTAACGTGGTTCAAGCTGGATTTAGACAAGGAAGAGGAACAAGAGATCACATTCTCGATATGCGTTTAATAATAGAGAAGTGCAGAGAATTTAATGTAAACCTATTCTCATGTTTTGTGGATTATTACAAAGGCATTTGACAGTGTAAAACATCAGAAACTTTAGGAAATCATGAGGAATATGGGCTTTCCACCACATGTAATACAACTCATAAGAATGCACTATCTAGACCAACAAGCAGCGGTTAGAATAGATGGCGAGACATCAGATTGGTTTGACATCAAGCAAGGTGTCCATCAGGGATGTGTGCTGTCCATCTATCTGTTTAACGTGTACAACGAAAATATAATGAGAAATGTAAGAGATGATATAAACAGGTAGCTATATGATGCCCTAAATATCAGTGGTCTTGACATACCAGAGTTTCGGTATGCTGATGATACAGTATTACTATCCACAACACAGACTGAAATAGAAAACTTAATAGCCTCAACCCAATTGAATAGTGAAAATCACAACTTATATTTTAACATAGCAAAAACAAAGATAATGTATACAGATAAAACTATTATGGAGAAAGAAATATATGGTAATGAGGCAAAATTGGAGGTGGTGGAAAATTTTGAATATCTTGGATCATTGATTACCAACAACGGTGACATAATGAAAGAAATTAAACGGCGACAATCAATTGCTCTTCAAAGACTAAAACAGCTGAATAAATTATGGAGTGGGACAGACAGAACTACAAAAATTAGATTTTTAAGAGCATGCATCTTTCCCATTGCAACATACGCCTGTGAGACATGGACACTTACTAAACAAGCTGAACAGCGCATAAACGCCTTTGAATATAAATGTTATAGACGAGTTCTAAGAATATCTTGGGTAAAGAAAGAACAAATGCATCCTAACTTCAAGTATTGCAAACTTTGAGCTATAGACTACGCGGGCGAGTCAATAAGTAAGTCACACAGTTCTGCGGGATGGCAGGTAAATGTAGTTGGTGTTTTCTACAGGTGTCATTAGGTGACAGCAACATGGAACTCTATATTCCCGTTCGTCAGGTGGCGTTAGGTGTCTCATACGCATGTGCAGCACATACGGAGTGTACACCTAGAGAGCAACGTGCGGTTGTGCGTTTTTTTTTTTTTTGGTGGGCAAAAGGACTGCCTGCAAAGGACATTCATAAGGAAATGCTTCTTGTTTATGCTGACAATTGTTTGTCCCATAAAACATGGTGCATAGCTGGGTAGAAACATTTTCTCAAGGACGGTCTAAATTGTTGATGAAATCCGACCTGGTCGTCCTGTTGGGATTGCAACATAAGCATCCGTGCAACGGGTGGAGTGCTTTTAACCAATTTCAAGAAGAAAGGTGACCATGTGAATTCTGAATCTTACTGTGAAGTTCTATCGATGCTTCATGATGCAATTGGTAGAAAACGTCCAGGACTGCTGACAAGAGGAGTGTTGCTTCTTCATGACAATGCCAGACCACATACGGCTCGATTAACTCAGGAGAAAAGAAACCAACTAAGGTGGGAAGTTCTGGAACATCCACCTTACAGCCCAGACTTAGCCCCTAGCGATTTCCACCTTTTTAGTCCACTGAAAGCCCACCTTGGCTGAAGACATTTCGCGAATGACGCCGAAGTTGAATGTGAAGTGAAAACGTGGTTTAGAAAACAGAGCACGCAGTTCTGTGCAACTGGTTTGGGAGGACTGATAAAACGATGGGATAAGTGCATCAATGTTGGTGGAAATTATGTTGAGAAATAAAGGGACAATGTATGTATAAAAATAAACGGTTTCAAGTTGTTATCATGATTAGTTATTTTTCTACAGCTATTTGTGACTTACTTATTGACTTCCCCTCGCACAATGGCGGACGTTAAGACATTCTAGTATAATAATTTGACCGCGTATAGCGTGAGCTTCACGATCTGAACACTGAAGAAGGTTGGCATTAAAGACGATAAAACAGTAAATATTTTGGTCACTTGAAATGCCATGAAAGTTTGGAGAGGACAATAATGGAGGTGTATATGCCTGGGGAGAGAGGAAGGGGAAGGCCAAAGAGAAGATGGGTGCAGGATGTGGCGGATGATCTCCAGATGGGTGTATCGGACACGGGACATCTTGCTTATGATCGAGAGGTTTTCCGGAAGGTTGTTATGGGAGAGAGGTTCTGCAAAGGACGTGCTACTGAATGAATGAATGAATGAATATCGTGAGCTGCGTGGTAAGTGGTTACACACTCTCCTCACACGCCAGTGATCCGGAGTTTGATCACGGGTCCAGTCAGGGATATGCACAACAGACGAGCTCAAATGAGAGGTACATAAATAAATACACATAGTATTATTTGGCGCTCACAGAATGAGAAGAAGGAAGTAGAGACTAGAAGACGCACTAGACAACATAAAATTCGAAAGCTATAGTTGCCGACCGGGATCGAACCTGTCGCCTCCAAATGACGACGGCGCCTCGCTGCAGGAACAAGTGTACTTCGAAGCACGACCAACTAGACACTCCTGGAGACGACAGGTTCGATCCCGGTCGGTAACTGTAGCTTTCAAATGTTATGTTGTCTAGTGCGTATTCTAGTCTCTACTTCCTTCTTCTCCTTCTGTGAGCGCCAAATAATACTATGTGTGTTTTTTCCGGTTTCAAGATGGCGACGGACGGTTGTGTTGTTTTGTATTCGTTAACTTTTTCGACTAGGGGATGGATTTATTCATCTCTTGCGTGTAATTGGTGTGCCAGGATGTAAAACCAGGAGTTTCTACTCAAGATCTGCGCGGGTGCTACGGAGTTCGTGCATCGAGCGAAGCCATCCTTGAGTGAATTTTCAGCAGCGTGTGTGGTTCAACAGCAGTCTGTGTTTACGTTTTTTCAACATGGCGGAAGAACGTGTTTTTTCCGAGCGGTCAGCAGTCAACATAACGAAGCGGCGTGGTAGCCGCGCAGGGACAAAGAAGCAAGGTAAGCGCGGTGGTTTGAGGCGTTTTAGACTCAAGTGTCACCGTCTAGGACTCAGGAACATCCGTATTCTATATTGGAACTGTGCCAGTGTAAAACAACGGGGCTCTATTTTAGAAACCCTAGTTTACAGGAACGACATTGTAGCACTCCAGGAGACGAGACTGGGCGATCAGCTACTCCGAATTGCCGGCTTCAAATGTTTCTACAACAGACGACATCTGGGAACGGCGATTCTCGTTCGCGACAGCATGGTGGCGTCAGAGCTAGACATGTCCAGTTGGGACAGTGACGATATACAAATACAGGCGTTGAGAGTTCATTCCAGTATACCATTCGTGTTGGTTAATGTTTATGCCCGCAATGCGAGTATGGACGCCCAGAAGTGGCAGTGCTTAAGTGGCATATTAGGCCACGAGAGAAATGTTATTTTCTGTGGTGACTTCAACGCTAAAGGCAGAGCATGGGGAAACACTTCCTCCAATACACAAGGGGAGGAGCTCGAGACTGCACTGGAAACCATCGACCTCGTTTGTATTAACAGTGGCTGTGTCACAAGGACAGCAAGCCGTCCAGGCGATGAGGACAGTGCTATTGACCTGGCGCTAGTTTCACCTTCACTTACTACAGTGTGTAGATGGGGTGTCCTAGGACACCATGGCAGCGACCACCACCCGTGCAGCATATTGGTGGAGAAAGGCAGAACCAGGCAGCACAAGCTAAAGGTAAAGACGTTCCAGTATGACAGTACAGGGCAAGATGTGGTGAGTAAAATAAGACGTGACAAGCGCAGAACGTTTCAGGGCAGAAAAAAAAGCTGGAAGCAGTCACCGTGGTGGAGTTTCGAGGTGGAGAAGGCTTGGGTGGATAAGCGTAGTGCTGTAAGGAGATGGCAAAATGCCAAGAAGAACAGAGCTGGTCATCCTAGTCCCTGCTTGCACTTAGAAAGAGAGATGCACACAAAAGTAAGCTATTTCAAAAAACTGGTCAAGGTGGTTAAAAGCGAAAAATGGGCAGAGGTGTGTCAAAGAGTAAGCACAGACAAGTCACTGAAATTGTTCTGGCGACTACATAAAAGCATGAGTGGTGTAGTCAAGAATAAGAGCATTTCAGACTTCCAAGGTGCTGACCTCACCTGGCAGAGGACTGACGAGGACAAGGGCAAAGCCCTCTTCGAACGCTACCTTGAGCAGGGCAACCAGACAGACATGGGAGGCCGAAATCTGGCCAAGGAGGTCACCTCAGACAGATGCAAGGCCCAGAACACTTCGGAGGAAGACACAGTGACAGTGAAAGAAATCAAGGTTGTGCTTCGACGATCAAAAAACAGTGCTCCAGGTCCTGATGGCATAAGATACGACGACATAAATAGGCGTTTTGCGTACAATTTGTCCGCTCAGTATATCGTTCTCTCATTTAATCCATCCACTCTGTCATTCACCCATCTTTCATTCCAAATAGTATTTGGTTAAAATATATAATTAAAGTTGAGGTAAGTGTTATTGCCCTTAGAAAAATGGAATAGGTGATCTTTTCCCTTTAAGAAAATACGTACTTTTTGTACGATGACTCACAAATGGGTTATAATTTACACAGAGAATTGCATAGGAAGGTTATTTATCCTATTAATTAGTATATTATCCTGTAATATTATGGTAGAATATGTACAAATTACAGGTTAACACATTTTATATACAAAATTCAATGCAAATATAATACATATTTAATATTAAATTAATTAATTAATTAAGTAACTAAATCCAACGATGATGTGCGCGTTGTCCTCCTGTTGTTTAGCGTGTTGTGCCATGAATGTTAAAGTTAGTATGGCTGTCTCTTGAGTGTTGGCGTCGACGTAGTTCTGTTTCTGCCGTTTGCAAAGTCTCGTAGCAACAGCAAGTATGGAATGTTCTCAATGTTGCGTATAAAGTGTTCTTATAGTTCTCAGAGTGAGTTCACAGGTTGAAATCATTACACTGTTAATGTCTCTCGCTCGGATCGTTCTAGAGCTTGGGCAATTGATAGTATAGATCTCCACGTATAGTTCTTAAAGTATGACTATTAAAGTTTCATGTTCGTGGGTGTCATAAGTAACTTATTTACTGAGGTGTTATTACTATTCAATGGGAGTTCTCTAGCAGGTGTAGAGTTACACTGTTATATGACACAGACTAAAAATATCACAGTTTCTAGTATGGCAAATGTTATTCTACTGGCGCATTCGTTTGCCGTGATAAAAGGTCAGCAATAATGTTGTCAGTGCCTCTGATATGGCGGATTTCGAAGTCGAAATCTTGAAGAAGAAGACACCATCTTTGTAAACGATGGTTCTTCGGGGCACCTTGCTTAAGGACCAACAATGGCGAATTGTCAGTGAGTACAACGAAGTGGGCACCTAAGAGGAACTTAGATAATCTTAACACACAAAATAATAGACTTAATGCCTCCAATTCCACCGTAGAATACCGGGTCTCTGCCTTCTTTAGCTTCCGGCTTACGTAGAGAATTGGGTGTCTCACTCCATCCACTTCTTGCATTAAACATCCTCCTATTGCGATAGCGCTCGAATCTGTGGTCAAAATAAAGGGTAAATTTATGTTGGGTAATCGTAAGACTGGTGGATTAGAAAAAATACGTTTCAATCTGCTCATTGCATCATCTAAGCGAGTACTTTTACAAATTTTTGATGGATGATCTTTAGTTAACATATTAGAAAAGACTGAAGTAAGTTCTGCCCAATTTGGTATAAATTTAGAATAATAGTTAATAAGACCTAGTAAACTTCTAATTTGTTTCTTTGTGGTAGGCACTTCTAGATTGAGAATCTTCGACACAATTTTATCATCTGTCAACAGTTTGCCTTCAGAAATTCTATGGCCAAGGAAGTCTATTTGTTTGTAGCCTATTTCAACCTTGGAAGGTTTGATAGTAAGTCCAAAAAGATAGATTTGGTTGAAGACTTGTTTGAGTGTAAGTAAGTGAGAAGACATATTAGAAGAATGGATGCATATATCATCAATATAAGCTTGGACATCTGTAATTCCGTGTAATAGCAATCTAGTTAATCTAACAAATGTGGCGGGTGCGTTCTTGAGACCAAATGGAAGATATCGCCATTCGTACAAACCGAGAGGTGTTGCGAATGCTGTTATATGTCTAGAAGCAGGGTGTAGTGGCACTTGCCAATAACCTTTCGCTAAATCAATCTTCGAAAATAAGGATGATTGAGACATATTTAAAATGAGATCTTCACAACTGTTCATTGGCTCTGCGTCCGTTGTGGTTCTTGTATTTAATACTCTATAGTCGATGCACAAACGGATTGTCTGGTCCTTCTTTTTCACCAGGACAATCGGTGAAGAATATTGAGACAGATTTCTGAATTATTCTATTTTTCTCTAAATCCAAAATTGCTTTGTCTAAATTTGCTCTGTAATGGAGAGGAATAGAATATGGTCTACATTTGACCGGTGTCAGATCTGTCAGTACAATTGAATGTGTTATCTTGTCAGTGCGTCCAGGTTTGTTAGAAAAGATAGATTTATACTCGTCAAGGAGAGTTAAAATGTCTTGTCGCTGCTGTTGTGTCAAAGTGTCAGAGATTTGTATGTCATTTATACTACCGTCGTCAGTCATAATCGGTACTGGGATTTCAGTATTGTCTACGTCTGTCTGATTTATCACAGATGCTACTGTTTGTAAATTGTCCTCAATGTCATTGTCGTCGTCGTCGAGATTAATCGTTGTCAATATGTCGTCAAATTGGTCGTCGTTGTCGTTATCAATATGTCTTCGTCGTCGTAAGAGTGCGTCGTTAACGATGCTTCGTTTGTCGAGGTGTCATTCAGTTGGGTAATTGTCGTTTCGTTTCTGTCATTAGTTCGTTGCGTCTGCTCACTCGTGTCAGTGTCCTGTCTAGCATAGTATGGTTTCAACATATTTACATGGAATATTTTCAACTTTCCATTCAAAGAAATTTCGTAATCAACTTCCGAATTTCTTCTAATAATTTTAAAAGGTCCCTGCCAAGAGGTTGATAGCAAATCTCTCTTGTCAGGTAGCAGTAGTAAAATATCCTGACCTGGATTTAATACAATTGTCTTTGCACCTCTGTTGGCGTACTGCCTGTACCTAAAACCTTTCTGTTCATCTCCAAAATTCGTGTTGGTAGTGTTTGGTGATACAATTTCTAGTGACTCCTGCAGTTGGTCGGTGTTGGTTTTATGGGTTGTCTGTCGTGTTATTGCATTCGTGTGTTGTGTGTGTTGTTGCACATCTACAGGCTTGGTACTTGGTAGATCGGTAGCATCCTCAATTCGAGGTTTTAATTTGGTCGTATCACTTACAGATTCGACCGCCCCTGCATTGTACACCTCGGTGAATTCTTTCTGAATTACTTCATTGGTTGTCTCCCTTGGTCTTTTGGCAGATTGAGACAAGCATGAATGGTGTTTCTCTTTAGAATCGCTGTTTGGGTGGTGGATACCGTTTCTATGCTCACAATCTCTGATTTCCTTTTCAGAGCACGGTCGTATGTTGGGCAGGTATAATATCAAGTATAATATCAGCGACAGGATTTTCTAGGACAGCGCACAATACTCGTCCTGATATGAACGGTGTTCGAATTTCGGCAAGAGCAAGGGGGTATTTCTCTATAGTGCCTGAGAATGTGCGACAAGTCACGTGTTTGTCTGTATAGTCTTTCTCGTTTATTAATATTTTCTTAATCCCACAGAGCGTTGCGCCGGAATCCCGAATTAATGTGCACTTTTTGTTGTTTACAAACCCTGTTGAGAAAACTAGCTTGCCCGTAGATGACAAGGCAGCGTTGGCTGTTTCATTCGAAATAGGGATAGTGTGACCACATAATAATGTTGTGTCAAGTTGGAACTTCGTACAGGTGTTACATTTACTGTCTGTAATGGTGTCAATAATTTGTACAGCATTTCCAAGCTCACTCAACTTTTCGTTTTGGTTGTCGCAATCAATCAGTGATTCAATATCTTCGTCTGATGACGTTTCAACTAATGCAGCATTGGCCTGTTTTAATATCTTTCGGCCTTCACAAAAGCGACTATAGTGCCCAAAGCTACTGCAAAAAAAAAACACTTTGACCGCTCTCTGGTAAGCATTTCGTTTATTCTTCTGCTTCTCCACGATCATTTTGAGGTGGTGTGGGTAGTTCGGCGATTTATCGCACATCGCGTATTGTTCGTGAGTCAAACTACAATATTGGTATTTAACTGGCTTACTGACATATGAGCGTGGTTTAAACTTACTTTCTGTTGGTTTCGAGTATCTAGTGTTTACTACTGCTGCTGCTGTATCGTTTTGACTTAAGTTTAAATGAAAAATGTCTCTGTTTGCTGTAAAAAATGCATTCCCCTTGGACTCGATTTCCTGAATACTTTTACAGTCCATTTGTTTCAAGAACTTAGCAAAAGGTGTAGGGATGGTACTCACTATCTTGTCAATAATAATAAGTTCTTTAAGTTTGTCATGGCTGTTGTTAGTTTTAGCCGAGTTAATCCACTTTGTACACACATCTTGTACTGTAGAGACGTAGTCTATAAAGGTTTGGTTTGGTTGTGGGGATAATTTGGCGAACTGTTGTTGGTAACCTGCAGTATCTAATGAGAAATGTTGGAGAATGCGCTGTTTCAAATAGTCATAATCTTTTCGCATTTCCTGTGGCACTGTCTCGATTACTTTTAAAGGTTCCAGAGCTAAGTTTCTCATTAAAATAAATGCCCAATCTGATTTTATGATCTTATGGTAGGACATTAGACACTCAAAATTTTCCAGGTATGCACTGATGGAATCCCCTGAGCAGAATGCCTTCACGAGGCCTTTATACTTGTTATATTTTTGTTCCTCCTCTTTGCTTCTTAGTTTATTCACAGATATTTCTACAGTGGACTCAATCTCCATCTGCTTTAGTTTTATTTGTGTATCGGCATTCAATTGGGCTAGTTTGGCCGCCGCCTCAAGCTCCATTTGTTTCTCTTGAGACTGCAACTGCATCTTCCTCTCTTCTGCCTCAATTTGCCTTTTCTTTTCTTCTGCATCAATTTGCATTTGCATCTTCTTTTCTTCTGCCTGTATTTGCCTTTGTTTTTCTTCTCGTTCTATCGCTCTTTCTTCACGGGCAATGTTTTCTGCGTGCGTCTTCTGTGCCCATTCTGACAGTTTCTCTTCTTTATAACCTAATTTGATACCTTGCTCAATACATTTATCTAAAGTAGACATCTTGTCTTTTACTTGTTGGTAATTTCAATGAAGTTAAATCCCTTAGAAAAATGTTGGGGAGTAGAAACTTTAGTTATCTCCCTTACTTATTACATGTGCAAATACAAATGCAAGGTTATGTTGGTTATAGGTTATGAATATACATACACAACAATGGAAAGAAAAATGTTACATAGATGGATGGTGAGAAGTACCGCTTAGGGTTGCAATGGGCATGATATGAAACTTATCTTATATTCCCAGAACTTGCGGATGTTGTCTTGTACTCTCGCCACTGTTGGAAAGGTTACATAGGTTGCACGCACCACTATTCGCGGAACAATCTGCTCGTAGAGTGAGAAAACATTAGTAACAGTCAAAAAATGTCACAGTCATGTCAAAATAGTTTATAGTATTCACATCAATGAGAGACTCACTGCAGAGGGACTCATATTAATACTACTTTATCGCTAGATAGATGCAAATATTTTAAACTTGTACAGTTATCAATTTGTTATACAAAATCAAATATTTTAAACTTGTACAGTTATCAATTTGTTATACAAAAATCAAATATTTTACTATTTTACTTGGCAGTAAATAGCCGTGTAAATTTGATGCTTATGCCAAAACCGGAGACTTAGCCCCCAAAAAGCCTGTCATCGTCTTGCTCATGTCTAGGGTATCTGAGCTCGGGTTCACACAGGCAACAATAACTCCGTTAAATATAATATCTAACATTTATTGTAGTTCACTATACAGTGCGTTGGCGCAGTGGGTTAACAAGCCCGCGCTGAGTTACATATCACAGAGATTTACCATCATCACACATAGTTATCACAAACATTCTAAGCAACTATCTAGCATATGTCTATGAATCCCAAATATACATGGGTTTAATCTATTAATCTATTGAGTCCCTCTAAGGCAGGCCCTGTTGCCTCTCTGATGGTCCGTCTGTCCTCTGCCGGTCCACACGTGTCCCAATCCGACACGGGTGGTAACTCTGTCCGAGTTCCTCGTGGACCCCGCAATAGGCGGGCCACATCAGTGTCCACGGGACAGTGGACTCAATGACCAGTCCTTCGAGAAGGCTCTAGATTACTCTGGCCTTCGAGTGACTGACTTCTTTCCCTTGGGCGGGAGTTGTAGCCCTTTGACTCATGTCTATAAATGTGAGTCTGTGACACCATTCCTCCTTAGTTGGATCGCTGCAGCCCTCTACCAACGGAAAGTAGTTTTTAGATGTGGCAGTTAGACTTCGGAACCAACAACAATATATCCTGGCCTACCACAGGGATCACCATTATCTCCGGTACTGTTCAACGCCTACACAGTGAGAATCACCAGTGAGCAGATCACTGGACCTGGCAGGACATTGTCGTATGCCGATGATGTTTTAGTGTATCGTCAGGGTAAGGATAGAGAGGAGGTTGCTGTGGAACTACAAACCGAACTCAATCGCATAAGTACTTGGTGTGATGAAGCTGGGGCAATGGTCAACCCAACAAAGGCAACAGTGACTTGGTTCTCGTTGAATAATCATATTGTCAACAATCCAACACCAACTGTAATGCTGTGTTCAGAGACGGTGGAAAGAACGCAGGCAATGAATTACCTTGGGTTACGGTTTGATCGAAGCCTTGCTTATAATGTGCACATAGACCAGGTGATAACAAAGGCCAAGCGGGGTTTGGCAGTGATGCGGGTGATGGCGGCAGCAAACTGTGAGCAGCGCCATCTATGTCTTCTGTACGAGGGGCTGGTCATGTCTGTTTTGGAGTATGCAATGGCAATCCTGACTCTCAGCCATAAGCAGATAGAAAGGATGGAAAGGATACAGAATGAAGCTATGCGCATTATTCTTGGATGTACAAGAGATACAGCATGCAGGGCGATGCGCTACCTTCTTGATTTTCCAACCATTGAAGAGAGAATGCAAGTTTGCAGGGCACGCGCCTACCTCAGAATTAACGCAAACACACAGCATCCACTGCATAGTGAAATTAGGAAGGTGAAGGGCAGCAGGTTAAAAAGAGGACGGTCGTGGATGGGTCAAGCCGAAGACATTCTTCAACAGGTGTGTTCACTTGAGGACTTAGAACCTGGCGAGGAGTGGGTGCAAGTGCCAACAGACTTCTGCACATCCTTTTCAGTTTGCATCCAACTAGATAGAAAATGCAGACAAGAAAATCCGGCTGCTGTGGAGGCTGAAGTACAAGCGTTGATTTTCGAGAATTCGCTAGACGGTGACGCGGTCATCTACACAGATGGGTCGGTCGTCCGACATGTGAGAAGCTCATGGGCCTTTACAGCTCGGGCCGGAGGGAGAATTGTGAAGGAGGACTCTGGTGCTTTCACTGAAACCACAAGTAGCCTGACCATGGAAGTCATGGCAGTAAGTAAAGCAATAACATGGCTCGAGACACAGACATTCACTAGGGCTTGTTTCCTTAGCGACTCAATGAACATGATCAAGAGGATAGAGGAGGGGTCGATCCGAAGAGAATGGTTGCTGCCTCTGAAGCGGTCTCGGCTGGCAAAGATTAGTTTCATCTTCGTGCCAGGTCATGCGGGAGTACAAGGAAATGAGCGGGCTGACAAGCTCGCAGGTGAGGCTACTGTGGAGGGCGGGCGCGCCATGGACCAGGCTGACATTCTGAATGCTCTACGAGAAGTGAGACTTTTGCGAGAACCAAGTGATGACTGTGAATCTACAACAATGGCCAGACTGCGAGAGCAGCAAATTAAAAGAGGGGTGGCCAAACAAGAACACTACGCAGGAAGCCAAAGAAGATTGATAAACCAACACAGAACTGGTGTCGTTAGCCGCTACATGCTGCGGGATTTGCTGAGGAGGGGATCCGAGCACTTATGGACTGAATGGTTCGATGTGCAACGAGGATGATCTGTCGACTAACTAACTAACTATTTATGCAATTGTCTTAGTGGCCTCAACGGTTCTCCCCATTGATTTCTTGTGTTCAAATGAGAGCGAAACTCGAGTCTAGTGTTTTCAATCTGACCCGGACAAGGCCCAAGGTTCGTACCGGAATACAATTAGCGTTGCCAGTAGTGGGTTGTGCTCAATTTTTTTTTTAAAGTTGCATATCCCTTACAGGACGTTGCATTGCAATCAACACCAGCATTTTCCAGCTGCTGTTGATGTTCTTAGCAAAGATTACGCTCAGTAGTTTGCCATTGCTTTCTGAGCGACAGGCTCACACACCCCGTACGTAACCAACGCGACGCGATCCGCTGCCGAATTCTGAGCAGCTGGTTCCTCACGTGGATATACGGGATTACGGAGAAAGTCGTTAAATCCCTTCGCCAGGGAGACCTGCTGTGCTCAATTATCAAACCTGGAATCCCGAAACAACCAAATAAATCAACTAGAGAAATGTCCAGCACAGACAAACCAGACACAACAGAAACAGAAGCGAACCAAATTACATTTGACGTGTCGGTTTTTGATGTCACTGGACGCGAAAAATTCCCTCTGTGAAATAATACAGAAACATGTGGCTGTGTGTTCAAGCGGTAGGAAATCTCCTTAAGACTAGCGAAAATGTCTAGCACAGAAACCATTGTCTTCTTTCTTAATAGCTCTCCTACTTCTAATCCATACTCGTTCCTTCTTTATAACTTTCCTTTTTCATATCCACTATTCTCCTTCTTTGTTATCCCCCTTCTCGCCCTGGCGCTTCTTCTCTTGTTGTCCCCTTGTTCTTTCTCCTTAGATAATTGATGTACGGAAGATGAGTGGTTGGAAGGGCCGAATGTAAGACGGACCTGCTTGCCCAATTTGTGACACTTATGAAAATAAAGTTCGTTCTTTCTTACTCACTCCCCCCCCCCCCCCCCCCTTTACTTATCCTTCTCATTTTGCTTCTTATTATTTCTTTACAACTTTCCTTCTTCTCATCCATTCTTCTTCTGCTTCCCCTCTTTCTTCTCCGAGAGTGGAATGGCTGAGATGTTTGAGTTTGAGGGTATTCTGCAACTCTATCAGACCTTGTACGGATCATGGTATGGACCCAAATGAGTGAAAAAGAGGAAACAAAGGATGGCATATTCAAGCCTGATCCCAGAGTAGTGTATCAGATGTTTAGTCTTCTTAGTTAAGGACAAAAACTAAGGCTTGGGAGTTTCCTTTGCGAAGTGGTTCTATCGCCTGCCTGGCGCTCCGAACGTTTTGGGTTCGATTCCATTATTTGGTTCACAAGTGCAGTTTTCTGAGACTCCTGGGGGTCATCACTGGAGGTACGGAGCTCGTGCTTTGTACGACGCTTTCGGCAGGCCGTCATCAGGTTTTCATTCAGTTTGTTTCCATCATAGATACATCCATGCTAGATCTACCTCACTCAACCACCAGTCTTATAGTTTTATTCAGTTTGTTCTTTCCACCGTGGATACATTCATGCTAGATCTACCCCATTTGACCACCAGTCTTATAGTTTTATTCAGTTTGTTCTTTTCACCGTGGATACATTCGTGCTAGATCTACCCTCTTTCACCACTGTCACAAAACAAGCAACCTTCTGATCTGCCGAATGAGGACCATGCAACATTCCCTCTCCAACGTTACATCAAATAATATAACTTACTAGATTATAATACAATTTTGATATATCTATAACATTTATTATTGTTATAACTGAACAATAGAAAGGTTAAGCTTAATATCCTTTCATAAGTCAGTTGCATATCCTTTACAGGGCGTTGCAGTCAACACCAGCATTTTTTGCTGCTGTGATCTCTTGGCAAGTTTATGGTCAGTAGTTTACCATTGCTTTCTGAACGACCGGCACCTATATCATTTCGTAAAAACCAATGCAACGCGGTCTACTGCCAAATCACGCGCAGCTGTGTTTCGAACACAGGAATACGGGATCACAAACTACGTCCGTAAACTATTCGCCACGGAGCCGGCTATCATACATAGTGCATACACATTCTCCCTTTGCGCATCTTCTCGTTATGGGGAATTTCCAGTGGTTTTCTTTAGTGTGTGCTGGTGCTAGATGTGCTGGTCCATAGCAGTCTACCCCAACCTCACAAGTCTCTTCCTGGCACGGTAGCTTGTCTTCGATCGCGTTGTAAGACCTGCCCACGTGTACTTCAAACCCAGAGTCTGACATTCCCTAAGACGACTTTCCACATCTGTGAGGGTTTCTCATGCACGAGTCACAATGTTATCTATGCAATTACTTGCACACGCTGTGACATAAGATATATCGGGTGGACAGGCTTACGTCTTGCTGATAGATTTAGGCAACACCTTTCTGATAACAACAGTGGCATCCAGAAACCAGTATCCATGCACTTCAACAGTCCTGACCACTGTGGCGTGGCTGACATACAGGTCACGGCCATCAAATTATGAGCATCTCACGAACGGGATCGTAAGACATTAGAAAACCATCTCATCTTCCAGTTGGGTTCACTCTCCCCTCACGGCCCCCCAATGTCCAACACAGTTTCATTTAACTTCCAAACCCCACCGCCTCCCACTCCCTAGTTGTATAGTCCACTAAAAAGGTAGTTGCATGTCTTTTTCAGGACGCCGCAGTCAACCCCAGCATTATTTTTGCTGTTTGGGATTTCTTGGCAGGTTTGCGTTCAGTGATTTGCAATCGTTTTCTGAGCGACCGCTACTCTTGCTCCTCTGTGAGGACCAATGCAATGAAATCTTCCGCAGCTGTGTTTCGAGCGTTGAATGAGAAATTGTTAATTGCGAACTGCGTCCATGACATCTTCGCCAATCCCAAATTTTACTCTTCCGCTCACATGGGCGCCTCTCCATCCCCTTCCCGCTTATTCTCCTGCCAAGTGGCTTAGCCATTACCTGAGCTTCTGACGGTATTGACCTTTGACCCATTGACGATACATCCGGTTCAAACAATCCACTGATAGTCGTCTAATGCGCGTCAGTCGCACCTAGCTAGGATACAGATTCAGATAAGTACCCTTAATATTGTCATGTAGTGTGTTTCATGTAGTTTTGTGTTTGTTTGTTCTGTGCTGACGAAGGTTTTGGTCGCAATGCCCAATTTGTTTCTTGTAATCGTGTTTCAGTAAAGCTCACAATCTACTTCTCGTTGTTTTGGTGATCCATTTTCTTTAGTGTGCTTGACGGCGCTAATTAAGTGTGACGTCACAGCATTTTTCTGAGTTGGAACAACTGTCACTGTTGGTCGTTTTGGGAAGGAGTGTAATTTACGCTTTCTAAAAACAAATTAAGTAAAGATCTACACGACTCAGACTTCTATTCTTTATTAAAAGAATCTATTCTTTAAGAGTAACCGGTTGGACCGGCCGAGATTCAATATTTATCATTCAACAAAAGACGAAATGAAAGTTTGTGTTATTTCTGCCTTGCTAGGACAACCATTAAATTGGCCGGATATGAGAATGGCTATGGCTCTTGGAATTTTCTGTTCAATTAGTTTTCCAGGGCAATTTCAGATCCTATAGCTTGTAGGAGGTAGAATATCTATTGGCTCCTTTCTGAGGGAGTTTAGTGAAATTAATTGCCTCATCATCATGTTATTGTGCCAAACCCTGAGCTGTATATACTGAATACTGTTCTTCATAGGGTAGGCTCTGGCCTTTACTGTCCTAATCAATTGTGTACTTTACTATGAGGACTGGTTCTGTGAATAAGATGAATTCATGTCACTATATAGTGTTTATTTTATGAATTCTATAGGAGGAAAGTGTTTCTTGGTCCTTAATTTTTTCTGGCAAGAATGTATATTCTCACAGAGAATGATGTCTTGTTGGGCAGTGCATATCTTGGTCTGATAATACAGATATGAAAGGACCAAGAGTGTGTTCAGTAGTAAGATGAGTGAGTGAGGAAAGAATAGGTGGTAAGTCTTTCCCTTCCATAGAAAATGAAATTATCTGGCATCGACAACTTGTCCAACCACACTTATGCCATTGCAAATTGATGTAACCTAACCACTGCATCAATACACCCACTCAATTCACAGACACTTATCATTAATCAAATACTCTCCAGTTTCTCAGCACAATCACATCAGAAAAAAACCCAAAATAATTATTAATCATTGAATAAAGCAATATATTTTTTGTAATGTCAAGTTATTCACTGTACAGATTATTCATTTACTTGTATGCAATTTATATACTGTCTCTTTTGTATTTTTTTTTGGTCACATACATAGCTGCAGGATGCACTGCAATTTAAAACACATGACTTTGTTTCCAATCCTAACACTGCATGAATACTGACTACGAAATGCTATGTTAGACTGATCTCATAACAGAAAATATATGCTGTCGCTATCATAATGCTATACAGTCTCTATCAAATGAACATATGTAGTTGCTGCCAAACTGCTCTATTCATAAATACAAAAAGGAACTACTCGATGTTAACAGATTATGTTAGTTCTTACACAGGGAAACATTCAGTCACTGCCAGGGGATTAGCTGCATTAGTGTCTGCACAAAGATGCTGTCAGGATGTTAGATTAGTTCTTAGAAAATGAAGCCTACAGTCGCTGTCATAATGGTATATTAGTATGTATAACAGGAACTATATTATTTCATATAACAGAAACTATATAATCACTATCAAGATATTATATTAGTTTGTATAACAAAAACTATATAATTGCTAACAGGATATTATATTAGTTCTTATAAAATAGTTAGTTAGTTAGTTAGTCGACAGATCATCCTCGTTGCACATCGAACCATTCAGTCCATAAGTGCTCGGATCCCCTCCTCAGCAAATCCCGCAGCGTGTAGCGGCTAACGACGCCAGTTCTGTGTTGGTTTATCAATCTTCTTTGGCTTCCTGCGTAGTGTTCTTGTTTGGCCACCCCTCTTTTAATTTGCTGCTCCCGCAGTCTGGCCATTGTTGTAGATTCACAGTCATCACTTGGTTCTCGCAAAAGTCTCACTTCTCGTAGAGCATTCAGAATGTCAGCCTGGTCCATGGCGCGTCCGCCCTCCACAGTAGCCTCACCTGCGAGCTTGTCAGCCCGCTCATTTCCTTGTACTCCCGCATGACCTGGCACGAAGATGAAACTAATCTTTGCCAGCCGAGACCGCTTCAGAGGCAGCAACCACTCTCTTCGGATCGACCCCTCCTCTATCCTCTTGATCATGTTCATTGAGTCGCTAAGGAAACAAGCCCTAGTGAATGTCTGTGTCTCGAGCCATGTTATTGCTTTACTTACTGCCATGACTTCCATGGTCAGGCTACTTGTGGTTTCAGTGAAAGCACCAGAGTCCTCCTTCACAATTCTCCCTCCGGCCCGAGCTGTAAAGGCCCATGAGCTTCTCACATGTCGGACGACCGACCCATCTGTGTAGATGACCGCGTCACCGTCTAGCGAATTCTCGAAAATCAACGCTTGTACTTCAGCCTCAACAGCAGCCGGATTTTCTTGTCTGCATTTTCTATCTAGTTGGATGCAAACTGAAAAGGATGTGCAGAAGTCTGTTGGCACTTGCACCCACTCCTCACCAGGTTCTAAGTCCTCAAGTGAACACACCTGTTGAAGAATGTCTTCGGCTTGACCCATCCACGACCGTCCTCTTTTTAACCTGCTGCCCTTCACCTTCCTAATTTCACTATGCAGTGGATGTTGTGTGGTTTGCGTTAATTTTGAGGTAGGCGCGTGCCCTGCAAACTTGTATTCTCTCTTCAATGGTTGGAAAATCAAGAAGGTAGCGCATCGCCCTGCATGCTGTATCTCTTGTACATCCAAGAATAATGCGCATTGCTTCATTCTGTATCCTTTCCATCCTTTCTATCTGCTTATGGCTGAGAGTCAGGATTGCCATTGCATACTCCAAAACAGACATGACCAGCCCCTCGTACAGAAGACATAGATGGCGCTGCTCACAGTTTGCTGCCGCCATCACCCGCATCGCTGCAGCACGACCGTCCGTCGCCATCTTGAAACCGGAAGTCTTATAAAATGATAAGCGTAATTGCTGTTGAAATGGTATATTAGTTCGTATAACAGGAACTATATAGCTGCTGTTAAGATGTTATATTAGTTCATATAATAGGAACTATATAATCGCTATCAAGAAGTCAGATTAGTTCCTACAAAATAATAACTGCAGTTGCTGTCAAAATGCTGTAATAGTTCTATGTCAGGAACTAAATAGTTGCTAACAAGATTTTATATTACATAAAACACATAGTTGCTATTGAGATGTTGTATGAGTTCTTTCAAAATGAAAAATACAGTCTCTGTCAAAATGCTGTTTTAGTTCTCACATAATGAAACATTTAATTACTTCTGAAATGCTATATTAGTTCTTATAGAAAAAAATATACAGTCATTGTCGAGATGCTATGTTAGTTCATACAATAGAAACATACAGTTACTTCTGAAATGGTATATTAGTTCTTAAAACAAAATATATAGCTACTGTTGAGATGCTATATTAGTTCATATAACAGAAAACGCAAAATCACTGTCCAAATGCTATGTTAGTTCATACAAGTGAAACCATATATTTATTTTCAAAATACCATATTAGTTCTTACATAATGAAATATGTTTACTTTTGAAATGCTCTATTAATTCATTTACTGTTGAAATACTAAATTAGTTCATATAACAGAAAATATTTCTATCGAGATGCTATATTAGTTTTCACAAGTCACCATCGCAATGCTATCTTAGTTCTTATAACAGAAAATATATAGTCACTGCAGAGATGCTATACTAGTTAATATAACAGAAACCATACAGTTACAGCTGAGACGCTGTATTAGCTCATATAACAGAAAACATATAGTCATTGTTGAGATGCTATATAAGTTCATACAAGAAACATATAGTTGCTGTTAAAATGCCACACTGACTGCCTACACGGATATAAAAGATATCACTTGCTGTCACAATTAACATATCCTCCTGAGAGAACAGGTATGGCTGCTGACAACAGTGCAACTTACACAATAAAAAGGTATAATTTACTGACAATGCTTTGGGGAAAAATGGCAATATATAATTGCTATAATAATGTTACATTAAAATAGAATACCATAGGCAAAGAAATAGGTGCTAACATCATATGATTTTAATCCTCACCACAGAAAACGTATCAGGTCGCTACTACAGTTGTACATACAAAAGGAAATGTAAAATGTTAATGACATAATACTCTAGAAGGGAATATGTAATTGCGATGACAATGCTATAGTAGGACAGTAAAGCCTTAATTTAACGGCCCCCCAATAAAACAGATCGTGGTTTTAACAGATATAAAATTATACATCACATTAATTAACAACACTGATGTTAAAAATGTAATAAAAGAATAACAATTCAAATATTGTCACAACAGCACCATGCTTAACTCAACAAGTGCTTGCTTTGACTACTTTAGGGTAGTCTTTCTTTGTTTACTTCTTGGTCTAGCTTACATTGCTTACAATTCTGTATGATAATTTAATGTTCTATTATATATTACTCATTTACATGAACACATTTATTTATAACTAAAACAGTAAAAGAACTATTAAAGTATGATCCTAAGTTACATCAGATCTAGCAGACTTTCAGAACTGATGAACAGTTGGTCTCACTGTTGAACCAGCAGCCTCAAGTGTGAAGCTGTGCAGGTGGCTGCAACAGCAGCAGCTTTGAGGTCTAGCACCCAGTACTGAAATCACCAAAACAATCACTGCGGCTGATTCAGTCTGTACAACATAAAGTTCAACATGGATGGATGTGGCCGAGTGAGTGTCAAACATAGACTCACATGTCTGAGAATGACTGACATGGACTAACTGCCCGGGTCATGATGGAGTGTGTATCGATGAGCACGGCAATTTGTGGCCAGCAACTGGGACACTCACAATGGATGAGGGAGATATTTTGAACACATATCAATGAGCGGCCATGGATGAAGACACAGGTGAACCAGCTTATTTAAGGACACATGAAATTGAATTGAAATGTGTTGTCCAGCCATGACGGACAGATCAGATGATGAATCCAACATGTTCGCAATCAGTCTGTGACTGGAACAACCATCACCTACACCTTGAGACATCCCCTGAGGGAGACGGAGCATCAATGAATTTGTCCACAGTGCAATAAAGTCAATTCCACAAAAGCTAAGGTAGATACTGATGATGGGGTGTGAAATGTCAGGCCTTCACATATCTAGGTCATGACTTATGAGACAGGGTGACCACAGTTTGTAGTCCCACATCAGATACTGTTGTAAGGCTGTAAAATGTCAGTCCTTCACATGTCCTAGGCCATGACTTATGAGATAGGGTGAACACTTTGTAGTCCCACAGCAGATACTGATCTCTGGGTGTACAATCTTTGGCCTTCACTTACCCAAAGCCATGACTTATGAGTTAAGGTGGCCCTTTCCCTTCCTAGCCATAAATTCTTTATTTAACCATTAAATCAAGGATTTACTGTGCTGACAACATGCATCATAACGCTAATAATAAGACATATAGATGCTCTCAAAATGTAATAGCAGTACGTACAGTTGCTTCCACAGTGCTATGTAATCAACAGCTCAAAGCTGAAGGTGCAGACATACAAACCGGTTTCTGTACACCTATAAAATACAGCGCTGCGCACCTGCAGCCTCACAGACATACTGCTCTTTCAACACACACCGAATGATACCAGCTGCGTGCAGTACATCCTGCCCAACATTCACGACACATTAGCGTACACAGACTCTCATAGTACGTGCAGCTGGTAACAGTTACATACGTGAATTGACAAGAACGGTCACCAACTACTTATAAATGCTGTATGTTACACAAGATCTATGGACTGTTGTTTAGGGCAACAAGAAAATAAAGAAGAAGAAAAGCACTCTGGCTAAAATGATAAATGTAGATTTATCCTTGTATTGTTAGAAAAAAAGAACCGTTTGCCTTCTAAGAGCCATATAAGAATATATTTTCTCATGATTAGTTATGGCTAAAACCATAAATGTAGACTTAAACTCAAACTGTGATAAGAAGCTCTATGTTCTTTCTAAGAGCTATATAAGAATATGTTTTCTCATGTTGAGCTTAGGCTAAACAATAAACGTAGACTTATCCTCGTATTGTAAGAAGAAACTCTACTTCCCTTCTTACAGCCATAAAAAAATATGTTTTCTCCTAATGAGCCAACAGAAGGGGGATGTATTCTACCATGAAGAGCCCTGAGAATGTGAAGGCATCTCTTGAAAGGCTCGCAGGAAGAAACATTATCCATCCAGTCCAAAGGCACTAAAAAAACCTTAAGATGACACTCCTCCTTTGAAGCGTTGTATAAGAGGCACACATGGAAGGCACAGTCATTTAGTGGGAGCCTTAAGATACACTCCTCCCTCAAACTACAATAAGGACATACAAGTAAGTGCTGTATAAGAGGTACACATGGAAGGCACAGTCATTTAGTGGCAGCCTTAAGATGTCATCTCTTAACTCTTAAAGAACCTGAGGTTTTCATGCAAGACTGTCCTTTCTGACATTTAATTCACTGTTAAAGATTAAAGGGTTAATTGTTTCATGATTGTCATTATGAGAGGCAATAATTAGGATATTTAAAATGCAAAACGAAACAAAAAGTTCAAAGTTATGCCATCATGATCACTTTGAAATACCGGCCCCAAAATGCTGACCTCTCGGCCTTTAAGAGTTAAGAAGACACAGTCTCCTACTGGGAGTAACAAGATGTCATCTCTTGAGGAGAAAGTCGCCTACTGGGAATCATATCTTTTAAGAGGACAGTCCCTTTTGGAAATCATAAGGAGTCATCTCTAAAGAAGACACAATAATATGCCCTCTCTAAAGAAGACATAATAATATGTCATCTCTAAAGAAGACACAATAATATGTCATCTCTAAAGAAGACACAATAATATATCATCTCTAAAGAAGACACAATAATATGTCATCTTTAAAGAAGACATAATAATATGTCATCTCTAAAAAAGACAAGTCTTTTACTGGGAGTCTTAAGATGTCATCTCTTATGAAAAGTCTCCTACTGGGAGTCATAAAATGTAATCTCTCAAGAAGACACAATAACATATCTATTAAGAAGATACAATAAGATTACCATCTCTCTCTCGAAAAAAACAACAACAGTGTCCTACTAGGAATCATAAACTGTCATCTCTCATAAAGACAGTCTCTTACTGGTGGCCATCTCTTAAGAAGACACTGTCTCCTACAGGGAGTCATAAAGTGTCATCTCTCAAGAAGACACAATTAGATATCATCTCTTACCCTACTGGCAGTCATAAGATATCTCTTATGAAGACAGCCTCCCACTGCGAATCATCTCTTAACTCTTTCATTCCCAGAAGTTGCTTACAGATGAAAACAGCCTCTATGAAAATATGCAAGCATGTTACTTTCAAACAGGTTAAATACGCAGCAGAGACGGCCACTGGAAAAGCCAGATTTCTCTAGTAAACCCTGACATATGTAAAGTTGTAAGAAAACACATGATGTGATAGTCAGGTATTCAAGAGAAAGAGCCGATCACACCATGTGTTGACTGGGACTAAAAGAGGCACAATCTCCTATTAAGAAAAATACATATGATTCTATTTGAGCGAAAGCTGGTATCCTCCACTAGAGAGCGAAAGAAAAAGCGTTCACATTCAAATTATGAGCCATGAGAAGCATACACATTCTCCAATTAAGAACAGTATGAAGAACACATTCTCTTCTCAAGAGACATAACAAGAACATATATTCTTCTTTAAAGCACCATATGTTATATTCACATCTGAAGAACATTAAGAATATAAATGCTCCAATCAAACTTCAAATAAAGTACATGCACACTCCAACCTTGGAGCTATCAAGAGTATATGTTCTTCAATGAAGTGCTATAAAAAGATGATATGTTTTCTAAAAAATATTCATACGAAGAATATATGTTCATCAATGTGCCATACGGACAATATACTATCTTCAATAAAATGCAAAAAAAAATATAACATGTTTTCTAAGTAGGATCCATACGAAGACTATATGCTCATCAATTAGTTTAAAAAAAAATATACTTTCCTCATGAAGTGACATAAAAAGATAACATGTTTACTATGTCCATTTAAGAGCCATAAGAATATATATTCTTCAATTATGAGCCATTTGGAATGCATTTCCTCCAATTGAATACCATAAAGAGAATATATATTCTCCAATTACACATAACATGGGGAATACACATTCTCCACTTACCAGCCATAAGAATATGTATTCTCCAAATAAAAACAATAAATGGATATGTATCCTTTAAACGCCCAGTAAAGGATATGCAACCTTTATTTTATCCTTTAATTATGAGCCAGAAGAAGAACATATGTCTTAATACCATCAAATTAAGGGCCACATGAAGAACACATATATATGCCTCAATTATGAGCCATAAGAAGAACATACATCTTCATATCATCAAATTAAGAGCTAATTGATGAACACATATGTACACTTCAATTATGAGCCACATGAAGAACATACATCTTATAATCATATTAAGAAAACATATGTATGCTTCAATTATGAGCGATAAGAAGAACTTAATCTTCACATCATCAAATCAAGAGCCTCATGAAGAACACATACCCCCAAACTCAGAACCAAACCAGCAAACATTCTGTCATCAGCAGCGGCTAACCATTCTCTCGTAACATTGTTAATTGTGTCGTGCAGTGTTCTCTACACACAGGACTATGAACGCGTTGTTGCAAGTGTACTCCTCCTCGTCCAGCAGCATGTGTTTCATCAAGGAGCTGGCCCTGCCCATGCTGTCTGTGGAACCTGAGTGCCACTTGTTGCAGTAGCGGTCATCCACAAACTCACCCTTTGTGTTGGATCCGTGCCAGATGATCTTCTGTGGCCTAATTTGAGAGACAGAAAGTTTATTGTCAATTTTCACCAGAAAAATGTACATTTCTGCTGAATTTAACTTACATCTACTCATAACCACACCTACACACACTCACTAGTATTGAAGTCCCCAGGGGTGTTTGGTTATTTTGAATTGTCATGATTCACGAGCAGCACTGATAAACCTGGGGGATGCGGCAGGCTACATCAGTGTTCCGATGATGCAAACCCTGAAAGGGCTGGCATCTTACCGAGTCAGGCTGGTGTAGAGGTTTGTCTCCTGGCTGTAGAGATTTGTCCCCTGACTGTAGAGATTTGTCCTGTGACTGTAGAGATTTGTCCTTTCACTGTAGAGATTTGTCCTGTGACTGTAGAGATTTGTCCTGTGACTGTAGAGATTTGTCCTCTCACCGTAGAGATTTGTCCCCTGACTGTAGAGAGATTTGTCCCCTGATTGTAGAGATTTGTCCTCTGACTGTAGAGATTTGTCCCCTGACTGTAGAGATTTGTCCTCTGACTGTGGAGATTTGTCCTGTGACTGTAGAGATTTGTCCTGTGACTGTAGAGATTTGTTCTGTGACTGTAGAGATTTGTCCCCTGACTGTAGAGATTTGTCCTCTCACTGTAGAGAGTTGTCCCCTGACTGTAGAGATTTGTCCTCAGACTGTAGAGATTTGTCCTCTGACTGTATAGAAGTCTAATCTACACAAGGGCTGTGTTGCAGAACTCTCCCTCCCCTCCCCAAGCTCACAAACTGAAGGGGTGAGCAAGTCAGGTAATGGAACACCACATCTGCAGAGTGGCACTTTACAAGCACCAAGGTGATTCCCCCCCCCCCCCCCCCCCCCCCCCCCCCCCACCACCACCACCACTTGTTCGCTTTGAGCTCAATTATAGTCCATAACATGCTGCTACTTCTAGTTCACTAGACTGATGTTTGCGCGTGGATTAGCTTTCTCTATTACCAGTGTCCCTCGCCATCAGGAGAACCCACTCCGACTTCTGAGGTACTTGTAATTTACATCCCCAATTCAAGGACGAGAAGTCAATATTTTAGTCCAAATGACCGGTGTAGGCATTGAACCTGCTCCCTCAATATCAGCTCACCAGATGTTTAAGAATGAGCCCACACTGACCTCCTAACAAGGTCATGATTCAGTAGAGTAGATATGAACTGGCCAAGTCCAGGGTGACCTCCTAACAAGGTCATGATTCAGTAGAGTAGATATGAACTGGCCAAGTCCAGGTCTGGGGTGACCTCCTAACAAAGTCATGATTCAGTAGAGTAGATATGAACTGGCCAAGTCCAGGTCTGGGGTGACCTCCTAACAAGGTCATGATTCAGTAGAGTAGATATGAACAGGCCAAGTCCAGGTCTGGGGTGACCTCCTAACAAGGTCATGATTCAGTAGAGTAGATATGAACTGGCCAAGTCCAGGTCTGGGGTGACCTCCTAACAAGGTCATGATTCAGTAGAGTTGATATGAATTGGCCAAGTCCAGGTCTGGGGTGACCTCCTAACAAGGTCATGATTCAGTAGAGTAGATATGAATTGGCCAAGTCCAGGTCTGGGGTGACCTCCTAACAAGGTCATGATTCAGTAGATTAGATATGAACTGGCCAAGTCCAGGTCTGGGGTGACCTCCTAACAAGGTCATGATTCAGTAGATTAGATATGAACTGGCCAATTCCAGGCCTAGGGTGGCCAAGTCCAGGCCTGGGGTGGCCATGTCTCCACCACTGGTTGTTGGTATCTTAATGTCAACAGACTCGAACCCAACACCTAGAAGGAACCTTCCGATGGATAAGAACCATTTATTTTACTGAGGATCTGAATCTCTCATCGACAGAACTAAACAAATACCAGTGATGAAAAGATGCTGAATACGACATGCATCTAGAAAGCCTAAGAATAAAAAACGTTTTTTAAGTGACGAAAAGATGCTGGATACGACATGCATCTAGAAAGCCTAAGAATAATATTACTAGAAATACCTTCAGAATTCATAGGGCAAAAGACATAGGGGAAAACCTAAAAATACATGGAGAAGTGAAGAAGAGACAGAAATGAATTATATGGGAGGAGAAAAGAATTGTATGGGGCAGCTAAGTACAGGGCAGATTGGAGTGAGTTGACTGAGGGCCTATGTCCAAGTGGGGCAGAAAGGGCGAAAGAACAAACTAACAAACATACTTTGTTTTTAAAGGGTCACAAATTAGGCATGCAGGCCCATCTTACATTCCACCCTTCCAATCACTCATTTTTCACATATCAATTATCTGTTGTGCAAGTTATGTTCACACAGACAAAATACTGTCAAATGAATGCTGTAAACATAAACACTGCATGTACCATATTAATACTGCATACTACCATAGAAGAAAAACAAGAAGCTGGGCGCTATGATGTATGAGTCTGTTATAATAACCCTTTGCCATCAGCTTGTCTCTCAAAATATCACCCTGTATAAATGTTATCATTTGTTGTTACCGTTAAGTAACAAGCATTTACATGACACAACCCCAAGTAGTCAACCTGTGATCATGGACTTACCACTGTCCGTCTGCCATGACATCCTTGCCATCAAATGAGAAAATTGGGGTCTCATTGTTGAAGTAAGCACCTGACCCATCAGTGAGACTACTCCACGAATTGAACAAGATTTGATCCTGAAATCACACAAGTACATGCCAGCATTTAATAGTCAATTTCACTGTATCAATCCTAGTCTTGTGCAGATATAGTTCTCAAGTTCTAATTAATTATGTGTCCTGTTGAGGACGTTATAATGAACCCCAGCATTTACAGGCTGTTTGTGATGTACAATGTCATTCAGTAGTTTGCCATTGCTTTATGAATGGCCAACACCTCGTACCATTGAATGCAATGCAGAGAGGTCGGCTTCCAAATTGGTGCTGATTTCAAACCTTCATCTTGATATGTCAGGGAATCGTGACACTCTGTTTCGCTATCTCTCGTCTCGGTATGTCAGGGAATTGCAGACTCGTCATTCATTTCACATGTCAGGGAATTGTCACACTCGTCTTGGTGTGTCAGGGAATTATGAAACTCTATTTTGCTATTCCTCGTCTAGGTATGTCAGGGAATTGTGACACAGTTTCACTATCCCCAAAGCCACAGTGTGTTCTCAAGTAAAGGACCTCTGTATATGCCTTAAGGTGCTCTGGGCATAAGATGCTAGACCCATATTTGCCTGGACCAATCAGCACTTGGTGGGTCATATTTGTCTGGACCAATCAGCACTTGGTGGGTCATATTTGTCTGGACCAATCAGCACTTGGTGGATCATGTGGTCAGTATCACACAGTCTGCTCTCACTCCCCAAGACATCCCCTGGTACACATGTTAGGCACGATCAACCAGGCAGCCCGGGTCTGTTTTACAAATCTGTCCCTGATTCAGATTCAAACACATGACCACTGATCTGGCAGGCAAGCATCTAGCCACTATGTTACTGCTGTTCCCTGATAGTTCTCACAGCTGTGAAACCATCAAACATCTTCTCTCCAAATGCCAGGCACTTTCAAATATCAGGAGAAAGCAAAACACTCAGCTCTATTTCCGCAAGAAACACTATAGAAACACTATAGGGCTGCAATTATAACACTTTGACAGACTGACAGCTGAACTGGGTCTGATCACGTTTTTTTTTCTTTAGCAGCAGCCAAGAGTAGACAACTCAGTAGTCCCGAGATTAACAACAACAATAATGATAACAATAATATATGCAGTTAAATAAAATATACAACATGAAATAGAAAGCCAATAGTCCTCAATTTTGGACTAATTTGCAGAGAAAAATGTAATAACAGGGCAATGTAAGCGTGTGACAGTAACTCGTCACCTATATCTAATGTACACAGTGTGTGTGCTTTCATTGTGTCTCTGCTGATCCTTTCAGTGGGCTCCTCTGCTCAGAACTTCATCCGATAAGTCAACCAAATGTCTCTCCATCATAAGCCAGTTGCTTTGCCTCTTGCTGTCATGTGGAAATATGCGAGGACTATTCCAAAATCAACTACCGATTGGCTTGTTAAAAATAAAGCGACAAAGTTTATTGCTTGCATCATTCAGTAGTCGTTTAGCTCACCACACATCAACCTACGGTCGCATTTGTTCAGTTGTTCACACATTGCGAACGAATAAACGTGGACACTGTTATAGATTTTCCCACAGCTGTGAAATTCTAGGTGTGATTCGTTTGCTTCAAGCAGAAAGTCAAAATGCAGTTGAGATTCATCGTCGATTGTGTCGTGTGTATGGTGATAACATTATGAGTGATTGTTCTGTGAGGTCGATCCAAAACATAAAGAGCGGAATGCTCACCAATGGGATCATTTTCCTGCATGACAATGTGAGGCCTCACACTGCTGCTCACACAAAGGCTTTACATGAGCAAGCAATTTGAGCACATGGATGGAGTCAACAACTCGCTAAGTACCCTGGTGGCGCCGAAGGGTTACAAAAATTTGTGCCACGGTACAAGTGCCTGAATATAGGTGGTGACTGTATGGGAAAGTAATGCAGTGATATATGTTACTATTGTATGTATTTAGATGTTATTGTCAATGTTTCAATGTTTACCAGCCAATTGGTGGTTGCCGGTCTTCCTGGCGAAGGGGTTAATGACGCTGTTCGTAATCCCGTATACTCTCATAAGAAACACAGCTGCGCGAGATTTGGCACAGGTTCGTATCGCATTGGTTACTTACGGAGGGTATGTGAGCCGGTTGTTCAGAAAGCAATGGCAAACTTTTGTTGTTGTTGTTGTTACATATACCTTACAGGACATTGCAGTCAACACCAGCATTTTTCAGCTGCTGTTGATGTAAACTACTGAACGTAAAACTTGCCAAGATATCAACAGCAGCTGAAAAATGCTGGTGTTGATTGCAATGTTCTGTAAAGGATTTGAGAAAAAAAAATTGACAGTTGATTTTGAAATAACCCTCGTATATCACATCTTGAGCCAATGTTTTCATTGTCCACTTTCTTCTCCTCCTTTCTGGTACACTTCCCTCCATAGTCTTTTCCAGACTTTCATATGCTTTCACAAGTCCATATTTCCTTTTCCTTGTTTTTGTCTTCATAACCAATGTTCTACCATACAAGGTTCTTTTTGAATATATCTGTTTGTTTTTCTTTCTGCCCAGTGAATTTTTAATACTCTTATGTAACATTTATATTTAAAGTCACATTTGTTCTTTTTAGCTGATTTGTTAAATATCAAGGTTTTGTACTCGAATGTTGCACATTTATATTCAAAGTCACATATTTTTATTTGATTTTGTTCAAGTTTCACACCCACATGTTGCTACAGGAAATATGGTGAAGGAATTACCGACACAATTCGTAATCCAGCATACCGCATTTGAAACACAGCGGCGGGCGATTTGGAAGCAGAATGCCTTGCATTGGTTTTCATACAATGGGATGAGTGCCGGTCGTCCAGAAAACAATGGCAATCTACTGAACGTAAATTTGCCAAGAAATCAGAAACAGCCCAAAACATGCTGGGATTGACTGAAATCCTGTAAAGAATATGCAGCTAAATAACTAACATCTCACTGCCTAAAACAAAACTGACCTTTGAATTGACTATTGGAATCTGCTTGTCTCTGGAGTAGTAGATGATGGAATTGAGGTTCTGCGTTTCTGAAGACAGGAAGGCACGGTATGTTCCTGGCAGCCTGTTCCTCCTGGCTTGTCTGTGGCACTCGTAGTCAGCTCCCCGGATGCCTCTCATGGAACCAGCCAGAGGTTTATCCAAAGCCAGCAGGTGAAGCTGAGAAATGACAAGCAGCAGACTGGTTTTCAAGCATGCATGAATGTCCTTTTTTTCTATCGAATGATACGTATCGGACTAGCGTTGATGTGTGTAACAATATAGTGTTGTAATATCATTTCTTCTTCTTCAATCTCCTGGCAAGAAACATTTCTGAGACTTCTTCTTTTCCCACCAGTGACGCACAAAACCTCAAACAACTGACACCAAGCCCTTCCTTTAAACTTATTTATGGTTGATTGAATTTTGCAGCGAAATTTGTTTTGTGGGTTGAGGTACCCAATACCATGCCAACCCTCCTCTGCTGCCTCTTGCAAGGTAGGCTACAGTGTTATTATACTTGGCTTCCCGTAAGGCCTCTAATAACCTACAGGTGGACACTACAACCTCTTCGTCTGTCCTTGATCCCTCAGTGAAGCAACGGCCCTCAACCAAATTGTGTCAAGCCATCACATTCTTTGATACCTCTATCAGGAGCTGTGCGGTCTCTTTCCTCCATGCCATTCCCCTATGACCCATCTAATTCTCTTCTCTGTGTGGTTTTAGGTCTCTATCACCCATCTAATTCTCTTCTCTGTATGCTCTTAGATCTCTTTCTATTACCCATCTAATTCTCTTCTCTGTGTGTTATGAGGTCTTTCTCTCTATTGCCCATCTAATTCTCTTCTCTGTGTGTTTTAGGTCTTTCTCTCTATTGCCCATCTAATTCTCTTCTCTGTGTGCTCTTAGGTCTCTTTCTATTACCCATCTAATTCTCTTCTCTGTGTTATTAGGTCTTTCTCTCTATTGCCCATCTAATTCTCTTCTCTGTGTTTTATTAGGTCTTTCTCTCTATTGCCCATCTAATTCTCTTCTCTGTGTTTTATTAGGTCTTTCTCTCTATTGCTCATCTAATTCTCTTCTCTGTGTGTTTTAGGTCTTTCTCAATATTGCCCATCTAATTCTATTCTGTGTTTTAGGTCTTTCTCTCTATTGCCCATCTAATTCTCTTCTCTGTGTATTTTAGGTCTTTCTCTCTATTGCCCATCTAATTCTCTTCTCTATGTGTTTTAGGTCTTTCTCTCTATTACCCGTCTAATTCCCTTCTTTGTGTGTTTTAGCTCTTTCTCTCTATTGCCCATCTAATTTTCTTCTCTGTATGTTTTAGATCTCTCTCTATTACCCATTTAATTCTCTTCTCTGTGTTTTTAGGTCTCCTCTATTACACATATAATTCTCTTCTCTTTGTGATTTTAGGTCTCTCCCTATTACTCATCTAATTCTCTTCTCTTTGTGATTTTAGGTCTCTCCCTATTACTCATCTAATTCTCTTCTCTTTGTGATTTTAGGTCTCTCCCTATTACCCATCTAATTCTCTTCTCTTTGTGATTTTAAGTATCTACCTATCACCCATCTAATTATCTTCGCTGTGTGTTTTTAGGCCCCTCTCTCTATTACTTATCTAATTCTCTTGTCAATGCGTTTTTAGGTGTCACTCTATTACTCATCTAATTCTCTTCGCAGTGTGTTTTTAGGTCACTCTCTCTATTACTCATCTAATACTCCTCTCCCACATTACCCCTGCCAACTGTCTTATTTCACACATTACCCATGTCAATTGTCTTATTCCCCCAAATCATCTATTTTATAAGGCTGGAATGACACTGCAACCATATGGTTACAACAACAACAAAAATTACACAAACAAAAATATCTCAATGACATTTTGAATCCAGAACCATCAGGCTAACAGACATACATATACCCATACATACTTGTATTAACAAAAACTACACTGGTTTGGGGGGAGGGAGAGGGAATACTATAAAGACCAATGAGCCATACCTGATCAGGCAAGGCAAACACACCCTCTCCCCTACACACACACAAGAAACAAGATGTGCAAACATCACACCCCCACATACAATAACCAACTATCCAGAACAAACCACACACACCCACCACACTTACCATTGGACCAGTGGCGTAATTCGGCGGAGGAATGATGTTGATGGGCGGGGTCTCAGTTGTCTGTAAATACAGAGATTGACAGCTGTCACACTTTCTGACATTACACAAGAAATACAAATGATGTTAAAAGATCAAATGTTACACACAAAATCTGCAAGTACAAGTAAAATACAGAACCCTTTCCCATACCATGAGGCCTAGTTATATATATATGTCAATATCACTTTTACTTCCCAGAATATTTCCGGGCACCTATTTCAGGCTGAGTGGATCTGGGAGTCTAGGCCACCTTAAACAAATCCCAGCCTTGATGGGGATTCAAACCCTGGGCTGACAGGCGAGCGCTCTAGTTACTGCCACGCCCCCTGCATTATTTACATAAAGCTTTGTGCACTGTTGTAACGTAATTAGAAGAGGCCAGCGTGGCCAAATGGATAATAACGATTGCTCTTAAACTTCCAGTGTGCTGATGCTGAAGTAGCGGGTTCAAACCCTACACTGTTTAACTGGACTACAATGTAGACTTCTCATCCTTGACTGGGGAACGTAAATTACAAGAACCCCTGAAGTCGGATTGATTCGCATGATGGCGAGGGACACTGGTAATAAGAAAAAACTGATCCACACGCAAAAATCAGACTAGTGCAATATAAGTATAGCATGTGCATGGAATACGCTTGAATTCAAAGCAAGCAAATGGAAATAAATAAAAACCATAGCTAGACAGATAATAAAGGAGGGACAACTTCATCTCTAGAACAAAAAGTTCTCTATGGTTTGTGTGGAATGAAAGCTGTTTACTGTTCTTAAACATCACCACCTTTACTGTACCTGATAAAAGGCAATAGCCAGGCAAAGGTTAAACAAAGACAACCGATATACGTTCACACGTGCAAGTGCCACTAACTTCAAACATTATGTTATGTTCTTTGTCCTATATATGTGTATGTATATGTATGTGCATACATCAACACCACTAAAGTGTTATTAGCCAGCATACATCTCATACAGAACATTATAAATAAACGTACACAACTTTTTCGTCCAATATTACCCCTATAGGATTTGTCTGTATTTATTAATCCATTATCAATTAATCTTCCAATATAACTTTAATGGTTTCGATAATCCAATTTAAACGGAATGGTATTTAAAGTCCTCCAATATTAACTTAATCAATGTTGTTTTTTAAAAATGCACCAAAATTAAATGAATGTTTTTTAAAACCACACTATAATAAACTTAATAGTTTTTAAATCTTCCATTATAAACTTAATGGGTTTCTGAATATTCCAATATCAACTTAATGTTTGTAAGCATCCAATATAAAGTTGATGGTTTATAAAATCATCCACATACAACATAATGTTATATTTATCTTTCAATATAAGACTGAACATTATATTACTCCTTCAACATAAAATTAACCATTCCATTGCATGTGTCAATATACAATGTCAAATTTTAATAATTTTTAATATAAAATTAACAATTTATTAATTTCCCAAAACGACATCACTTGTTTATGAATATTAACATATGCAATACATTGAATTATTAAACACCCGGTGAGAAATGAATGATTTACTTATTTCCAAATATAAAAATTATTGTTTGACTAATATGCCAATTCAAAATCAATCACACATATAGCTATAATATAACAAATTAATTAATTATGTATGACTCAATATGATGTCAATGAATTTTTCTTCTAATTCAAATTTAATGCTTCTAAAAATTTAATCTTCCACCATGGAAAAAAGCAAATGGATTATAGCATATTTTATAGGGAAAGTATTTAATGGGGAATTACTGTCAGAAAAAAACATGTTAGAAATAATAATAACATAAATAACTAGCAACAGGATTAATTAATGTCACTGCTATGAAGATGTAATAAATATAAAAACATTAATATTAATAACATGTAATAAATATAAAAACACGAGCGTTAATAAAATGTAATAAACAAAAATATGAGTGTTAATAAAATGTAATAAATATACAAATATGAATACAAGAAAACATATACTCAATCTATTGCTTATCCTCCAATTGAAATGAATAGTTGTTTAAACACCGATATAAACTAAATTTGGAATGTGATTGTGTTTGAAGAGAAACAATTAATGGGAAATTATTATCTGTATTGAGTCACATGACTGTCAGTGTATAACATCTGATAAAAAATATTTACTATGTTCATTATATGAAAATGTAAATAAGTATTAACACATGAATGTTTTAATGATTTATGGAAGCTTGGAGGACTTGCGATGTGATATTTATTGATGGGATTGATGTTGATATTTGAGAATGTACGGAATGTGAACAGAAGAAGAAGAAGAAGAAGAAGAAGAAGAAGAAGAAGAAGAAGAAGAAGAAGAAGAAGAAGAAGAAGAAGAAGAAGAAGAAGAAGAAGAAGAAGGCAGAGACAGAAGATTCTGGGCACCTAACACGGACAGAAAAATGTCAGCACGTGAACTCATATGTAATGCTGGAAACTAGAGGTTGTGCAGAGGCATGATTGTCAACAAACACCAGCAGGCAAGGCACTTGACTAGGATGTGAAAATAGATGTGAAATAGATGTAGATATGTGTTTAATGATTTTTTTTTTTTTTGCATATCCTTTTACAGGACATTGCTGTCAACACCAGCATCTTTCAGCTGCATGTTGATTTCTTGGCAAGATTACGCTCAGTAGTTTGCCATTGCTTTCTGAGCGGCCGGCTCACATACCCCTGTAAGTTACAGATGCGATTCGAACCACCGCTGATTCTTACCGTCATCACGTTAACCGACGAGAGTATACGAGATTACGGAGAAAAGTCATAACCTCTAAGCCACGAAGCCGGCATTAGGATGTAAAAATAGAGGTGAAATAGATGTAGATATGTGTTTAATGATTAAGATGTGAACACAGATGTAGATATGTGTTTAATGATTAGGATGTGAAAATAGAGGTGAAATAGATGTAGATATGTGTTTAATGATTAGGATGTGAAAATAGAGGTGAAATAGATGTAGATATGTGTTTAATGATTAGGATGTGAAAACAGATGTAGATATGTTTAATGATTAAGATGTGAAAACATGTAGATATAGGGGGAGGAGGGGGGTGCTGAAAGCAGATGTAGATATGTGTTTAATGATTAAGATGTGAACACAGATGTAGATATGTGTTTAATTATTAGGATGTGAAAACAGATGTAGATATGTGTTTAATGATTAGGATGTGAATAATTAGGATGTGAAAACAGATATAGATATGTGTTTAATGATTAAGATGTGAACACAGATGTAGATATGTGTTTAATGATTAGGATGTGAAAACAGATGTAGATATGTGTTTAATGATTAAGATGTGAACACAGATGTAGATATGTGTTTATTGATTTAGATGTGAACACAGATGTAGATATGTGTTTAATGATCAGGATGTGAAAATAGATGTAGATATGTGTTAAATGATTAAGATGTGAAAATAGAGGTGAAATAGATGTAGATATGTGTTTAATGATTAGGATGTGAAAACAGATGTAGATATGTGTTTAATGATTAAGATGTGAACACAGATGTAGATATGTGTTTAATGATTAGGATGTGAAAACAGATGTAGATATGTGTTTAATGATTAGGATGTGAAAACAGATGTAGATATGTGTTTAATTATTAGGATGTGAAAACAGATGTAGATATGTGTTTAATGATTAAGATGTGAACACAGATGTAGATATGTGTTTAATGATTAAGATGTGAACACAGATGTAGATATGTGTTTAATGATTAAGATGTGAACACAGATGTAGATATGTGTTTAATGATTAGGATGTGAAAACAGATGTAGATATGTGTTTAATTATTAGGATGTGAAAACAGATGTAGATATGTGTTTAATGATTAAGATGTGAACACAGATGTAGATATGTGTTTAATGATTAGGATGTGAAAACAGATGTAGATATGTGTTTAATGATTAGGATGTGAAAACAGATGTAGATATGTGTTTAATTATTAGGATGTGAAAACAGATGTAGATATGTGTTTAATGATTAAGATGTGAACACAAATGTAGATATGTGTTTAATGATTAGGATGTGAAAACAGATGTAGATATGTGTTTAATGATTAAGATGTGAACACAGATGTAGATATGTGTTTAATGATTAAGATGTGAACACAGATGTAGATATGTGTTTAATGATTAGGATGTGAACACAGATGTAGATATGTGTTTAATGATTAGGATGTGAAAACAGATGTAGATATGTGTTTAATGATTAGGATGTGAAAACAGATGTAGATATGTGTTTAATTATTAGGGTGTGAAAACAGATGTAGATATGTGTTTAATTATTAGGGTGTGAAAACAGATGTAGATATGTGTTTAATGATTAAGATGTGAACACAGATGTAGATATGTGTTTAATGATTAAGATGTGAACACAGATGTAGATATGTGTTTAATGATTAGGATGTGAACACAGATGTAGATATGTGTTTAATGATTAGGATGTGAAAACAGATGTAGATATGTGTTTAATGATTAGGATGTGAAAACAGATGTAGATATGTGTTTAATTATTAGGGTGTGAAAACAGATGTAGATATGTGTTTAATTATTAGGATGTGAAAACAGATGTAGATATGTGTTTAATGATTAGGATGTGAAAACAGATGTAGATATGTGTTTAATTATTAGGGTGTGAAAACAGATGTAGATATGTGTTTAATGATTAAGATGTGAACACAGATGTAGATATGTGTTTAATGATTAGGGTGTGAAAACAGATGTAGATATGTGTTTAATTATTAGGGTGTGAAAACAGATGTAGATATGTGTTTAATGATTAGGGTGTGAAAACAGATGTAGATATGTGTTTAATGATTAGGGTGTGAAAACAGATGTAGATATGTGTTTAATGATTAGGGTGTGAAAACAGATGTAGATATGTGTTTAATTATTAGGATGTGAAAACAGATGTAGATATGTGTTTAATGCTCTGACATAACTGAAAATGAAATGTGTTTAATGATGATGAAATAGATGTTGAAATATGTTTATTCATGATGAAATGTTTTTTTTTTTTTTTTAATTCGCATATCCTTTACAGGACATCGCTGTCAACAGCAGCATCTTTCAGCTGTATGTTGATTTCTTGGCAAGATTACACTCAGTAGTTTCATGATGAAATAGATGTAGAAATATGTTCAATGCTTTATCACAGTTGATATTCTTCTCCAACTTCTAAACTTTTACCACTCATCCAAACAAACCACACTTTTAGTTCTAGTGAGGTGACACAACAGGAACATGAATGTTAGTACACAATAGAAAAGACTTGTTATAAATGGTATAAATAGTAAAATAAATCAAACATGGACATCAAACATATAACATCTACAAGCTTAAGCAGGAAACAAAAAGCACCATGGATCAAACATAGATTAAGTGAATAGATGAATTAAACTTTGGCTGGAACACTTACAATACATATGACTAATATTGCTTGAATATGGGGGGGGGGGGGGGGGGGATGTTAATCCCATGGTAATCTCAGATTTGCATATTTATGACTGAAACTGCCTAATTGATGATGCTTTGATATATTTGAGCAATTGATTATTGTTCATCAAATACAGTATTCAAAACACATTTTCTTTGTTAACTCTATTATGGCTAATAAGTAAATGTTCCGTCATAGCTGATTTCGGCATTTTATGACCTATCAACTGCACAGGGATTCCAGAAGACTGATTAACTCTCTTTCCCATCCACACTGGTAGATGTTCAATTACTCGATTAGTTAATTGTCGTTCCGTTCTACCTATGTAAGTTACCCGTGTGTTGCCGGGGCCCATAAGGGAAGCAAAGAATAGCAACACTGCAGCCTACCACGCATGTCGTAAGAGGCGACTAAGGAGGCTTGATGGTTCCGTCGCCCTGCTACTGAGTGAGTGCGTGGTGCGACACTGTGAGCTGTGAGTTTCGTGTGAAATGCTTTTGAATCTGCCCGAGGTTTTTTGGAACGTGACTGCATGTTCGGAGCGATGGCAGATGGCTATGTCCCAGAGTTGACCAGTTCTTGCCTTATGCAGAAATGCGTGGCTTCTGGGCTTCTGGTTGACTGCCACTGCCATCGACGATGAACTGCATTTCGTGGACTGTGTGGGTGAACATCTAGGAAACATCCAGTTGGGAAAATGACTGCCGATTCCATCAGAAATGAACTGGGTGTTTTGTGGGGGACTATTGTGTTGACATTCTGGCGGTGGCATTATGCACAGTGTACCTGTGCGGGCTGTTGTTTGTCAAGACTCCTGTCTTTTCCACTTTTCACATTGGGCAGTGGGGAGCATTTTGTGTGATATTCACTGGCACAGGAACGGAGCATAATGGGGATGACCCGTTGCTGTGAAGTTGGAACTGCGACTAACTAACTAACTATGTAAGTTAACTTGGCACTCACACTGGAATTGATAAATACAGTTTCATTTGGTGTACAGAGACAATAATTCTGGAGTAGGTATCGGGGTGGTTTTATATCTGATCATTGGATCAGCAGCAAAGAATCTTCAGTTACCTGCTGTTCTAAGTCAATCATGGGACGCTGAGGTGTTTCCAAAGCACCAGGGCCTGGTTATATACTGGCCAAGATCTATTGATACGTCCTCGTTGAGTGTCCTGGGCAACAGGTCCCTTCGGGGTCCTGGCTAAAGTCAGTAGAATCGCTGATTCCTCCGAAGTCGGAGAGTGTCTGTCTGTACGGCGAGGAACCACCAGTCTATACACCAATAAGCCAGACATGGGACAACGGATACTCACGCAAACCTCAGGTCCTGTATGACATCACACTGATGTTGGACAATAGGATGCCTTCATCCGACATACAGGACTTCACGTTGGAGCTCAAGCCAATGAACACAAGCAAGCAAGTCAATCATGTATCCTTTTAATTATATTGTCTCCTAGAAAGATTAGCTGAAGAAACACTTGAAATTTGAGGCTTGATGATGCTGTGGGCGGAAGGCCTAATGAAATCGGCTGGATATCCTTTAGATTTTAGAGTCCAGTGAAGGGTGTCTAGTTTTTTCTTTAGTGTGTCAGAGAAAATCTTCCCAGCCAGATTAAACTAGGTCCTTACCAAGCCATGCTGATACTGCATAGGTGCAATTCAATTTTCTGAAAAACTCCTACCATCAAATTGGCTGTGGGGAGTCCTATAGGTCCCATTCTAGCAGACATCTATATGGCACATTTAGAAGAACAAAGATCCTCGAATACTAAAGACCTGGTTCTATAATGCCAGTATGAGGATGATACAGGATGATACATTATTAAACATGGAGCTCAGACAATAAGCGGAATTGTTTCACACCACAATGAATCAAACCCACAAGAAGATCTCCTTTCCTCTTGACCGTGAACATGACACCTTATCGTTCTTAGACATCCTATTCCGACAACCAGTTTGGGCAGCTTTCACTTGGTAAAGATGAGTTTGTAATCTACAGATGACTTCAGCATCTTCTTCAGCCCTATAACCCCCAGTCCTCAACCAACTTGCAACAAGTCATCCTATTCTTTTCCATCTCTTCAGCCACACCATTCAACCCTATCTCTAATCCTCCTCTCCATGAGCCTCAAGATTTCCCTCCAATCCATTGGCCCTGTGGGTTATAGACAAAAGACTCAACCATCAGGCTTTCTCAATGTGTGTCCCCTCCAGTGCCAGCGATGCCTTCTCACCCCTGATTCGCTGGTATTTGTTTAGTTCTCTGCATCAGCTCCACGTTGGTGCTTCTGTCATTTCATTTTAGTCCTATTTTACGCAAGCACCAATCAGTGAATGTCTATAGGCTATTAGCAATTGTCCTACTCATTCTCCACATCTTCAAGCCACACAGCAGTACTGACTTCACATCAGAGTTAACTGATTCAGTACAAAACAAAAAGTAGGTTTGACCAAACATGGTACACAATCAAATAAACAAGTATTATAATGTACATTTCCATTCACTGAGCATTGAACCTGCAGAAGATGAATTGAGTAGTATGGCAATATGTAATCCTTCTATCCAAATGGGAGGGCACAGTGTGGCAATATAGTATCCTTCAGCAGTGAATCACTTAAAAAGTCCAGATTTGGTGCTAAGCTTAATGCCCTGTGACTTCCACAAATATAGTGTTCTATGACAAATCTAAACATGTTGTTTGCTATGCTCTGTCTAGTGTTAAAATGGGATCTTGTATGTAATTGCAGCCCATTCTCTGGCTCCATGCATGTTTGTACATTCTCTTGATAAGTGTCTTGGCTCCTTTCAGGGAGACCCTAAATAGAAATTGTTGCTTTTTGGTGCCTGCTTTTGCCATTCTGTCAGTTGGCTTACTTCTTGCAACACCACAGTGGATAGGAACTAATTTTCTGCGCCTGGGGTCCACCCAGAGCTATACTGGTCAGGAAAAAGATCCAGCCGCTTATGAGAAATAAACCCTGGACTTTTGTACCACATTTAGAATAAAAAAACACATCTGTCCTATATCAAAGCCTACATGGATTTGTAAGTTCATACAGATCTGTCATCCATTAAAGCCACAATTTCCATGAAAGTCCATACAACAGAACAAGCTGACAGATACTATAACCAAATACAAAACATTAAAGAAGCCGACTGTTAAATAAGCTAATGACAACATATACACACAGCACCTTCATGCATTAGCCAGGGCCTCGGGCAGTAAATTAAATACATTTTCAATAACACAAACAACAAAAGACATAGAAGAAACCAAAATTAAAACTAGAGATTAGAACCCACTAGGTTATCAGTTGATTAAATTATGATGTTAATAATTAAAAATAAGAACTGAAATAAACTGGGGAAAATCAATGCGGGACTTGAGCTCAATTGGGAAACATATGACTAACACAGGAAGCTCAGCAGCTAATGAATTATAGAATTATATGTGTTTAGGAGAATTCTGACCCGTATAGTCACAAGGAACTCAAAATGACTGTTAGTGGTTTGTTTTTGGGGAAAATATCCATTCCTGGCAAGTCTCTCTCTGCATGTATATGAGTGTGTTTGTGTGCACGCATGAGAGAGAGGGAGGCAGGGGGAGACAGAGAGAAGGAGGGAGGGGGGGAGAGAGAAGAAGGGAGGAGAGAGAGAGAGAGAGAGAGAGAGAGAGAAAGAGAGAGAGAGAGAGAGAGAGAGAGAGAGAGAATGTATGTATGTCTCATAACACGTTTAGTTGATATTGTGGTGTATGTGCTCCAGGTTCATATAATTATGTTTTACTGCTTTATGAATTTAACATGCATAATACAGAACATATAACGGTTGTGTGATGATGTGTGGTTGGCAGGGCCACATATGAAATGGACCTGCATGCCTAATTTGTGACCTTATGAAAATAAAGTTTATTTATTCTCTCTCTCTCTCTTTAACACGCACACATACAAAAGAATAAACAGACGATGGTGATGTTTTGGGAAAGTTTCTATTCCCATTACCAGTCACAAATAAACATTTGTCCTATATCTATATATATCTATATATTGTCGTAATAGAAGGAACAATATGTGTGAATATAGACGTTATATATATATATCTTCTTCAGCATTCCGAGCCATTGAGCTTCTTTGCTGCAGATACAATCCGTCTCCATTCGTCTCTCTGGTTGACCTTCTCTTGCCAGTCGTTGATTCCAAGTGCTTGTAGGTCTGTATATATATTATCTCTCCACTGTCTTCTTGGTATACCTCGGGGCCTACAGTCATTTATTTCCTATTTATTTCCTGAGTGTAAGCGAGTTTTGTTTCCCTATTATCTTCCATTCTTTCTATATGCCCCAGCCATTGTAGTCTATTAACCTTCATGATACCAGTGATTAGCGAGGACTTAAATAGATCATAAATATCTTTATTACTTCTTTTTTTCCACTCTCCACTTTGTGTATCCCTAATGGGTCCAAAGATGCGACTTAAAACTTTGTTCTCAAAGGTTTTTAACAAGGCTTCGTCTCCTTTCGTTGTACTCCAGGTTTCAGAGCCATACAGCACAACTGGTCTGATCAGTGTTTTGTATATTGTGATTTTGGTGTTACGAGATAGTGCATTTGATTTTAGTAGATGTTGTAGTGCATAGTATATCTTATTTCCAGAATTGATTCTAGTTTGTATTTCTTCCCTTATGATGTTGGAGCAGTTGAAGATTGTACCCAGGTGTTTGTATGTTTCTGTTCTTTTAATTACCATATTATCTATTTGTATGTGGCCATAGTTTTTAGCCATTCCTTCTCTTGAATTTACCATATATTCTGTCTTATCAATATTTCCAATGTCTTTTGTTCATTTTCCCCTATAATATATATATATCATCTGCATAACCAAGCAGCTTGGATGTTCCTCCAATATCACATTCCTCCTTTATCTTCCTTACAACTTTCTCTAGAGCCAGATTGAAGAGTAGCGGCGATAGTGCATCACCCTGTTTCAAGCCAGATGTTATTTGCAAGGATCTGATTTCCTGCCTTTATATGTTACTATATTATAAGTATCTTCCATGCATAGTCTGGTCATGTTGATTAACTTCCTTGGTATTCCAAATTCCTGCATAGCATTCCATAGACTATTCCTATGGACACTATCATAAGCCTTTTTAAAATCCACAAAAATGTTATGGAGATCTCTTTTATATTCCCAATTTTTCTCGGCTATTTGTCGTAAGATAAATATCTGATCTATTGTTGATCTGTTTTGTCTAAAACCCGCCTGGTAGTCGTCTAATATGTCTTCTGAATATGGTTTGTCTATTTAGTAATACTGCGGATAGTATCTTATAGCTTGTGGACAGTAGTGATATTCCTCCATAATTTTCACATTGGAACTTGTCTCCTTTCTTAAAGATAGGTTTCAATAATGACTCTTTCCAGTCACGGGGTAATTCTTCTGTCCTCCAGATTTTTATTATTAGTTCGTATAGCTTTAGATGTAATGCATGGCCACCTGCCTTTATAAATTCAGTAGCAATTCCATCAGCCCCAGTTGCCTTATTGTTTTTAAGTTGTGTGATTACATATAGGATTTCTTCAAATGCAGGTTCTTCAATCTGTGGTTCACACGTTAGAACCTCTTCCTGTGGGAAAATGTTACTTGGAGCTTCACAATTTAGTAATTCAACAAAATATTCTTTCCATGTGTTGCACATTTCCTCATTGGTATTTATCATATTCCCATTTTTGTCTTTTAAACCATATGTGTTGTGTTGGTGCCCTCGTTTTATTGACTTCAGTTCTTTAAAATACTTTCTGGATTCGTTTTTCTGGTGATTAGTTTCCATATCTTTGATTATATTACTCATATATTCTCGCTTCTGCTGTCGAACTATTTTTGTAGCCTCTTTACATTCATTTCTATATTGCTCTTCCTTTTGGATGTTGTTGATGTCATTTAACCATAAATGTCTGGCATTCTTTTTCCTAATGACTGCTTCTTCACATTTTTGATTGAACCATCTGTTCTTTCTATGCGTGGTTAACACACCGAGACATTCTTCTGCGGTAGATTGAATTGTATTCCTGATGTTCAACCAAGTTTGGTCAACACTTTCCTCCAAAGGGTTTTGCAGAGTTTCAAGTTTACATTTTATTTCATCTGTAATTTTCTCTTTGACTGTAATTTATTGTAGGTTTTCTCTGTTATATGTTGGGTGTAATCTTTGTAATTTAGTATAGAAAGCTCTCTTAAGTTTTATTTTAAATTTTGCTCCAACGAGGAAGTGGTCGCTGTGGGACTCAGCTCCTATATAACTTCTAACTTATATGTTTGATGCATTTCTGTTGTTAATATGTATTTGTATATATATATTGTCATAATAGAAGAAACAATATGTGTGAATATAGACATTATATATATATATATATATATATATATATATATATATATATATATATATATATATATATATATATATATATATATATATATATAACAAAACAAACACCAGTGGTGAGAAACACTGTTTCTTCTATTATGTATATGTGCATATATGTGTGTGCTTGTAATTGATGTTAACAAAAACTATCCCAACACCTCATCACCATCTATTATACGCCACCGTGACTGCCCCAGCCAGAATTCTCCTCCTCAACACAGACACTAAAAAGAACCATAAACCCCCTCCAACAATCAACAACATATGGTTTACACGTGGAGACCAACCAAAAAATAACCAACAAAAATGAAATAGGGGAAAAGGCATGCAGTGGTTCATTAGTCTGTAAACTAGAGAAATCTTGACGGGGAACTTACAACTGGCACAGCTGTGATTGACTGAAAATGAAACAGTGCTCGTGAGTGCTACATGCACACCAATTGACTATGATGTGCTACAGCTATATTTTATGCTAGGTATAACTAGAAGAAGCATAGGAGAATATATATATTCACACTGAGTATAAGGCATAATAAAATATATATGTATATTGACACTGGGCATCAGATAAGGCATAATAGAATGTATATATTGACACTGGGCATCAGATAAGGCATAATAGAATGTATATATTGACACTGGGCATCAGGTAAGGCATAATAGAATGTATATAATCACAGTGGGAATTAGAAAAGGCATAATAGAATGTATATACTGACACTGGGCATCAGATAATGCATAACAGAATGTACATATTAACATTGGGCATCAGATATGGCATAATAGAATATATATATATATTAACACTGGTTATAAGATAAAGCATAATAGAATGTATAAATCATACTGGGCATCAGATAAGGCATAACAGAATTATATTAACACTGGGAAGACATAATAGAATGTATATAATTACACTGGGCATCAGATAATGCATATTTTCAAACTGGGTATCAGATAAGGCATAATAGAATGTATATATTCAAACTGGGCATCAGATGATGCATAACAGACTGTATATATTCATACTGGGCAATTAACCATGCAAATTAGAATGTATATAATTACATTGGGCACGATATGGTGCATAACAGAATGCAAATATTCACACCGGACATAAGATAAGGCATAATAGAATGTAAATATTTGCACCGAACATCAGATAAAGCATAATAGAATGTACATATTAACATTGGGCATCAGATATGGCATAATAAAATGTAACAAATCACACTGGTCAGTGCTGTCTCACTAGAGCAGGTGATATTATTATACAATGTATGGGCTTGGATGGGAATCTTACAATGTGTGGGCTTTAACTCAGTACTAAATGGTGTGGGCTTTAACACATGACACCTGTGTGCTTCGACTGGGTACTGAGTGGTGTGGGCTTTAACATATGGCATCTGTGGTCTTTGACTGGGTACTGAGTGGTGTGGGCTTTAACACATGACACCTGTGTGCTTCGACTGGGTACTGAGTGGTGTGGGCTTTAACACATGACACCTGTGTGCTACGACTGGGTACTGAGTGGTGTGGGCTTTAACATATGGCATCTGTGGTCTTTGACTGGGTACTGAGTGGTGTGGGCTTTAACACATGGCATCTGTGACACCTGTGTGCTTTGACTGGGTACTGAGTAGTACGGGCTGTAACACATGTCATCTGTGACACTTGTGGGCTTTAACTCAGTACTGAGTGGTGTGGGCTTTTATGAATTCTTAAGCTGTGTGGGCCCTGACAGGTGTACGCTTTGCCAGGGCAATGATGTTATGTGTTTTTATACACTCTTAATATCTATGGGCAATGTTGGGTTACAAACTTGTGTGAGTTTTTAAACTTCCCACGACAAGTGGAAGACAATAACAATGAGAAGAAATCTGTAAGGGCTCTGATGGCTTGCAACATTTATGTGGGCTTACGAATCTATGTAGCCTTTAGTGGGTGACAGATCTGTGTGGGCTTATGAATCTATGTAGCCTTTAGTGGGTGACAGATCTATGTGGGCTTATGAATCTATGTAGCCTTTAGTGGGTGACAGATCTATGTAGCCTTTAGTGGGTGACAGATCTATGTGGGCTTATGAATCTATGTAGCCTTTAGTGGGTGACAGATCTATGTGGGCTTATGAATCTATGTAGCCTTTAGTGGGTGACAGATCTATGTAGCCTTTAGTGGGTGACAGATCTGTGTGGGCTTATGAATCTATGTAGCCTTTAGTGGGTGACAGATCTATGTGGGCTTATGAATCTATGTAGCCTTTAGTGGGTGATAGATTTGTGTGGGTTTACGAATCTATGTGGCAGACAAATCTGTATGGGCTGACTAATCTATGCAGAGTTTAGTGGGTGACAGATCTGTGTAGGCTTATGAATCTATGTGGTCTTTAGTGTGGGCTGACTAATTTATGTAGACTTTAATGGATGACAGATCTGTGTGAACTTTGACTTGTAACAAATCTGTGTGGGCTGACTAATCTCTGTAGGCTTTGACATGTGACAGATCTGTTTAGGATACTAATCTGTGTAGGCTTTGACATGTGACAGACAGGGTTTACTAGTCTGTCTAGTCTTTAATGGGTAACATTTTTGTATTGGCTTACTAATCTTTGTCCGCTTAACAGATGACAGATCAGTATGAACTTAATTTGTGTAAGCTATGACATCTGACGGATCTATATAGGCATTTCTGAACATTATTCTTATGATAACCTCTGAAATCCTTACTTATGTAACCAACAGACAAATCCTGACATTCAACATATAAAGTTTTCAACATAAAGCAAAATAAAATGTGGAGAGCTCTGTTTGATATTAACATATGCTGTATGACCATTTGGACATCTGAACATTGTTGGGGGGGGGGGGGGGGGGGGGGAGAGAGAAAGAGAAAGAGGGGGAGAAAGCTAAGTCACATAGAAAACTTATCACAAACATCAGAAAGAAGCAGTCCTAATATTTTGACCACATTATGAGAAGACACAAAAACTGGAACATGTGACAACCAGAAAGATTTGTGGAAGGAGAGAAAATTGTGAGAAACTTTTTGACAGTCTTGTGTCATGGCAACGAAAGGGAGTCAACACATATACAGATCCTTGCCGCCCGAGATCACAATTTGTGGAGAATTATGATCGCCCACCCAGCCGGCAAGGCACTGGATGATGATGATGTATGGCCAACCAACAGTACAATCAACATTTATAATTAAAACATATAAATACTCCAAGTTTGTCCTATGACACATGTTTACGTATAAAATTCTCTGGTACTTTGGTAGGTATCAAAAACATGTAATACATGAACTACAAGTGCAGGGGGGAAAAAACAAATGGCAACCAACTGCATACCTACCAATGCCTGTTTCAAGTTTGTAGTTTTATAATTTCAAAATCTATATTGTACTATAGCCGGCTCCATGGCCGAGGGGTTAGCAGCTTTCTCCGCTAACCCCGAATACTCTCGTCACGTGACGCGACGAGAATTAGCAGTGGTTCAAATCGCAAAAGTGACTTATGAGAGTATGGAGCCGGTCGCTCAGAAAGTCGTGGCGTGCTGATGAGCGTAATCTAGCCTAGGAATCAACATACAGCTGAAAGATGCTGGTGTTGACCGCAATATCCTGAAACAGGATGGAAACGCGGGAAAAAAAAAAAAAAAAAAAAAAAAATATTGTACTATACCTAATTTATATTGGATTATGAAGTTATAAATACCAAATCTATATTCAACTACTGAATACGTATACTAGAACAAACATATGAGTATATTCTGCTACCAAGGTAATGTGTTCCGTTTACGTGTACGTACAGAGTGATACTAATATCAAATACTAAACTCTGTAAAGCAGATACGAGTTAGCATGAGAAAAACCCACAACCCAGCATGGCCGTAGCCCCAGAGTCACATATATAGGCGTACGATATATGACTACTTAGCCGATAGCAACAGATGAAAGAGAGTACTTTTGCAGAAGGAAAAGTCTACATTCAACAAGCACAAAGATGACCCGATACTGCAGGGTAAAAATGCTGCATACTAATGTTGTAAGAGTTACCCGCACTGTGTTTAGAGTTATGTCCCCTGATGGTCTTTCCACAGACGGTCTGTCTCCTCTGGCATCTCCAATTACGTGGATAAGGGACACTGAAGAAGATCCATTCCCATCGGGTCTAGTTCGATGCACACTCTCTCTGTCATCCTCCTCATCCAGATGATTTCTGTGATGGGCGGGACCTCGGAGCTGGTTGTATCTTTCGCGCTGCCTGTTCAGTCTTTCATCCCTTAAACTCCTACTTTTTTCTCTTAGTTCCTTCTCTAGTTGATCCCTGTGGGACAGTTCATTGTTTACAGTAATGCTGAAGTCTTGTTCGTCAAATGGGTGGAAACTTTTGTTGCTCGGCTCCTGCTTTCTCTTGTCCAGCACAAGTCTTTCTCTTTCAATCCGTCTTCTTTCAATTTCCTCCTTTCTCTTTCTCTCAATCTCTTCCCTCTCCTGCAACTGCTTCCGCCTCTCTTCTTCCATTCGGAGTCTTACCTCTTCATGCTTCCGCCTCTCCTCTAACCGTCTTTTTCTTTCTTCCTCCAATTTTCTCACTTCTTCAAGCCTCTTCTCTTGCTCTAATCTCTGTTTTTCTTCTCCTGCCCTTCTGACTTCTTCCATTTTATTCCGTTCTTCTAAGCGCAGCCTTTCATGTTCTAATCTTATTCTTTCAGAGTTTCGCCTTCTTTCTTCATTATCTCTATGCCTCCTTTTTTCCTCCAGCGTCCTCTCACTGAGATCTGTGTTATCAACTACCTCTGGCTCATAACTATGACTCCTCTTGCTATCCTCTGTTACCTTTTCTCTCTTTATTTCATTTGCTACATGATTTCCCTTCAGATGATTTCTTTCAGCCTCTGTCTGTTTTCCGTCGGTCCCTTTCTCCACTATTTCTTTTCTGGTAATTTCCCTCTGTCTCTCCTGTTCTCTTATTCTTTCCTCCCTCTCCTGCTGCCGGTTTCTTCGTCTTTCCTCTTCCTCCCTCTGTCTCTTCCTTTCCTCTTCCTCCCTCTGTCTCTTTCTCTCCTCCTCTTCTTTCTGCCGCTTCCTCTCCTCCTCCTCCCTCTGTCTCTTCCTCTCCTCCTCCTCCCTCTGTCTCTTCCTCTCCTCCTCCTCCCTCTGTCTCTTCCTCTCCTCCTCCTCCCTCTGTCTCTTCCTCTCCTCCTCTTCCTTCTGTCTCTTCCTCTCCTCCTCTTCCCTCTGTCTCTTCCTCAACTCCTCCTCCCTCTGCCGCTTCCTCTCTTCCTCTTCCCTCTGCTGCCTCCTCTCTTCCTCTTCCCTCTGTCTCTTCCTCACCGCCTCCTCCCTCTGCTGTCTCCTCTCCTCCTCCTCCCTCGGTCTCTTTCCCCCCTCCTCCTCCCTCTGCCGCCTCCTCCTATCCCCCTCCTCCTGCCTCTTCCCCTCCTCATTCCCCCTTTGCCTCCTCCTATCCTCCTCCTCTTTCTGCCTCTTCCCCTCCTCATCCCCCCTTTGCCTCCTCCTATCCTCCTCCTCTTTCTGCCTCTTCCCCTCCTCATCCCCCCTTTGCCTCTTCCTCTCCTCCTCCTCCATCTGTCTCTTCCCCTCCTCCTCCTCCCTTTGCCTCTTCCTCTCCTCCTCCTCCATCTGTCTCTTCCCCTCCTCCTCCTCCCTTTGCCTCCTTCTCTCCTCCTCCTCCCTCTGCCTCTTCCTTTCCTCTAACTGCCTAAGGTACATATTCTTCTCTTCCTGATCCTTCTCCAAATGGTTCCTTCCGTTATCCTGAGGTCCATTACCCATATGTGCAGCTAGAGTTCCTTGGTCCCTTTCGGACCAGTTTTCTTGGACATTCACTCTCTCTACATTCCACGGGTCCTACACAAACACCCGGCGTGTTGCAGGTATGGTGTTTGGACAGGGAGGAAAAAAAGAGAAGAAAACAAAATACAGCAAAGGTATTAATAATAAAATAATGAAGACAATAAGCCGACATGTAACACAGTAAACGACAGCACAACATAGGAAAAGAGCCACTGAAACTCAAGTCGTCAATACTAACACACTTGAAAGTACACCAGATGTATATACAACATATAGGCAACAAAATAAACATGAAAACACCTAACAACAACAACAACAACAAATGAATATACCATACCATACAATACAAGTGATGTCATGTATCAAAACACTGCAGACAACAACAAAAGGCTATCATCAAACAAACAGGTCATGACTGCTACGTATCACTATGGTAATGACTGCTAAATATCACTTTGGTAATGACTGTTTAATATTACTTTGGTAATGATTGTTAAATATTACATTGGTAATGACGGCTAAATATCACTTTGGTAACGACTGCTAAATATCACTTTGGTAATGACTGCTGAATACCACTTTTGGTATCCCCCCGGTGAGGACCGGGGTCTTTTCAAGTGGACTTCTAGTAATAAAATTTCCCCTGGTCTCTGGATAGTGAGATCGGATGCCCGTGTGTATTGTTGCACACGTAAAACATCCCTTGGCAGTTGGAAATCGAAAAAGAGTAGCCTAACTAACGTGCTGCCCGGGCAAAATTTTGAGTTAAAAATCTACCCAAAGTATTTCAGGATCCTCGCTGGTGCTACGGAGTTTGTGCACTGAGCTGAGTTTCTCCAGACTCAGGTTTGAGTTAGGAGGAAAACGGAGCACTTATGGGTTACACCCATGTGCTGTGATGTTGATCCATTGACTAAACTAAACTAAAGTAAATACCACTTTGGTAATGATTGCTCAATATCACTTTGGTAATACTGCTAAATACTACTTACTTTGGTAATGACTGCTAAATACCACTTTGCTAATGACTGCTAAATATCACTTCGGTAATGACTGATAAATAACACTTTGGTAATGACTGCTAAATTTCACTTCAGTAATGACTGCTAAATATCACTTTAGTAATGACAGCTAAATACCACTTCGGTAATGACTGCTAACTACCACTTTGGTAATGACTACTAAATACCACTTCGGTAATGACAGATAAATATCACTACGGCAATGACAGCTAAATATCACTTTGGTAATGACTATATAAAATTATATAGTCCCACAGCAGATACAGGAGCGGTGGTAGTGTGGTGGCTAGACAATCTCTTGCTGACCTGGTGGTCATGAGGTGGATCCACAGCTAGGCCGATTCGCATTTTAACCAAAAAATTTGACCTATCCTCACTCTCCGGTTGACCCAATTTAAAATGGGTACAAGAAACCAAGAATGTCTTGAGGAGTAAAGATGGCCAACATGACACCAACCACAACTACTGAGTGCTGTTTGGTCTATGAAAATACAGACTGAGCACATTATGCCCAACATGTCTTCAGCATCTGAAAGGGTTCTTGACTATACCAGTAACATTTACCATGAAACATAGGACTATGTGCTGTGTATTTCAGCTATATGAATGAACTCAGCTAAATGAATTTATTCAGCTACATGAATTAATTCAGGTATAGGGTTTAACCATGTTTCTTGGTTTTACTTTACTCTAATTCTGTAGTATGTACCTGGCGATACAGGAAAATATGCCAGGCAATAAAACATGCAGTCTATTATTTGTGTTTTCATTATTCAAATTTATAAATGAAAAACATTACTTTGAATAAAAAGAGAACCTGGTATAATATGACTTTGACTATAAAGAGAATCTGGTAAAATATTCATTTGAATATAAAGAGCAGCCGGTCAAGCGGTTACCAGGTAGTGTTAGGGGGAAATTTACCAGATCCCCTTTGATAAGACCAGGTGGATTCAGAAGCTAGGAAATTATGAAAAAAATTCCCCTCAAGAGGGGTTGTAACCGATTATCAATCAGTTCAGCAAGCTAGAACAGTAGTCATTTTTTCTTTTTTTCGCTTCAAATTTATTGTCTATATCCACAATGTTGTCACTTATATAAATCTATACTAGTCATTTCTTCTTTTGTTCGCTAGAAATTTATTGCCTATACCTGCAATGTTGTCTCTTGTATAATCTTGCACTAGAAGCTTCTTCTTATTCCATTCGCAAGAAATTTATTGCCTATACCTGCAATGTTGTCTCTTGTATAATCTTGCACTAATTGCTTCTTCTTCTTTCATTTGCTAGAAATTTATTACCTATATCTGCAATGTTGTCACTTGTATAAACTTGAACTAGTCGCTTTTTCTTCTGTCGTTCGCTATCAATTTATTACCAATATCTGCAATGTTGCCACTTGTATAAACTTGCACTAGTTACTTCTTCTTCTTCTTTCATTCGCTAGAAATCTACTATCTATGCCTGCAATATTGTCTCTTGTATAAATTTGCACTAGTAACTACAACATCAAGACTTATAAAGCTCTTCTAGGAGTATTTGAGAGAGATAGAGATGTTGATTCCATAAGACCGCAGCATCTACCCCAGATCACACAATACAGTGTTCCATCAGCGAGAGGTAGACCCATACAGCAGGCTACTGCTTCACCAAGAACCAGACAGCCGTGCTCAAGCCAGTGCAGATGCTATATTGATCAACTGACCCAACAATGCACAACAAGCACAGTCCAGACTAAGATTATGTCATAGTTGTTCTTTTAGCGAAACAATCATAATGTATATATACCAAAATGCACCTTATTGTCAAAGACAGAAGGAAAAACATACTTTTTAGAAAAACAGAATTTTAGGTTCAAAACAAAGTATTCCCTTAGTTAATTTGACTGACTAACTGAATAACAGTTAATTAAACCACAGAAGCAATAAACAATAAGAAATGCTCAACATTTAAAGATATTAATTATATATATAGATTTAAATATATAGATTATATTGTTTACATTTTCACAGCTTTATCGCAGATTCCACCCGATTTTATTCATATTGTTTACATTTTCACAGCTTTACCTGCAGATCCACCCGATTTTATTCATATTTTTACATATTGTTTACATTTTCACAGCTTTACTGCAGTTCCACACGAATTTATTCACATTTAAAGAGCATCTGTGTGTATGCGTTTTATGTATTACAGTCGAAATATGACTCCGTCTATTCTCTTCAAATGGTAGTCAAAATGGCAGAATGGATAAGTGTGCTCACTTGTAAACTTCTGGTGTGCTAATGGTGACACAGCTGGCTCAATTCACTACACCGGTCAGTTGGACAAAATAATTTTGACTTCTTGTCCTTGACTTGGGGATGTAAATTACAAGTACCTCTGAAGTCAGAACGGGTTCGCCTGCTGGTAACAGGGAAAGCTAAACTACATGCAGCAAAAATCAGCCCCGCATGGACTACACTTGACCTCAAAGCCAGCCAACCACAACAAAACTTCCCTTCAAATGATACATAACTCTGCAGTATGCACCTGGACAGATGCAGCGAAATATGTCAGGCAATAAACTGTACAACTTATTGTCTATGGCTTCTGTGTTTAAATTTCTAGATACTGCAGATACCACTTTTCTGTAACTGAAAATGTTCACAAATAATAGACTTAAATAGTGGTACATAATTACAAGGAACAATTTCAGCTGCTTTATATATCTAGCTTAAATAATAACTGTCACGAAATAAGAAATAACAAGATAACAAACACAATGTAATTACCAGGACAGAGCAGTCAATGTGATGATCATTTGGAAGTGAAGGAATAAATACAAATAAAAGTCTTTCAACCACAGAAGTTTTGGGAATTAAGTTTACCAAGAAGATTTAAAAATTAAATTTTTTAAAATTAAAATTATTTCAGTCACATAAGTTTTGGGAATTAAGTGTAAAAAATTAATAAAAGTATTTCAGTCATACAAGGTTAAATCATTAACTATAGAGAATTATGTGGTACAGAAGAAGTTGATATGAGAATATCAACACTTTCAATTTAAATTAGTGGGGAAAAAAGAACAAAACTGACATAGTTAGAAAGTTTGTCAACCTAGAATTTTTAATGGAGTACTTATATTAACTGATTAAGTGCCATAGGATGATTAACTAGTCTTAAGTGACGTCCCAATTCTGCCATGGGCTTATATACAGTTGTTTTCCCCTATGCAACCTGCTTTAATTTTTATATATAATACATGTATAATACCATATTAACAACTTTTAAGTATCATAAATGTGCCAGACCCCTACCTCCCATTTTCCACCATTAATTTTTGTGAGGTCCAAATGTACGTTTTTTTTTTGGCAGTGAAGTAAGAAGACAAAGCTGAAGAAGACTATTGACTGCCATGGGATGATCTATCATTTTATTTGAACTACCTGAAACTGCCATGATACGATTAATCGTCTGAATGTAGACAGTGCAATATTTGTTTCACTTCCTGTAAGCTAACATTATTTGAACGATTTTTTTCGCAAACTATAGTTAAAATATCAATACAGTATTCTTCCCTATGCAACCCCCTATAATGTGATATATAATACAGCATGCTCGCTACCATATTAACAACTTGTAATCATAACTGTGATGCACCCGTACTTCACATTTTCCATCATTCTTTTTTGTTTGGTCCAGACCTATTTTTTATTTGACACTGAATCAGTTAAAGAAAAATAAAATTGAGAAAAAAGAAATAATTGAAGCAAGTGAAAGGGAATACATGTCTAGAGAAGATAATTATGGAGAGAGATGTACGGGGATGAAGACCACAATGTAGAAGGACTCAGGATGTGATAGATAATTTACATATAAAAGTAAGAAAGACAGGACATCTGGCTTATATCTGATTCAATGCCAAACTAGGTTTGAACCACACGGTGCATAATCAAATGACCAAGTATTATAATGTAAATTTCCTTTCACTGAGCATTAAAATTGCGGAAGATACCGCAAAACAAAACAAATAACTTGGTGACCCTAGCATGGCGATATATCACCCTTCTGTCCAAATGGTAGGTCACATTAGGCTATATATTATCCTTTGGCACTGAATCAGTTAAGGCAAATAAAGTTTAAAAAAAAAATGAAATATTTGAAGCGTGTGAAAGGGAATATATGTCTGGAAAAGATAATTACAGAGTGAGATGAAGGGGGCAAGCGGAGAAGATGAAGACCACAATGTAGATGGACATTTACAGATGTAGGACATCTGACTTAAGCTAGAGAGATATTTCGAAAGACTGTTATGAAGATTAAAGTTCTACGCAGGATACACCGCAGGATGATGATGATGATGATGATGATAATGATGATGATGTCACAAAGAAATGACACATTTAAATTATTATTAACAACAAATGTCTTTCTGTGCCAAGTAACACACCATGCATTATCTGGTATCTGCATGTGTATCACTGAACATGTCATGTGTAACTGTATTTTCTAGATTTGGTCAAAGGAAACTACATAAATCTGGCAACATATTTGTTTTCCCACAAGGTTTGTACAAGTGACCCCTGAGAAGTTAACACTCCTGTGATTTAGCTGTTGCCTGTATTGCTGAAAACTGGGTATTTGCTGCAGCTTTCTGAGACTCAAAGAGTTGTTTACATACTACATAAAAAATTAAAGAACAATAATAAATTACATTTCTGTATACATTTGATACAGCAAATATAACGTGTGAATGAAATTAAATAGCATTATACTTACGGTTGGTCGCACTGGAGGAAGGGCAACAAACTGTCCCAGCTGCAAGGTGACAAAAGGATTTGACGTTAGACACACTGATGGCAGTTTGTAAGATATGACATCTCAGACAAACATGGTATCTCAAACAAACATGACATCACAGACAAACACAACATCTCAGACAAACACATCATCACAAACATGGCATCTCAGACATAGACATTATCACAGACAAACATGGCATCTCAGACAAACATGACATCACAGACAAACATGGCATCTCAGACAAACATGGCATCTCAGACAAACATGACATCACAGACAAACATGGCATCTCAGACAAACTTGACATTGGAGAAAAACATGACATCTCAGACAGACATCTCAGGCAGACAGACATGACATCTCAGGCAGGCACGGCATCTCAGACAAACAGTTCTTCTACCCACCCTTATTCTTATTATTGCTGTTGTTCTTCATTTTGTTGTGCTTCACCTTACTCTTATCCTTTTCTCTCCTTACCTTTGGTCGTCATCTTAGTGTTGTTCTTTGCTGTTCTTACTCTTCTTCATACTCTTATACTTTGGTATTCTTACCCTTGTTTTTATTCTTCTTACTCTTGTTCAACTACTACTTACTCTTTGCTATTCTTACTCTTGTTCTACTTCTTACTTTTGTTTTTTGATATTCTTACATTTGTTTTTCTTCTTACATTTTACTATTCCTAATCTTGTTCTTATTTGTTCTTTGCTATTCCTGCCCTTGTTCTTATAATTCTTACTCTTATTCTGACCATTACTCATCTTACGCTTTCTGTTCTTCCTCTTGTTATAACTTTTTCTTGTTCTTATCTTTCCACTTGCTTTTCTTCTTCATACTTCTCTTGTTCTTAATCTTACTATGTTTCGTCTTCTTACTCATATTGCATTTCTTCTTCTTCCTATTCTTATGCTTCTTCATACTCTTGTTCTTCATTATACTCTTCTTGTTACAGACTGACAGAAACATAAGCATGGCTATAAGCATCTTGTTGGGAAGAAAACTCTTTCAACTGCACTAGGTTCACTAAAGTTTTGCAATTTAAAGTAAACATCCAATACAGTACATTCAGTTAACTGCCAAGTCTTACATGTTAATATGACAATTAAATCTGGTATAGTCAGTTAACTGCCAAGACATACATGTTAATATGACAATTAAATCTGGTATAGTCAGTTAACTGCCAAGACATGTTAATATGACAATTAAATCTGGTATAGTCAGTTAACTGCCAAGACATACATGTTAATATGACAATTAAATCTGGTAGTAGTCAGTTAACTGCCAAGACATGTTAATATGACAATTAAATCTGGTATAGTCAGTTAACTGCCAAGACTTATATGTTAACATTACAATCAAATTTGGTATGTGTATTTAAGCAGATTGGATGTGAATCATACTATGAATTTGTATAAACTAAGGAAGCAAGGGCAATTATACTCTCATTCTGGTACCCTTCTGATAAGGGCACAGGACCAGAACTTGTATGTACATTGCACATGTTAACGATCCCTTGGCAGTTGGACATTGAAAAGGTAGGTTGGATAGGCTGCTGCACTAGCAAAATCTCAAAATTAGGACCCCCCCCCTCCCCTTCCCAGTTATTTATAGCATGTGTGTCTGAATTGTGCACATTTAGAACTTCACCAGTGCTATGGAGCATGTAAAGTGCTGAGAACCATATAGTTTGATATATTGGAAGAGTCTTGAGCAATTGTGGGTGTGTCCATGGCATCCTTCATCCAATGAAGGCACTGCTTCACAAAACCCAACCAAGAAATTTCGATATGTTAATTGATCAAAGATGAGATTTAATGGTTTTTAAAAAAAAACAGTCAAACTGATCACCGCTATACACGGAAATCTGTCTGAATTCCAACTATAACCTTTACTCTGTACTTAAACTAAATCGACTGATGCTTAGTCTCTGCCTTAACAGTTAATAAAATGCATACTGTTCATCTCAAACATTACACATATCAGTTTCATATACCTGGATAATTCTCCATCCACTTTTGACTCGCAAATAGATGAACTCCTGGTCCATAACATAAGCCAACATCCCAACTGGCAAATTGTTAGAAACTTGCAACATCGAATCTAAATTTCTGTACACTGCTGCCCCCTGTATAAGAATATATATGCAAACATTATCTTTTTTAACAACTCTTTCTATTCTGAAAAGTGGTCAATTTGAAAAATTAATATCACGATCTGAAAAACAAAATAAACGTGATAATTATCTAAGTCAGATATGCAAAGAGAAAACACCGGCAGATGTTAAATCAGGCTGCTACTGGTACCATCCTCTGTGAGAAAGGGGTTACGAATGCAATTCCCAATCTTGCATTTGAAACAAAGCTGCGGGCAATTTGGCAGCAGATCGTCATGCGATGGTCTCCATACTAAGGTGTGTGCTGGCACCTTGCCGTCTTGACAGACAATAGTTGGTTACACTGTGCTTCAAAACAGGCATAATAACTACAATCCATGGTGGTAGAATGTGATTTATCAGTCCAGATTGTACAGTAAATGTTTGTCCACAATGGATGCATGTGAATACATGGTAATTTTCACCAATCTGACGACTCACACACACAGTGTGTGACCCTATCTGGAATACATTTCTCCTTTGTCTTTATTCCATTTCTGATGCTTGCCTTCCATGCAATGGACAGACAAGAAGAAGAAATGGCTAGGAATAGCAGAATGTAAAATGAAGAAACTGCTGGAGATCATCAACGCCAAAAACATCATTGGTGAGAAAACAGTTGCAAGAAATGATAGATATAAATGCAACAGAAAGTTCAAAATAAAGCTGAATAACAGAAAAACAGAAGTATTGGTTATTTCAAAGAAAAATTTAATAGAAAGTGAAATGGAACCAATCTGAAACAAATCAATGTATTTGGGTACTTTAATAATAACAGATGTAAAATGTGTTAAGCTTTAAATATAAACAGCTTAGCAAGGGCAGCATTTCTCAAGCTGAAGAATATTCTCTGCATTTTATTTTTGTTAATTGAGGTAATGAAAAGAGTTCTTAAGTGCTATACTGAGCCAACCCTGATGTACGGAAGCTTATCATGGACAATTAGCAGAAAAGTGAGGAATTATGTGGAAGAAGCGAAAATGTGGTGTTACAGCAGAATGATGGGAACAGCATGGTCAGATAGAAAGAGCAATGATGATATCTTGAAAGAAGTTAACTCACAAAGAGAACTGATTACTCACATCAGAAGAAGACAGTCCACATTCTTTGGGCATGTCATGAGAAGAGGAAAACTGAGTATATCGCCACAACAGAGTTGGAGGGAGGAAGGCAAGGGGAGACTTAGAGACAAGATGCTGGACAATATGACATCATAGCATGGAGGAACATCAGGATCAGAAATAATTGACAGCACCCGAGACAGAAGACATGATCATCAACGTAACATGACATGGACTATACAAAGATCATTAAAGAGGACAGCATAGACTGAGAAAGAAGACACAAATGTAATGAAGTCAACTAACCCTGCTGCCAAATCCAATGACAATATGGACCACACAAAAAATATCATTAAAGAGACGACATAGACTGAGGATGAAGACACATATCCAATGACAATATGGACCACACAAAAAATATCATTAAAGAGACTGACATAGACTAAGGATGAAGACACAAATGCAATGACAATATGGACCAAACAAAGAAGATCATTAAAGAGATGATGAAGATGCACATGCAATGTAGGAAGACACACATGCAATGGAGGAAGACAAAGACAATGAAGTCCACTAACCCTGCTGCCACCAGCCTTGACTGTGCCGCCAAATCCAATGACTGCATGGACTAAATAATGAAGATCATTAAAGAGACGGTATAGAATGAAAATGAAGACACAAATGCAATGGAAGAAGATAAGATGAAACACAATGAAGTCCACTAACCCTGCTGCCACCAGCCCCGACCGTGCTGCCAAACCCAATGACCGTGTCTGTACCACTCAGTGTGCCCGGCTGACCCGGCAGCCCAGGAGGTCCTGGAGGCCCAGGCGGTCCTCGGAATCCATACCCACCTGCCGGTCAAATAGTCCCCTGGTTGACCTGGTGGGCCAGGAGGTCCTTGTGGGCCAACAATTGCAGGTCCTGGCGGTCCCTGTGGGCCAGGCTGCCCTGGATAGCCTGGTTTACCTGGAGGTCCTTCAATGCCAATACCAGGAGGTCCCTGAGGTCCCTAGGGATGGATGCAGTAAACATTAAATACACACCACTTTTAACTAGAACATTAAAACAAAAAAGACATAAAGGACCCGTTTACACAACTTGAGGTGTATTGGGTATATGATGCTAGCCCAATCGGGACTCGATGGGTAGCTGTCATTTACTGCCAATATCTTCTTCTTCTGCGTTCATCCAGGTAACTGTCATTTACTGCCAATATAGTACCTTGTGGTGTATGGCAGGGAGGGGGGTCTTGAACCTGAGAAATTAAGGCCGCCTAGCTAGTGCAGTCACTGCAAACTGTGCAGGTTAGAGTTTTCTTTTTGCCTTCAACAGAAAAATAAAACACTCACACCTTTCCGAGGATTTGAAACCGGGTCTCCTGAAGGAGAACCCGGCATTCTAGCCACTCGGCCAGCTACAAAACTGTCATCTACTGTCTATAGTACCTTGCAGTGTTGGGTAGGGGGGTCTTGAGCCTGAGGAATTATGGCCGCCTGGTTAGTGCAGTCGCCAAAAATGTGCAGGTTAGGATTTTTTACTACTGCACTCATACACTTGCTGGACTGACAGGCAAGCATCACCATACTGGACCTTCATTCACTGATGAATTTCTATAGGTTTCACCACTTCACTGATTAAAAAAATATATAACAGAACACTGCTCCTGTCAAAAGTGGAGTGGCCATATTTAAATTGTTCTTTTGACATCACCATGTTTATCTGCACCATGATGTCACATGCTTAACACTCTTGACATCCTTAGCAACAATATTGACAGGTTAAAAGACAAAAACATGTTTATTGTAATTTCTATCACACCTTTTAAGATTTTCATTTGAGGCCCCCTTGTACAAATCTGGCCTGAAGGTGATTCAAGCACATGGCCACTGGGATGGAAATACATCCCAAATTAATTGTTTATAGGATTATTTTGTAGTCTCTTTGCCTGAACTGGGGAAGTTAATATCCCTGCCCTTGGATCCAAACTTGAAACAAAACAAAGGAAACATTTCTTAGTTTGTGATAAGACACTTGAAGGCATCTCTATTTAGATACTTGAAACTATCTGTATTTTTCACATTTTGAGTTTACAAGAATTGATGCATGAAAGTTTAGTTTGTGATAAGATACCAGAAAGCATCTCTATTTAGATACTTGAAACTATCTTTGTTTTCACATTTGAGTTTACAAGAATTTATGCATGAAAGTTTAGTTTGTGATAAGATACCAGAAGGCATCTCTATTTAGGCACTGGAAACTATCTGTGTTTTCACATTTGAGTTTACAAGAATTGATGCATGAAAGTTTAGTTTATGATAAGATACCAGAAGGCATCTCTATTTAGATACTTGAAACTATCTGTGTTTTTCACATTTGAGTTGACAAGAATTGATGCATGGAAGTTTAGTTTGCGATAAGATACCAGAAGGTGTCTCTATTTAGATACTTGAAACTATTTGTGTTTTCACATTTGAGTTTACAAGAATTGGTGCATGAAAGTTTAGTTTGTGATAAGATATCAGAAGGCATCTCTATTTAGATACTTGAAACTATCTGTGTTTTTCACATTTGAGTTTACAAGAATTGATGCATTGAAGTTTAGTTTGTGAAAAGATACCAGAAGGCATCTCTATTTAGATACTTGAAACTATGTGTTTTCACATTTGAGTTTACAAGAATTGATGCATGCAAGTTTAGTTTGTGATAAGATACCAGAAGGCATCTCTGTTTAGATACTTGAAACTATCTGTGTTTTTCAGTCCTTCCAGCCACTCATCTTTTGTAAATCAATTACCTATTGTGCATGTTACATTTACATAGAAAGAACATTGTCAAATGAATGCTGTGAACATAAACATTGCATACTACCACATTATGAAACAGACAGGCAGGCACACACACACAGACAAACACATGTATAAACACATATATACACACCTACAAACACACACTTTCATTCCCTCAAACTCGCGAGAGTTTGAGTAGGTATCTTTGTACATTAACAGTGTTAATTTACAAACCAAACCGTTCCTCTCTCTTACCGGTAAGCCTGGAGGTCCCTGGGGCCCGGGAATAGCACGTATGACCTCTCCATCATCGCCAACATATGAACCACCTATAGCAGTACCAGCAGGGCCAGGTGGTCCTCGTAAACCTTGAGGACCCTGCAAACCCTAAAAATAGATATCAACATACATGAGTGGAAACAGACATTATTGTACACATTTTCCAGAATGAAATATGAAGTCAAAGTACAGGGCTTCCTTTCATAGCCAGCTCCATGGCAAAGTGGTTACGGACGCAGTTCGTAATCCCGCATGCAGCGTTCAAAACACAGCTGCAAGCTATTTGGCAGCAGACCGCCTTGTGTTTAAAAACAAAACAAAACATTTAAATGGTATAGGTGCCGGTCATACAGAAAGCGATGGCAAACTACTGAACGCAAACTTGCCCAGGAATCACAAAGAGCCAACAAATGCCAGGGTTGACTGCGACATCCTGTAAAGGATATGCAACTAATTGTTTCATGCCATGAGGTGTACTGGATATATGGTGCTAGCCCCATAGTTTAGACCAACTGGCACGTGGTGGGTAATGAGGTCAATATCACACCGGCCACTTGGTCAAGTGGAATATTCAGGTCAAGAACACAGGCCTGATCTAGGACTCTGGTGATCGTTTGAGATGGCGAGCTTTGACCTTCCGTGCATATCAGCGTGGCACATGATGATGATGGTGATGAGACAAATGGGAAACATATTAGGGCAGGAGAAGAAAGACTGTCAAGAATCTTCTCACGCTGTCTTCCTCTATCTCTCTTCCCTCAAATATTTCCGGTTGTCACAACATGTTCCAGTTTTTGTCTTCTCACAACGTGCCCCAAAAATTATGACTGTTCTGATGTTTGTGATAAGCTGTCTATGTGACTCAACTTCCCTTAAAATGTCCAGGTAGCTCATTTTGGCTGTCAAATTAATTTTCAGCATTCTAATATAAAACCGCCGGTCTCCCTGGCCTAGGCATTAAACGACTTTCTCCGTAATCCCGTTTATCCACATAGGGTAACGCAGCGCGCAAGAATTGGTAGCGGTTCTCGCCGCATTGGTGACTTACGGGATAAGAGAGCCGGCCGCTCAGAAAGCAATGGCAACCTACTGAGCGTAATCTTGCCAAGAAATTAACAGTGGTAAAATGCTGGTGCTGACAGCAATGTCCTGTAAAGGATATGCAAAAACAATAAAATATAAAACGACATCTCCAAGGCTTCCAGGGATTTTTTCAACTATTTACTAATTGTCCATGATTTGCAACGATTTGTTAAAATTGGGTCTATGCGATGTGAGTTCTTGACCCATCTAAACTGGACTAAATTACCTACTGAAACAAATCTTGCTTATCCATGCCTAATTTTTATACCCAATTTAAGGTCTGAAGCATGTGCCAGAGGGAAAAGTCAAGGGTAGTCATGCAAAAGGCAGACAAATTTCCCTGTGAGTGGACACCAAGAAATGGACTTGAAGAAGTTTGGGTGATTACACTCACAGGATGCAAACCAGAGGGTGGTGCAGGCTCATTACAGTTGACCCTCAATGAGACGATGACACTTGATACTTTCAATAATTAAAGGATCCTTTTTCATGCTCTGAGGTATTTTATGTGTATGATGCTAGCCTCATGTCTTTATATGGTTGGCCTGGCCGAATGGATAAGAACATGTGTTCTTAAACATCCGGTGTGCTGATGCCGAGGTAAAGGTTCAACCCTTACATCAGACACTTGGAGTAAAATGTTGACCTATCGTGTTTGACTTGGGGATGTAAATTACAAGTACCTCTGAAATCGGAGTGGGTTCGCTTGATGGCGAGGGATAGAGTTAATAGGAAAAGTTAATCCACACGCAAATTTCAGTCCAGCACTACTAGAAGTCTAGAAGTAGTGTGTACGGACTATGCTTGAGCTCAAAGCGAGCAAGCGGGAACAAATACCTTTATAAGCGGGAAAAAATATCTTTATAAGCGGGAAAAATTATCTTTATAAGCGGGAAAAAATATCTTTATAAGTGGGAAAAAATATCTTTATAAGTGGGAACAAATATCTTTATAAGCCAACCAGCACTCGATGGGTGAGATGTGGTCAGTATCACGCCAGTTGCCTTTAGTTCCAGAGCATTTCTTGGGGGTCATGTTAGGCTGGGTCAACCTGGTAGCCTGGATCCACGTTAAATAATTGTTGCCTTGATGGTGATTCAAACATTTGATTATAATCACGTGGACAGGCAAGTGTGCTAACTGAGTGCTGCTGCAGCTTCCAATAGAATTTCCCATGACCGATTATTACATCTGTTTAACATGGCTTTGAGGTGTCAGGTCTTAGTCTGATATGGCTGAGCTACTGTATGACTTACATCTGTTTAACATGGCTTTGAGGTGTCAGGTCTTAGTCTGATATGGCTGAGCTACTGTATGACTTACATCTGTTTAACATGACTTTGAGGTGTCAGGTCTTAGTCTGATATGGCTGAGCTACTGTATGACTTACATCTGTTTAACATGGCTTTGAGGTGTCAGGTCTTAGTCTGATATGGCTGAGCTACTGTATGACTTACATCTGTTTAACATGGCTTTGAGGTGTCAGGTCTTAGTCTGATATGGCTGAGCTACTGTATGACTTACATCTGTTTAACATGGCTTTGAGGTGTCAGGTCTTAGTCTGATATGGCTGAGCTACTGTATGACTTACATCTGTTTAACATGACTTTGAGGTGTCAGGTCTTAGTCTGATATGGCTGAGCTACTGTATGACTTACATCTGTTTAACATGACTTTGAGGTGTCAGGTCTTAGTCTGATATGGCTGAGCTACTGTATGACTTACATCTGTTTAACATGGCTTTGAGGTGTCAGGTCTTAGTCTGATATGGCTGAGCTACTGTATGACTTACATCTGTTTAACATGGCTTTGAGGTGTCAGGTCTTAGTCTGATATGGCTGAGCTACTGTATGACAGTAGATTATACTACCTGCTGTCTGTTAGTGCTGAAAGTTGGGCGGTGCTCACCAAATCCAACATCCCACATTGTGTCAACTGCTTTCGGGTGAGGGAGCACAACTGGGAGGGTACAAGCCTTATCCTGGTGTGAGGAAATGCAACCAAAGGTTAAATGTCATGGCAGGGGAGACCAGGTCCTAAGCCTTGGCCGGCAACTGGTCTAGGATTGAAGCTCTGACAGGCAGACAGTTAGAGCATTGCTGATCTGGCACCTTCAGCTTATTTGGTTCTAGATGTATTGATGTTACCTTTCCTCTGGAGTAAATTATGCAGGCCGAGAGAGGGATCATGATGCATGGTCAACACATGGCCTCTACAATTCAGCCCAGGTTTTGAGATATGGAGAGGTATAACTCCATCTATGGTCTGGCTGTAGTCATTGTGCCTTTCTGATGCACAATGTAACGAACTATCGTCTGTCAAGAGGGCAAGGTGCCAGTGTTAGCATGGTATTGATATATACGAACAAAACGTTAATCTAGAGACAAATGTACACTTAAATGTAAAGATGTAAATAAACACAATGAACAGTTTCACGGATCACTTACGTCACGGCCTGGGCGTCCGGCTTGTCCATCTCTGCCAGGTAATCCTTGATCACCCTTATCTCCTTTCTCGGCTGCTAGAAAAAACAAAACCAGAACAGACATTTTGTCCTTGGTTACAGGAGTGGATTGGGAGCTACGGTAACATAGTGGCTAGCACATACTGTTGTTTTGTGTGTGTGTAAATACTTGCTTGTACTGGCTTTGGTGGAAACAATGATGTCCAGATATTTGTCAGGAAAATTTCTTAGTCCCCAGCAACAATATTCTGTGTCCATCTTCATGCTGTCAGCCCTTGTCTCTTTTTGCACTAACCATGTCTTCTAACTCTGTTTTTCTTTTTCAAACCACTTCAACATTTATCTGATTCAGTGCCAAACAAAAATTCTAATGTCAATTTCCTTTCACTGAGCATTAAAATTGTGGAAAATACCGTGAAACAAACCAAATAACACAATGACCCTAGTATGGCGGTATGTCCTTCTGTCCAAATGGGAGGTCACATTTGGCAATGTATTATCATTCTGCACTGAATCAGTTAATATGGCCACAGTGTCTGAGTTTTCAAGACAAGATTAATGAGCGAACAAACTTTATTTACATTTGGTCAAAAAATTGGACACGCAGGCCTGCCTTACATTTGGCCCTTTAAGTCACTCATCTTTCGTACATCAATTAACTATTTTACATGTTACATTCACATAGGAAAAAAAAGACATTGTCAAATGAAAGTTGTGAACATAAACAATGTATATTACCATGTTAATAGTATAAGCCCATTTTGTTTGAAGTTCTGATGTTGAAGGTTGTCAGTGGTCTTCTTTCTCTTCACCTTTTGTATTCTAACAATTTTTCTCTAGCTCAATACAACCTACAGGACATGCTGTTGCTGTTGGTGGGATACAAGCAGGTGGACAGATTGACTGGGTCTGCCCCATTTGGTGGTGTATTGGTGGATGAAAAGGCAGATGTGGTCTAGTCCCTTTGTATAGTGCAGAGGAGCAGATAGATTATTCAGCTTGGAAAGAATGCTGCTGCAGGACGTGAGTGACTAGAGGATCTGACCGAAACTGAAAACTCAGAGGAAAGGCCAGACAGACACATAATCAGAGTGTTACAGGTACCATCAGTATTGAGACTCTTCGCTGGCTGTTGGAGATGAGAACAGAGCATGTATGGGAATGTCTGAAGTGTGGTGATACCGGTTCTGGACTCAACTCAACAGAAACCTGTCATGTGGTTTACTTGCCACTTATCTATCACCATGGTCTCTTACTTACCTAGAAAGATGTCAACATCATCCCTCCCACCACTGGAGGGTCTGCCTGGAGGGCCTGGTGGGCCAAGGTCACCTTTAGGTCCTGGAGAGCCCTTAAATGAAAAACAGACACATGAACAGTGCTTATATAAACATGGTAGTCCTAAATGTAAAGCCCATCTCAATGCAGATATTGCCATAGGCATTTAGACTTTTCACTAATTGTACCTGCACAAAATAGAAGGTATAAAATGGTATGACACAATCATCATTCTGGAGCTCATGGACAGAACTAGACAAGTAGCAATGAACCAAGAGGTGAAGAAAATGTGCTGGTGATGGATAGGCCATATACTGAGACAACCTGAGAATAGTATAACTAGAAAGACTTTTATCTGTAATCCATTAGGTAAAAGAAATAGAGGAGGACATACAATCATATGAGGAGAAGTAGAAGCAGAAATAAATCATTTGGGGAGGACATGGACGGAGCGGCATGAGATAACTAAATATAGGAGGGTTGAAAGTTAGTTGAGGACATTTGCCCCAATGGGGGATAAGAGGGTGAAAGAATAAAAAGAAAGAAGAAGATGTTAACAGTTAATATACCTTACATATAATACATCATGACATAATGAGGTGACGTGACTAGTTCTGTTCCTACAAGCCTTCTTTTTTAAAACAAATAATTTCCAGAAAATTATGAAAATGATCCACTAGCCATTCATTTTAAGAGATTGGGTGGACCCTTGAGCTATGCTGGAAGGAAATGAAATCCTGCCAATATAGGGAATTGAATCAGATTCAATGTCTCGATGATCAAGTGCACTAACTACTATGCCACACAATCTTCTAACTATAGACTATATAACTATAGTATAATCAGTTTTAACACACGGCTGTAAATCCTGAACAATTAGTAAACAGATGAAAAAAAATCCCTGGAAGCCTTGGAGATGTGGTTTTATAGAGGAATGCTGAAAATTAATTTGATGGCCAAAATGAGCAATCAAGACATGTTAAGGGAAGTTGAGTTGCAAAGACAACTTAACAAATATCAGAAATAGACAATCATCTTTTTTTTTTTGGCCATGCTATGAGACGACAAAAACTGGAACATGTTGTGATGACCAGAAAGATTTGCGGAAAGAGAGATAGAGGAAGACAGCTTGAGAAGATTCTTGACAGTCTTGTGTCATGGCACGGAAGGGGGTCAACACACGAATTGATCCATGCTGTCGGAGATCGCAATTTATGGAGAGACATGATCACCCCTGCCAGCCGGCAAGGCACTGGATGATGATGATAATACAAATTAAGAGCTTCCAGCAATGGAGATGTGGTTTCTGAGACGTATGTTGCAAAAACTTTGGACTGCTGGAGCAGCTAACCAGTACCTGGAAATCGCTAATGAAAGTGGATCATGATATGCACCCGTAAACAAGAGACAAACACGGTTCTATCGTCTTGCAAGAAGAACAGAGGCATCGGAAAATACGAGGGCTATTCCAAAATCAACCACTGATTGGCTGGTAAAAATAAACTGGCTGCCATAGTGACACCGTTCATTGTGTGCATCAATCAATGGTCTTTTAACTCACTACAGATTAACCTAGTCGCATTTGTTCAGTGGTTCACGAGTCACGAACGAATAAACATGGACACTGACTGACGTTCACAAAGCTCAAAGAATGGGCTTCATACCCTGGCTGAGCTGTTCCTTGACAAGGGGTTACAAAAACTTGTGCCAAGGTACAAGTGTCTGAATTTAGGTGGAGACTAGGTGGAAAACTAATGCAGTGATGTTTGTAACTTTTGTATGTATTTAGATGTTATTGTCAATTTGTTTAAATTTTTACCAGCCAATCGGAGGTTGATTCTGGAATAGTCCTCTTGTATTGACAACTGAAAAGATCAGCGATAGAAGAAGAGTAGGCTTACCGAAAGACATGATGCTGGATGGCCTGAGACAGAGGTAAGTAGGATTATTATAAAACAGATTTGATCCAGAACACCAAGGACCGAGATCTGTGGAGATAGGTCAACGCCAACCAACTTGGCTGGACACATGATGATGATGATGATAACATCATAAGATGTGTTGCGGGTTCTAAAAATCAGTGATGTTGATGATTCTCTTTATCCGGATGAGTCACTGGAAGACATCATAGACAAATGAGAGAAAAGATGATAAACTAATGATAGATTTGACCTTTTCCTACAGGAGCTCTATGGCTAGGAGGTTATGGATGCAATTCATAATCCCACATTTGAAACACAGCCGCGGGCATATTTGGCAGGTGACCGCCTTGCATTGGTTTTCATACAAAGGTATGAGTGCTGGTCATTCAGAAAGCAATGGCAAACTACTGAACATATTCTTGTCAAGAAACACAAACAGCCAAAAAATGCTGGGGCTGACTGTGACATCCTGTAAAGGATATGTAACTAACTTTACAGGAGCTCAGGTAGAGGATGTCTCAAGGCTTAAGGGATGAAGGGACAAGGAATCAGGAAGAAAAATAAACGACCCCTTTCCACACCTTGAGCCATATTAGGTATATGGTGCCAACCCCATATTTTATAGGCCAACAGAACTCAATGGGTGATGTCAATATCACCTGCTTTTACTTTCCAGGACATTTCCTGATAGCCATCTTTGGACTGGAAGGATTTGGAAACCCCGGTCAATTTTAAAAGATCTCTGCCTCAATACGGATCCAAACATGGCCATCGAACCAGCAAGCTAGCTAGCTAGCTACTGCGGCACTCCCAGGAATCAAAAGGTTAAAAGGTAGGTCAGCATGGACCGGATGGATAAGAATAAATGTTCTTAAACATCCAGTGTGCTGATGCCGGGGTGAGATGTTCAACCCCTACACCGGACAGTTGGAATAAAATGTTTACCTATCAACCTTGACTTGGGGACGTAATTACAAGCACCTCTGAAGTTGGAGTAGGTTCGCCTGATGGCAAGGGATACTGTTAATAGAGAAAGCTAATCAAAGCAAGAGAAGCGCCAAAAAAAAAAAAGGTTAAAAGTAAAACAATCAACAACGTAATATAACTTACAGTTTCTCCTTTGGGTCCAAGAAGGACTCCCCCAGGAGGAACGCTGCTTGGAGGTCCTGGTGGGCCGGGCTCACCCCTGCGTCCTGGAATGCCATACCCGGGTTCTCCTTTCCTGCCTCTCAAGCCTGGCCTGCCCTGTTGGATCCAATTCAAAGGAGGTACAGGTCACAGGATGTATTAAAGAAAGATTACCCTTATATGAATAAAAATATAACTAATGAATAACAAAGACATAGACTGCATGATTTATTGTCTGGAAATTTATCGCTGCATCTCAGGTGCATACTACAGAAATCATACAGCATAAACTAAAGCAATAAATAGCGAGCAGCGAAATATGCCAGGCAATAAATCGTGCAATCTATTGTTTGTGTTTTTGTTATTTTAATTCACTACGGGAAAACATTGTTTTTTAACATAACAATTGCCAGAAAACAATGGGGATATGACATTTATGAGTATAAGAAACAGTGACAAGGAAAATTGAATCAGTGATAGCTAAATTAGTATCTTGATGTCTTTGACATGTACTTAACACTTAATTTAAAAATTAACATAACTCCATTCAGGATGCTCCTTCATTACAGAATGAAGTGGGAAGCAAGAACATCAAGGACACCAGAAAGATGATGCATATTACCAACTCAACTAAAGTGAACAAGTAGCAATTTTCTGACACAGAACAGGCTGAAATACCATTTGTTCAATAAACTAAAGATATGAGATACTGCTGAATATAATTGTAGAACTGGTAAAATGACAGCTAAACATTTGATAATAGTGTCCAACATACACAGAACAGAGACATTTACTTTGCCTACATCCACTCCATCCGAGGACAAATTATATGCAGATGTCAACAGCCTCAATTTGACTGCTGCTTTCTACAAATATGAAGGCTGATGTCTGAAAGTGTACAAAGGAGGAGGGTGAAGAGGAGAAGGAGGAAGTAAAGAGGTGACCTACCGTGAACCCAGGCAATCCCATTTCTCCTCTGGAACCTTGAGGACCTCTGGGGCCAATGTCTCCTTTGTCACCTTTATCTCCCTGGGAAGACATAGAAAAACACTTGTTATGTTATTCTGAGACATAGAAAAACACATGTTATGTTATTCTGAGACATAGAAAAACACATGTTATGTTATCCTGAGACATAGAAAAACACATGTTATGTTATTCTGAGACATAGAAAAACACATGTTATGTTATTCTGAGACACAGAAAAACACATGCTATGTTATTCTGAGACATAGAAAAACACATGTTATGTTATTCTGAGACACAGAAAAACACATGCTATGTTATTCTGAGACATAGAAAAACACATGTTATGTTATTCTGAGACATAGAAAAACACATGTTATGTTATTCTGAGACATAGAAAAACACATGTTATGTTATTCTGACTTTATACTGATCTGTGCATATTTTACACTGTCTTTAAATCCGTTTGTACCACTGCTGTTGCCTGCCTCTTGATCAGACAGTTGTTATCTAGTGCATGAGCTGGTCTTATTTTCAGTTTCATCAGTGACGAATACAAAACCTCTGACTTTACTGGGGAATAGAACCTGGTTCCTGGGAAGGTTAATGCAGTCAACGAATGCCTGAAGAAGCCGGATGTGCCGGCATTTTTGTTGTTTGTTTTTTAGTGCACGCTCGCTCGCTTTGAATCTCAAGCATAGTCCACACACATGTTGCTAGTTCTAGTGCACTGGACTGAATTTTACGTGTGGATTAGGCTTTCCCTATTACCCGAATCCCTCGCAATCAGGCAAACCCACTCAGACTTCAGAGCTATGTTTCAGCTGAAAGGTGCAAATATTGCAGCTCTGCTGAAAGCAGGCACAATGCAATTACATCCAAAAGAGATGAAGGACGAAGAAGAAGAAGAGGAAGAACCCGATTCTCCAGAAAACAGAGGCCAGTATCATAGCAGCCTGGCTAACAAATGTCAGTAACTGTTCTACCTCTTCTGCCTTTCACCTCAAAATGGAGCCTATGCCCTCAACCAATCCATGCCAAGCCTTTTGTAGACTTGTACCTGATTGGTTGGATACTACAGCTAAGTCTTCTATGGGATGAGGTTGTCAGTCTCCCACCAACCCTTCTTAGTTCATACAACTAGTGTTACTATTCTTTGCTTACCTATGGGCTCTGGTAACACACAGGCCAATATGGTTTGCATGAATAAATAAAGCATCATCATCATCATCATGAAGTGCCATTTCCGCATTAACAAGTAATATGTAATGAGTCTTAACATCTTGTGCTGTATGCTGCAATCATACAAGCATCTTTCAGTCCATCTCTTCATGTCGTCCACCCTCATGTAACACTGCTTTCCTCTATGCATGCTTCCCCTCCAATTTATCTTTTAGATGTGAAGAATGGGGCATTGTCATGATGGAGCAGCCAAGTCCCCAAAACCCACATCACTATTTGTTTGCGTCTCTTTTCTTAGCAGCTGATTTCGACCTCCTTGATTACCCAGAGTTTGCCTTGAAGAGCCACTCTTGTTAGCCGGGTCTCCTAACACAGTCAGGGCAGTCTTGCAGGACATGCTTTGGAGTTTTGCCTTAGTGCTCCACATTTGCAGGAGACAGAGTCGGTGAGACCCTTTCGGTAGAGAAGTGTGCTCTCTATTCTGAGTCTGAAGATTCTAGTCTGCACATTTCTGCCAAGCTCATTTAAAACAAGCAGGTTAATTCTGACACCTGGCCTTTTCAGATAAGGGAAAAACTATTGTAGGATGTGTATATGCACTGTGCATGTTAAACATCCCACAGCAGTTAGAAATAAAACAAGAGCAGGCAAAGTGGACCTTGCTTCTCAGGTTAAATATCAAAATTAGAAAACTTTCCTCCAACATAATATATATAACATGTGTCACTCTGGTATGCTGGTATACATACATGTGGATCCCTGCTATTACTACAGAGTTTGTGCATAGTGCTATGACACTCTTTGTATAATATATAGGAACAAGCTGGAGCATTTAGAGAGGCATCCTTGTGAAATGAATGTGATAATCTCCAAACCAATCTGAAATGTTTATTTTATCTTTGTTTCCAAATCATTTTATCTCGTTCCTCTAGTACCTTATGGTGTTGATGTGAAGCATAAACAGCGGGAGAGTGCCCGTTTATGGGCTTCATATATCGAGATTCCCATGGACTGTTATTCGCTCCAGTCCATCATTTACATGGTCGGCCTCTTCTTCTGGTTCCATTTTTTTAAGCAAAAGAAAGAAGTATTTCTTTGTTTTAAATGATAAGAATCTGACCTTCTCTCCTTGAAAAGACACTCCGTCAACAGATGCGCCAGGTAGGCCAGTGGGACCCTGTGGCCCCACAGGACCAATTTCTCCCGGTTCTCCTTTTAGACCCTATGGAGAGGATAAAACAATAAGCAATGATCAGTACAAAAAAGAAAATCAAAACTATGTTTTCGCATAGTGAATTTGAATAACGAAAACATAAACAATAGATTGCACGATTTATTGCCTAAGATATTTCGCTGCATCTCATGAGGTACATATTGCAGAAATCACACCACATAAAATAAAGTAATTAGATAAATCCTTCAAGCTGAATTATACACATATTTGCATGGTAATCTCAATTAACAAATAAAAGATACATAGTGATTTTACCAGTAACACAGATACAAGTAAGAACCTTTTTCACGCCTGCAGATGAATTGGCTACAAGGTGCTTATCATAATCATCATCAATTGCCCTACCAGCTGGCGTAGGCATTCATGTATCTCCACAGATCGACATCTTTGGTGTTCTGGATCCACTCTGCTGATGATATTCCTCCATGCTCTCATCTCAGTCCATCCAGTATCATTTCCATTGGTCTGCCCTTGCCTCTCTTCCCTTTGATCTTTCCAGTGGTCAAATGTTCTCCAGTGCCTCTCTTCTCATCACATGACCAAGCTGTTTGTTTCATTCTTATTGTTGTATAAAATATTCTAGTTTCATTAGCCTCTTTCAGGCAGTCATTGTTAGTTTCTCTGGCAGTCCAAGGAATTAGCAAACATTTGTCTGTTTACATGCTCAAAATATTTCCGTATCTTCCTGTTTGTTTGTCTTAATAATTAAACTTCTGCAATGCTGAGTTATTGTTGGCTAGCTTTTACAGATATTCCAGTGAGTACAAGATCTCTTTGATTCCTTTCAAACTGTCCATCAGTCTTTTTGGATATCTCTGACAGACAGATATTCCAGTGAGCATAAAATCTATGGGATTCTTTTCTAATTGATTAATTTGGTTATTTCGGGATTTGAATTTTAAATATTGAGCACAACCCACTACTGGCAACGCTGATCGTATTCTGGTATGAACCTAAGGCCTATCCACGTCAATATGGAAGCACTATACTCGAGTTTCGCCCTCGTTTGAGCTCGTCAGTAGTGCATATCCCTGACCGGATCCGGAAACAAGCCCCGGATCACTGGCGTGTGAAGCGGGTGTGTAACCACGCGGCACACGTTGGACACACAGCCAAATTATCATAACAGAATATTATAACGTCACCCATCGTAGGCTATGCTCAAGATTGCCCAATCGCCGCGACTGACGTCCGTCAATCGATGTGGACCCGAAACGATCAGGACTTCTCACTGGCAAGGAACACCAGGCCTCCTAAATCCAATGAGCAATAATCAAATTGATTAATTTGGTTATTTCGGGATTTGAATTTTAAATATTGAGCACAACCCACTACTGGCAATGCTGATCGTATTCTGGTATGTTTTCGGATCCGGTCGGGGATATGCACTACTGACGAGCTCAAACGAAGGCGAAACTCGAGTATAGTGCTTCCATCTTTTCTAATTGTCCATCAGTCTTTTTTGGATAGCTCTGACAGACAGATATTCCAGTGAGCATAAAATCTATGGGATTTCTTTCAAACTGTCCATCAGTCTTTTTGGATAGCTCTGACAGACAGATATTCTAGTGAGCATAAAATCTATGGGATTTCTTTCAAACTGTCCATCAGTCTTTTTGGATAGCTCTGACAGACAGATATTCTAGTGAGCATAAAATCTATGGGATTTCTTTCAAACTGTCCATCAGTCTTTTTGGATAGCTCTGACAGACAGATATTCCAGTGAGCATAAAATCACTGGGATTCTTTTCTAATTGTCCATCAGTCTTTTTTTTTTGTGCTCGCTCGCTTTGAATTCAAGCGCAGTCCATACACACTACATTTTTAGTAGTGCTGGACTGAACTTTTCATGTAGATTAGCTTTCCTTATTAACAGTGTCCCTCGCCATCAGGCAAACCCACCCTGACTTCAGAGGTACTTGTAATTTACGTCCCTAAGTCAAGGACGAGAGGTCAACATTTTAGTTCAACTGAGATGGGGTTGAGCCCTTTGCCTCGGCACCAGCACACCAGATGTTCAAGAACACGATGTTCTTAACCATTCTGCCATGCTGGCCTCATCCATCAGACTTTTTAGTCAGTTAAGTAAAGGATCCTTTTACATGTCCTAAGATGCATCAGGAATACGGTGCTAGCCTCATATTTTTATAGACCAATCAGCAACCGGCGGTCAGTATCGTGTCGGCAACCTTTACTTCCCGAGACATTCCTGGTAGCAGTTTTAGGTTGGGTCGACCTCAGAGCCCAGGTCAATCTTTAAAAATCGGAATCTCCCCAGGTGCAGATCAAACTTACCAGCAAAAGAGAGCAGAAAAATTACAACAACGGAAATGAGATTCAGACTCAGTGCCAGACAAAAAAGTAGGTTTGGACCAAACAAAAATGGATGGCGGAAAACAGGAAGTACGGATGTGTCAGTTATGACTTAAACGTTGTTAATATGGTAGCAGGCATGTTGTGTTATAGCGCTATGACAACCATTGGATGATATATAAACCCATGGCAGATGCGGAAAGTCGCTTAAGTTGATTAATCATCCCATGGCACTTAATCAGTTAATAGGGACATTTGTCATATAGGGACATAATATAGAAGCACAAATACCATATGGGATAAAAACCTGGTACAATGAAGTCAACCCTATTGACTTTCAAGCGACTTTTTACAGGGACATTTGGTAACTTATGCTCTGTCCTTGTCTGTTCCATGTGTGCTGAAATGTTTATAAAAGACTAAAACAAAACACAAGAACAAGTCCCAATAAACGTCATAAGACACTTACTGCAGGTCCTGTTGATCCTTGTTCACCATTGGGTCCAGGTGTTCCTCGGCTGCCATCCTTACCAGGTACCCCAGGGAGACCAGGAACACCTGGCTCACCTTTTGGTCCCTGCAAATTAATAACAGAAAAAATTTAACATGTGTAAAATATATATACAAATGCCATAAATGTTAAAAATTAACATAATTATTATCATGTGCTCTGTCAAATGATGCAGATGCTCTTTCCATTCCATAGATCTAGGTCCTTGGTGTTCTGGATCAATTACAAGTGGGCTTCAAATGAAAACCTTAAATGTTTTTGTGTGTGGTGAATATATTCTGAAAAAGCACAGAACAAAACAAAAGAATCATTTTTCAATGTAGTCACTCACCACTACGTTCAATGCAAGTCCTCTAGTGATAAAGTGCTTGGATTCCTGTAGAGAATATTCTCTTGGTCACTACTCTGTGTGCCTGACCCAGTCGTGAACAGTCTGTCACTGAAGTCACACAGTTTTGAAACTTCCTACTCCACTCATACACTTTCTGGACTGACAAGCATGCATCACCATACTGGACCTTAAATTTGCAGATGAATTTCTATAGGTTTCACTCCTTTACTGATCAAAACACGAATAACAAAAAGTTGATGCTCTTTGGTGCAAGTCAAAAGTGGGACGGCCATCTTTACACTGTCCTTATGTCATCACCATGTTCATCTGCACCATGATGCCACATGCTAAACACCCTTGACATTCTTAACAACAATACTGAGAGTTTACAAGACAATGGCTGTAATTATCTGTTACTGTAATTTCTATCATACTTTTAAGGTTGCCAATTAAAGCCCCCTCATATATTGCCAACATTCCCCTATGTCACCATTTGAGACCATCAAGCATAATTTCTTTCGGTCTGCCTCTTTTAAAAACTGATCTTTCCAGCCGTAAATATCTTTCTTTTCAACTGCTGATCTCTTTATTGCAGTTATGAACAATAACCTACTTTCATTACCCTCTTCAATGCAATTGTTGCTAGTTATTCTGACTACCCAAGGTATTTGCAACATTTGAAAAATTAACATGTTAAAGATTAATATCTCTTTCATCATCACCGGTCTCTGTGGCTAAGGGCTTGCGAATGCGATTTGTGAGCCTGTATACTCGGGTCTGAAACACAGCGGTGCTGGTTTTTTCGAAAAAGGTATAGGAGCCGGTCGTTCAGAAAGCAATGGCAAACTACTGAACATAAAATTTGCCCAGGAATCACGAACAGCGAAAATGCTGGGGTTGACTGCTACATCCATGTGAAGGACATGCAACATCATCAAGAATGGAAATCAGCATGGTCGAATGGATAAGAGTGCTTGCTCTTAAACTGAAGTGTGCTGATTCCGAGCTAGCGGGTTCAACCCCTACACCGGTGTGACATTTTCAATTTCCCCATAACTACAGCTTGAGAACCGTCGACAAGGCACAGCCTATTTTCTATACATTGTTGACAACGCCTGTTTATATTACCAATGCAATGATTGTGAAAACACATACGGCTGGAAATTCATAGCGCCCAGTAGTAAATACAACGACCGGCGATTTATTAATTGGAATAACAGATTACGCCCAGTATTCCAAAGTTTGTTGTCATTCGCCCAAATGAAGTATTATTTTACGGCAGATAGTGCTGCAATGGAATGCAGACTAACTACATCAAACTAATAAGAGAAGGTCCGCGGATATTTACCTTACATAAAGGATGTCCGAATAACCATGTTTATCCGACCTCCTAGTGTAGACTAAGTGCGCAATTAACGTGGCAGGGGGATAATAGATTTTATATAAGGAGTAGCTAATTCAGTTTAAAGGGAGTTCTCTAGTGAAAGTGATTCCAACAGGATGTGATTTTCAGTGGATAATATTACCGACTCCCTGGAGACAAAAAGGTGAGAAATACTTGTAAAGCTACCCTGTTTGTGTCGAGGGAACGTCAGTTTAATATCAGTCTTTAGGTCATGATAGTGATTAGTGACTTAAGTCTAACTAAGAGACCTATTCTGAAATACATCCTGGAGCATCTCCATTTTCTTATGGGGACTGCCATAATTTGTAGACACTGTAAATGTCTTGTAGGCTATCCTTGGATTGTCTTATGTTTCTTATCCTAGGATTGGCGAGAGAATTTATCAGGATAATCTTTCTTTGTGATTTTCTAAATGTCATTTTTATGTGTGTCTAAATACACATGCATGTTATATGATATATACGTATTATCTGGAACATTATATACATTGAGTGTGTGATGATTTTATGTTATCCCCTATCCTGAGGAAAGGACATATGCATAATGACCAGAGTGAGATGTCACTCTTAATCGGAGTCAGATCAGTAGACATTGACCACTGAGCGAATAATTATATTAATGAGTATGATTGCTTGGTGCACACAAGAGTCAGGCGTGCATTGCAAACATGCTAGAGGTAAGCCTATGTCAAGTAGGACATTGGTTAAGTCCAAAAATGTAAGTGACACTATAGTCAGCGGACAAAGGTCTGGCAGATTTATCTCTAGGTAGTAGTAGTATATGGGTGTTTGTTCCACACTTTTTTGAGGATGTGGAGTTTTCTAATTATTTTGTAAGGAGGGGTACAATTATGTTGTCCATTATGTTACAACAGATATGGGAGGTGGTCTGTTGGTACATGTGATGATGCCAAGAAGGGAAATCATCCCTGGCCGAAGTGGAGCGATTCCTCAGTGAAGGAGGAAATCTGCGTTCTTATATTTGCCACTCCGCCACATAAGGATGAAGCTAAGTTGCATTACCACCCCATGTATCCTCATTTAAGTCCAGCGGCCAACAACTAATAAACAACTACGTCACAACTCTTAAACTACGTAACAACTATTCCACAAGTAAACAACAACCTTTACGCACGTCCAATTAGTCTATATTGATACCTACAGAGATCATTCTACAAGGAATCATGAACCATAGAATACCCAGTGTCAAGATCAACTAGTGCCAGATTCGTCCAGGAAATAAACATTTATAAACATTGTTTATCTTAACTAGAGACATGCGAACAGTTATATGTAGTTACTTGCGCTATAATTGTGTTGGATGTTCTTGAATTTTTGGTATCAACGATCAGACATTGGGATAGTAATATTTGTTAGATAATTAGGCATAAAGATATCAAGTGTGTAATATTTATGTAAATTGTATTGCCCATGGTACATACCCCCAATCCGTTTCTTTTATTACATTAATGTAAACGTCTCCTACTGTGTTCCGTAATTTCATTAGTGTTATATGTGACTTCCTTTAATTAATATTAGAGTGATAGAGTTACTTCACTTAACGATCAGATCCAACAAGAGAGAGCCGGTGGCAGGGATACAACTCGCTTGCCCTCTAATTAGAGTGATCTTACTTTCTCTTTAAAGCAGTGACTTCCCTGGGCTCTCCTGCGTGACCTCCTATCAGGAAAACCTATTTTATCATTTGGGAATCTCACGAGCCAATTCCTAGTTTTCCTATAAGAGGTCCCCGGATAATTTGGGACAGCGATCTCCCATTTCTATTCTAATATACCACAACCGGTCAGTTGGACTAAAATGTTGACTTCGCTTCCTTGACTTGGGAAGTAACTTACAGAAATCTCGGAAGTGGGAGTGGAATCGCCTGATGGTGAGTGACACTGGTAATAGGGAAAGCTAATCCACACGCAAAAATAAGTCTAATGTTGACTCTGCTAGAGTTCAAAGCACGTGAACATAACAAAAAACATCAAGTACCGGACCAATTGATGTGGGCACTGATGCTTCTCCACAATATGGTGATCAGGTGTTAAGATGCCTTCCTCAATCTCTTGTCCCAAGCATCTTACCAGTTGTTACAATGTGTTCTAATTTTTTCTCTTCTCATAATGTGGACATATAATTTTCACTGCCTCGTTCCAATGCTCACTGTTAGCTGTCATTGTGTCCCTTACCCTACAGTATGGTTTTTATAAGAGTGTTAAGTATTTTAACGTGGCCAAAATATTTCACTTGCCTCATTTTTATTCCTTTCATCAACTCTCTTTTCATTCCCAGTTTTTCTAGAACCTCTGTATTTGATTGTTTTTGTTTCCATGAAATATGACATATTCTTCTGTATATCCACATCTCAAGGGCTCTATTCGACTTTCTAGTTGCTTGTTCAATGTCCAGGCTTCTGCACCATACAATAGTGTTGAATATACATAGCATATGACAATTCTCATTTTTAATGCGTTGTTAATCTCTCTAGATGTTAATACTGATGTCATACCACTGAAAGCATTTTTGGCCGTTCCTATTCTCTTTTTGATTTCTATTTCACTTCTGCCATCATCTATTATTATATGCCCAAGATAGGAGAAACTTGTTACTTGTTCTAGTATCTCCCCATTTACTGTCATGTTCAATGAATGACCTATAATTTTATCATAGTTTTCGTTCTTAAGATGTTAATATCAAAGCCACATTCTGCTTTATGCCTGTCTATTTGTTCCACTAGGTTTTGTAACATAAAGTGAAATGTGTTGGCTGAACGGCGCAAGTATTGCAGCTTTGTTGTAAAAGGAGACAATGCAATCAATCTTCTTGTTAGAGCAAACGAAGAAAAAAGAAGCCACATCTACCATAAACAGTACTTACCGGAGAGCCAACAACCTCTCCACTTCCATCATCTGAAACGACAGTTGTCTGACCGGGAGGTCCTGGGGGACCCACAGCTCCTGTATCACCTTTATCCCCTTTAATTCCTGGCAGCCCAGGAGGTGGAGGCAGGCTAGGTAGAGCTGGTGGGCCAGGATCACCTTTATCTCCCTTGAAAAAGAAGGAAACATACACATGTCACAGTGAAAATGATGAAAACATGCACATGTCACAGTGAAAATGATGAAAACATACACATGTCACAGTGAAAATTATGAAAAATTTTTCGCTTTAAACTCCAGAAAGAATAGTTGAGGGAGTTAAGTCAAGAATTGACATCATAGCACACTTGAGACATTCCCATTAATGCCTCATCCTCATCTTCAATAGCCAGCGAAGAGTCCCAATACTAATGGTACCAGGTGCTGCCTGATAATGTGCCCGTCTGGCCTTTCCTTGGCGTCCTGAGTGTCGGACGGATCCTCTGATCACTACCTACAGCACCATTCTCTCCAAGCCGTGATGATCTGGATCCTCTGATCACTACCTGCAGCACCATTCTCTCCAAGCTGTGATGATCTGGATCCTCTGGTTACTACCTGCAGCACCATTCTCTCCAAGCTGTGATGATCTGGATCCTCTGGTTACTACCTGCAGCACCATTCTCTCCAAGCTGTGATGATCTGGATCCTCTGGTTACTACCTGCAGCACCATTCTCCCCAAGCTGTGATGATCTGGATCCTCTTGTTACTCCCTTACAGAACCATTCTCTCCAAGCTGTGATGATCTGGATCCTCTGATCACTAACTGCAGAACCATTCTCTCCAAGCTGTGATGATCTGGATCCTCTGGTCACTCCCTACAGCACCATTCTCTCCAAGCTGTGATGATCTGGATCCTCTGGTTACTCCCTACAGCACCATTCTCTCCAAGCTGTGATGATCTGGATCCTCTGGTTACTCCCTGCAGCACCATTCTCTCCAAGCTGTGATGATCTGGATCCTCTGGTTACTCCCTGCAGCACCATTCTCTCCAAGCTGTGATGATCTGGATCCTCTGGTTACTCCCTGCAGCACCATTCTCTCCAAGCTGTGATGATCTGGATCCTCTGGTTACTCCCTTACAGAACCATTCTCTCCAAGCTGTGATGATCTGGATCCTCTGGTTACTCCCTTACAGAACCATTCTCTCCAAGCTGTGATGATCTGGATCCTCTGGTTACTCCCTTACAGAACCATTCTCTCCAAGCTGTGATGATCTGGATCCTCTGGTCACTCCCTGCAGCACCATTATCTCCAAGCTGTGATGATCTGGATCCTCCGGTTACTCCCTTACAGAACCATTCTCTCCAAGCTGTGATGATCTGGATCCTCTGGTTACTCCCTTACAGAACCATTCTCTCCAAGCTGTGATGATCTGGATCCTCTGGTTACTCCCTTACAGAACCATTCTCTCCAAGCTGTGATGATCTGGATCCTCTGGTTACTCCCTTACAGAACCATTCTCTCCAAGCTGTGATGATCTGGATCCTCTGATCACTACCTGCAGCACCATTCTCTCCAAGCTGTGATGATCTGGATCCTCTGATCATTCACTCCCTGCAGCACCATTCTCTCCAAGCTGTGATGATCTGGATCCTCTTGTTACTCCCTGCAGCACCATTCTCTCCAAGCTGTGATGATCTGGATCCTCTTGTTACTCCCTGCAGCACCATTCTCTCCAAGCTGTGATGATCTGGATCCTCTAGTCACTCCCTGCAGCACCATTCTCTCCAAGCTGTGATGATCTGGATCCTCTGGTCACTCCCTGCAGCACCATTCTCTCCAAGCTGTGATGATCTGGATCCTCTAGTCACTCCCTGCAGCACCATTCTCTCCAAGCTGTGATGATCTGGATCCTCTGATCATTCACTCCCTGCAGCACCATTCTCTCCAAGCTGTGATGATCTGGATCCTCTAGTCACTCCCTGCAGCACCATTCTCTCCAAGCTGTGATGATCTGGATCCTCTGGTCACTCCCTGCAGCACCATTCTCTCCAAGCTGTGATGATCTGGATCCTCTGGTTACTCCCTTACAGAACCATTCTCTCCAAGCTGTGATGATCTGGATCCTCTAGTCACTCCCTGCAGCACCATTCTCTCCAAGCTGTGATGATCTGGATCCTCTAGTCACTCCCTGCAGCACCATTCTCTCCAAGCTGTGATGATCTGGATCCTCTGGTCCCCTCCCTACAGAACCATTCTCTCCAAGCTGTGATGATCTGGATCCTCTAGTCACTCCCTGCAGCACCATTCTCTCCAAGCTGTGATGATCTGGATCCTCTGGTCCCCTCCCTACAGAACCATTCTCTCCAAGCTGTGATGATCTGGATCCTCTGGTTACTCCCTTACAGAACCATTCTCTCCAAGCTGTGATGATCTGGATCCTCTGGTTACTCCCTTACAGAACCATTCTCTCCAAGCTGTGATGATCTGGATCCTCTGGTCCCCTCCCTACAGAACCATTCTCTCCAAGCTGTGATGATCTGGATCCTCTGGTTACTCCCTTACAGAACCATTATCTCCAAGCTGTGATGATCTGGATCCTCTGGTTTACTCCCTTACAGAACCATTCTCTCCAAGCTGTGATGATCTGGATCCTCTGGTTACTCCCTTACAGAACCATTCTCTCCAAGCTGTGATGATCTGGATCCTCTGGTTACTCCCTTACAGAACCATTCTCTCCAAGCTGTGATGATCTGGATCCTCTGGTTACTCCCTTACAGAACCATTCTCTCCAAGCTGTGATGATCTGGATCCTCTGATCACTACCTGCAGCACCATTCTCTCCAAGCTGTGATGATCTGGATCCTCTGATCATTCACTCCCTGCAGCACCATTCTCTCCAAGCTGTGATGATCTGGATCCTCTTGTTACTCCCTGCAGCACCATTCTCTCCAAGCTGTGATGATCTGGATCCTCTAGTCACTCCCTGCAGCACCATTCTCTCCAAGCTGTGATGATCTGGATCCTCTGATCATTCACTCCCTGCAGCACCATTCTCTCCAAGCTGTGATGATCTGGATCCTCTTGTTACTCCCTGCAGCACCATTCTCTCCAAGCTGTGATGATCTGGATCCTCTGGTCACTCCCTGCAGCACCATTCTCTCCAAGCTGTGATGATCTGGATCCTCTAGTCACTCCCTGCAGCACCATTCTCTCCAAGCTGTGATGATCTGGATCCTCTGGTCACTCCCTGCAGCACCATTCTCTCCAAGCTGTGATGATCTGGATCCTCTAGTCACTCCCTGCAGCACCATTCTCTCCAAGCTGTGATGATCTGGATCCTCTGGTCCCCTCCCTACAGAACCATTCTCTCCAAGCTGTGATGATCTGGATCCTCTGGTCCCCTCCCTACAGAACCATTCTCTCCAAGCTGTGATGATCTGGATCCTCTAGTCACTCCCTGCAGCACCATTCTCTCCAAGCTGTGATGATCTGGATCCTCTAGTCACTCCCTGCAGCACCATTCTCTCCAAGCTGTGATGATCTGGATCCTCTAGTCACTCCCTGCAGCACCATTCTCTCCAAGCTGTGATGATCTGGATCCTCTAGTCACTCCCTGCAGCACCATTCTCTCCAAGCTGTGATGATCTGGATCCTCTGGTCACTCCCTGCAGCACCATTCTCTCCAAGCTGTGATGATCTGGATCCTCTAGTCACTCCCTGCAGCACCATTCTCTCCAAGCTGTGATGATCTGGATCCTCTGGTCTCCTCCCTACAGAACCATTCTCTCCAAGCTGTGATGATCTGGATCCTCTGGTCCCCTCCCTACAGAACCATTCTCTCCAAGCTGTGATGATCTGGATCCTCTAGTCACTCCCTGCAGCACCATTCTCTCCAAGCTGTGATGATCTGGATCCTCTGGTCCCCTCCCTACAGAACCATTCTCTCCAAGCTGTGATGATCTGGATCCTCTAGTCACTCCCTGCAGCACCATTCTCTCCAAGCTGTGATGATCTGGATCCTCTGGTCCCCTCCCTACAGAACCATTCTCTCCAAGCTGTGATGATCTGGATCCTCTGGTCCCCTCCCTACAGAACCATTCTCTCCAAGCTGTGATGATCTATCTGTTTTTCTGCATTATACAAATGATCCCTATGGGCCCAGACTGTTTCTGCCTTATCATGCAGCAATACCCGACCTAGCGATAAAGACCCCTCAAGTAAGAAATTAAGCATAGAAATTATCATGTCTCAAAAACTGAAATCATCATCATTATTCTCAGAAACTGAAATCATCATCATGTCTCAGCAACTGAAATCATCATCATGTCTCAGCAACTGAAATCATCATCATGTCTCAGCAACTGAAATCATCAACGTGTCTCAGAAACTGACATCATCATCATGTCTCAGCAACTGAAATCATCAACATGTCTCAGAAACTGAAATCATCATCATGTCTCAGAAACTTTACTTCCAATGGGGAGGAAAGGTTGAAAGATGAAGATATGTTTTCAACTGTTCCTGAAAACAAATCAGCTGCTAACATGTCAAGTGATTCAACAGTAATTGTGTCTGGAATACAATTATCATGATAACATGAATCGAACACAAACATTCAAACAGTTATTTTCAAACACTGATCAACGGATGTGATCTGACCTTTTCGCCAGATGCTCCAGGCAGTCCAGGTGGGCCTACTTCTCCTTTAGGTCCCACTGGTCCAGGCAGACCTGGAGTTCCTGGCTCACCATCTTTTCCAGGAATGCCGGGCTCGCCATCAAATCCCTGTGAGACAAAACTTGACATGTATGATTCTGCTTTAAGAGATTCTGTACCAAATAAAAAATAGGATCGAACAAAAATGAATAACAGAAAATGGGAAGAAGGGGTATGTCACAGTTATGACTTAAAAGTCATTAATATGGTAGCAGACATGTTGTATTATAACGCAATAACAAATTTTGGCAATATGTAAGCCCATGGCAGATATGGGAAGTCGCTTAATATGATTGATCATCCCATGGCACTTAATCAGTTAAGATACACTTAAAAGGTAAAGCTGTCCCATGGCAGCTAATGAAGGCCAGTACAATGTAAAGTAAGAGGGACCATTTGACATGCCTTAAGGTATATGGTGCTAAACCCATATTGTTAATGACCAACTCTAAATTATGTTTATACTTAAATCATCATCATCATCATCAAGTGCCCTGCCAGCTGGCATAGGCATTCATGTCACTCCACAGATCTTGGTCTTTGGTGCTTTGGATTGACCCTGCTGATGATATTCGTCCATGCCACTGTCTCAGTCCATCCAGCATAATTTCTCTTGGTCAGCCCTTGTCTCTCTTAACCTTCAATCTTCCCAGTTGTCACGATGTTCTCCAATGCCCCTCTCCTCATCACATGGCCTAAGAAAGTTGTCTGTCTCTTTTTTTTTTATTGTTGTACATGTTATAGTTTCATTAGTCTCTTTCAGACAATCGTTGTTAATTACTCTTGCAGTTGATGGAATTCACATCAATCATTTTAGGAACCACGTCTCAATATACTAAAATAAAGTTAGTTGCATATCCTTTACAGGACATCGCAGTCAAGCCCAGCATTTTTTTTGCTGTTTGTAATTTATTAGCAAGTTTACGTTCAGTAGTTTGCCATTGCTTTCTAAACTTAAATTTTTTTTTTTTAATTCGCATATCCTTTTACAGGACATCGCTGTCAACAGCAGCATCTTTCAGCTGTCTGTTGATTTCTTGGCAAGATTACGCTCAGTAGTTTGCCATTGCTTTCTGAGCGGCCGGCTCAGTTATCCTGCAAGTCACTAGTGGGGGACGAACCGCTCCCAGTTCTCGCCCGCTACAAGACTCTGCGTGATAAACAGGATTACGGAGAAAGTGGTGTAACCCCTCGGCCAAAGAGACCGGCCTATACTTAAATACAAAATAAAAATTGCCACATTTAAAAAAAATGTATTTAGCTTCAAAATTTGTTTTAAAAAGTAGTTTCCTGCTATGTGTCTGTGATGTGACAGTGCCTGAGAGCATCGCAGGAATAGCTCAGGGAAAGAACACTCCAGGGGTAATGTGATCAAAATTCTGTCAGTTGTCTCCACTTCCCAGGATATTGATCATCATCATGTGCCATGCCGATAAGAGTGAGCGGTCATGTTTCGCAATTTTCCTCAAGCCATGCTTCTTTTGCCTCTTTGCACAATTTCCTAATTTTCCTGTGAATCTCTTCATATTTTTCATGGATAGTTTTGTTATTTCTTCTTATTTCCATAAGTTTTAAGATGTCTTCCGTCATCCATTTCTTACGTCGCATTATCTTCAATTATGGGATGGTTGTTTTTACACCTTGGCCGACTGATTTCTTTAATATTTCCCATTGGTATCTGATATTTTGAAATAATATTTCCTGATCAGACAATGCATCAAATCTGTACTTTGCCTCTACGTTGAATTTATCTTCTATCTCCTCACTCTTCGGTGCACATAGATCATATTTTGTGTATCCTGGTGTATATTTGACCATCTTTAATTTTATATGTATATTGCTTATGATTAATCTGTGGTCGCTGCAGCAGTCTGCACTTGGTATAGTTTTTGTGTCTCCATTTTAGGCAGGGTTGCCCAGGAAAGCCATGGTCAATTTTAAAAAGCTGCATTGATGCAGATTTGAACCCATGACAAGAACACTGGACAGACAGAAAAGGCAATGAAGATATCCTGAAAGAAGCTAACTCACAAAGAGAACTGGATTACTCACATCAGAAGAAGACAGTCCACATTCTTTGGGCATGTCGTGAAACGAGGAAAGTTGGAGTATGTCATAACAACAGGAAGGTTGGAGGGGAAAAGAGACAGGGGGAGACCAAGAGAGAAGATGCTGGACAGTGTGACATCATGGTGTGGAAGAACATCAGTATCAGAAATGATTGGAAGCACACGAGACAGAAGGCTGTGGACAGACATGATCACCAATGCCACTCACCATGGACTATAAGAAATAGATTTTATTATTGTGTGCCATGCCGATAAGCATGGGCGGTCATTTTTCGCCATCTCACACAATCAATAGATTTGTAGATCATCTCTGTGTTCTTTCCCGACCATGCCATGAGGCCATGCCATCTAGATATTTACTTTTCTGCCTTGTCCTTGTTCTTTTCCCTCAATCTTGCCAGTCGTCACAAAGTTCCCCAGTTGATTTCTTCTTATAACAGGCACAAACAATTTTGACTGTCTATGTCTAACTTCTATAATCAGATTACGGTTTTCTTGCTTCTTATAGGACTTGCTCATTAGTTTTTCTGTCTGTCCATGGTAATCTTTGCATTTTCCCCAGAAACCATATTTCCACTGCCATTTGATATTTTCAGTTTGTCTGCTCATTGTCCACGTTTCTCATCCATACAAAAGTACAGGTTCTATGTAGCAATTCAATACTCTTGTTCTCATTGCAAATGGCATCTTTTTATTGGTCAGTATGTTTTCCATCTTGCAAAAGGCTACCTTACCCTTGCCATAGTAATAGACAGGGATGTTAGTTTCTAGTTATACATATTGCTTAATCTGTCCTTTTATCGCTCTAGAGCAGTGGTTCTCAACGGTGGGGAAATCCCCTCTAGGGGGGAATTTTAGGGTTTCCAGGGGGAAGGGGGAATTAAGATTATTTCAAGATCGTGTTAATACAAGAACCGATTACTTGATAGTGTTTTTCCCTCCATACTTTACAGTTCTGTACTTCTCGCTCTTCTGAAATTCGTTTTATAACATAAGTAGACCTGCAAATCACATTTTTGTAGACGTCTATACTTGTTCTAGTATACGTTATTAAATTTAGCTTCCATTTTTATGTATACTGTGTAGGGGCAGGGTGAATTTATAGGGAGGAAATATTAAAGGGGGGAGGGGGGAATGACATTCTTAACATATGGTAAAGGGGTGCACGGGCCAAACAAGGTTGAGAACCACTGCTCTAGAGCCATCTACCCAAAGAAATATTTCATAGGTGTAGACAGAAAGATTGCAATAAGTATCTTTCTTTGTAGTTCATATTTCCTGACATACACAATAATAATATGACATATAAACGGCAACATGTGCATCAAGTTAACAACAGACAAAAAGTTTAGTGCATTATCGATTATGCCAACATAACTATAAACAAATTACCACTGGTAGCTCTGCATCATGATGGTGCTGAGCTTAAAACAAAACAACATCAAAACGAACCCTGTCCCCTTTCTGTCCAGGCAGCCCAGGCAACCCTTGCTCTCCCGTGCGACCTATATCTCCAACTGGGCCTCTAAGACCTTGTGGACCTTGTGGGCCTTGTGGCCCCTGTGGGCCAGGAGGGCCTACTGGTCCAGGACTTCCTGGAGATTCCTGAAATAAATATTTTAAATAGAGGTTAAAAGTCCAGGACTTCCTGGAGATCCTTGAAATACATATTTTAAATAGAGGTTTAAGGTCCAGGACTTCCTGGAGATTCCTGAACTAAATATTTAAAATAGAGGTTTAAGGTCCAGGACTTCCTGGAGATCCCTGAAATAAATATTTTAAATAGAGGTTTAAGGTCCAGGACTTCCTGGAGATTCCTGAAATAAATATCTAAAATAGAGGTATAAGGTCCAGGACTACCTGGAGATCCTTGAAATAAATATTTTAAATAGAGGTTTAAGGTCCAGGACTTCCTGGAGATCCCTGAAATAAATATCTAAAATAGAGGTATAAGGTCCAGGACTACCTGGAGATCCCTGAAATAAATATTTTAAGTAGAGGTTTAAGGTCCAGGACTTCCTGGAGATCCCTGAAATAAATATCTAAAATAGAGGTATAAGATCCAGGACTACCTGGAGATCCCTGAAATAAATATTTTAAAAAGAGGTCTAAGTGCGAGGGGGGGAGGGGGCGACTTCACTGCACCCAGTTTTATCCCATACGGCTCAGTCTCTTTCTGCAGAGCAGCCTACTGAAATTGTTACAGAGTCGAACTCTATAGCTCCAGTGACAATCCCTCAGGAGTCTCTGAGAAACTGGCACTTGTGAACAGAATGACAGAAATGAAGCCATGACCTTCACAGCACGATGCAGCTGTCTTAACCACTTGGCTACGGAGACCAATGAAAGTAAACTGAACCGACTGTTGGGTTGATTGGTGAATGCTCTGGGAGACTGAGCTTCAACTCTCAAGTCGGGTGCGCTGGCATCCAGGTCCATCTAAGCCCTGAAAAGTGCTTGTATCTATCGGAGTGAGGTTAGTGAAATAACTTGTCTCTCTATCCGGTAACAAATTTCCACCTTCGTGGGGGATGTATTGCAGAGTTCTCCTTCCCTTCTCCAAACCCAGTAGAGTGTGTAAGATGTTATATTTGTGGAGGGGGGTATCAGAACATAGCCAGGTCATGACTCAGCAGGGCAAATTCAGACTAGTTGGAATCAGGCTTAGGCTGGTCATGTTTTGACACAAGCCTTAGACCGTGAAGCATTATTTCTTCCTGTCAGCCTCTGCCTCATAAAAGACTGAGGTTTCCAGTTGTCATAATGCTCTCCAATGCCTTGCCTCTCATGATATGATCAAAGAACACTTTCTTACAGTTACGTAAAATGTTCTACTTCCATTAGCCTCTTTCAGACAATCAGTTTTAGTTACTCCTGCCTGAGTTGAGCCAAGAACCCACTCTCACAACACTTAGGATATACATCCCCCGCCCTCATCTGCAACAGCCAGGGAAGAGTCCCAATATTAATGATCCCAGCAGCAGCCTGATTATGATTATGTGTGTGTCTGACCTTTCCTCGAAGTTTTGAGAGCTGGCCAGATCCCCTGGTCACTCTCCAAGCCATGACGATCTATCTGTTCTTCTGCACTATACACATGATTGCAAAAGGGCCCGACCACATCTGTCTAATCATGCCCCAACACCCCACCAAGTGATGCAGACCCAGCCAACTCCATCCTTCCTAGGTATTCACAACATGTGTCACAGAAACCCCATCTCTGTTGCTTCCAATCCTTTCCTTCCTAATGTGTTTGTTCAGTGTCACATAGCAGAACAAGCTCCATTTAACATTTCAGTTCTGTTCCCGGCACTCAATGAATGTTGTTGTTGTTGTTGTTGTTGTTGTTGTTGTTGTTGTGGTGTTTGCTGGCTTTGAACCCAAGCATAGTCCATACACGTGCTACTACATCTAATACACTGGACTGAGTTTTGCGTGTGGATAAGCTTTCCCTATTACCAGTGTCCCTCGTCATCAGGCACACCCATTCATTCTTCAGAGGTACTTGTAATTTATGTCCCTAAATCAGGGACGAGAAGTCAACATTTTAGTGCAACTGACCAGTGTAGGGGTTGAACTCACTATCTTAGCATCACCACACTGGAAGTTTAAGAGAAAATGCTCTTACCCATGTGGCTATTCTGACCTCCATTCAATGAAATGTATTTATTACATAAGATTATTTTCAACTTCTGAAATGCAGCTTTAACTGGGCCTATTCTCCTATTAATCTCTGTCATGCATCTTCCATCTAACATGGTGGTTACCAGAGGGCCTGGCTGGTACTCACAACCTCGAGGAAAGGCCTGGCGTGTAGACTGCTACTGGCACCATCAGTAGTGTGACTCTTCACTGGCTGTTGAAGATCAGTACGGAGCACATATGGGAATGTCTCAAGTGCTGTGATGTCAATTCTTGAGTTGAGTTTAGAACTCGTTCAACAGCTAGCAAAGAGTCACACTGCTAATCGTTCCCACCGCTGATCGAAAGTTCTCCTGGTCTGCCCTCTCAGTTTTGAGATTCTACCAGAACCCCTGCCAATCCTTCACAATCTCATCATTTCCACATACAGGTTCTCAATCTGTTCCCCCACCTTCTCCACGACCACCTCTCCCCCCCTTGCCCATATGTTGTCAGTTCTTGACTCTGCTCAACTCAATGTAGTGACTGTCCCAAAATATTTTCATTCACAGACTTGGTTACGCATTTTCCCTTCTATTGTTATATCTTTGGTGTTATCTTTTCCTTTGATATAACCACTGTTTCTATTGTCATGCTATTCAAAGAAAGCCTCTTTTTTTTGCACTCTTTACAACAACGACTAGGCAGAGACAGTTCAAAAGAAGTGATGCTGGATGGACTGAGACAACGGCATGGTGAAATATCATCAGCAGGTTGATCCAGAACACCAAAGACCGAGATCTGTGGAGAGACATGGACACCTACGCCATTTGGGATGCCACATGATGATGATGGTAACTGCATTGTCCAACAGTTCTTGCAGATTGCTGGCTTTTTCACCTATGAATATAATGTCATCTGTATTACGCAGATTGTTTATATTCTGTTATCTGTTGGGGTAACATCCTTGCACTCCGGACAAGTCCAAGGTGCTCAGTTCCTCCTCCCAACATATGCATCAGAGTATGGCAGTTAATAGTGCCAGTTCTGTATTGGTTGATGAGGCAGCACAATCTCCTGATTGCGTCTCATATCTGGCCCATGCCAATTCTTACTCCAGTCTTTCAATCTGGACAATGATGTGGATTCACTGGCGTCAAAATCCTCAGCTATCGATATCTCTCTAAGGTCATTAATAACACCGGCACGATCCATAGGAAAGGGGAGGGGGAGGGGGGTGTGACATCTGCAGAGCTAGGAAGTTTATCAGCTCGTTCATTTCTCGGATGTCTTGGAATGAAGATGAAAGTGACCTCATACTAGTACTCCTAGCTTATCTTTGATCGCTCTTTTTCACAACTAAGCTGTGGAACAATCTTTCCCAAGAAATCAAAGACACCACTAATCCCTATACATACAATTGCAACCTATTTGAACACTACCTCAGTACACTACATGTCCCCATAAATAAGAAAAACAAAACCAAACATAACAATAATTATCTCAAAGGACAATTAATTTAATAAACATTCCCCTAACTGTGGTACGTTAGATCTACCTTAGCTACTTATAACTGCCATGTCAAAATTAGTTTTAGTGAGTCACGTACCTTTGATTATTGCACATTTTCCATGCGTTTATAATGCACATTGTTTCTGTTGTTGTTGTTGTCTAAGATTAGCTTCATAAGTGATGTATGCATGAAATAATGTATACATGAAATAATGTATACATGAAATAATGTATGAGAGCAAAGAGAGAAGAAGGGTAGAATGTCAGACAGGCCCGCCAGCCCAATTCTGAACCCTTTGAAAAGAAAGTTTCTCATTCGTTCTCTTCCATTATTTAAAGAAATCAAGGATATACAGTTTTATCAACAATTTGACCAACAAAGTGTCAGTGACAAACTTACCTCTGACTCTCCACCTCCACTGAAAATAGAACCGGAGCCTGACCCTGCTGGACCTGGGGGTCCCGGGGGTCCAGGTGGTCCTACAGGTCCAACAGGTCCCAAGGCACCAGTAAGTCCATCGATACCGTCTCGGCCTGGAAGACCTCGCTCCCCATCTCTGCCGGGTGTACCCGGTTGGCCCTGAAAGATGTTAAAACATAAATTATTTGTCCTGCATGAAGACAAATATGCAAGTTAGTTGTATATCCTATACAGGATGTCGCAGTCAACCCCAGCATTTGTTGGCTGTTTGTGATTTCTTGGCAAGTTTATGTTCAGTAGTTTGCCACTGCTTTATGAATGACTGGCGCTCATACCACTGTATGAAACTAAAGCAAGGCGGTTTGCTTCCAAATCACCTGCAGCTGTGTTTTTAATGAATTGTGTTTATAAACCTGTTGCCATAGTGCCAGCTTGGTACTGTACCAATCAGTACACAAGTATTGGACAACCCAGTTAATTTTGAATCTTGCAAACCAACTGTGTCCCAATGTTTTTATAACGTTTTTGTTACTGTTATAGAAAGTATACAAGTATTGAACAACTGAATTTGTGAATTTGTAAACCTACAGTTGTGGCGTATTCAGCTAAACCTACAGTGGTGGCATATTGAACTAAACCTACAGTGGTAGCAAATTGAGCTAAATCTAGTGGTGACTAAGTGAGCTAAACCTACAGTGGTGACTAATTGAGCTAAACCTACAGTGGTGACTAATTGAGCTATACTTACAGTGGTGACTAATTGAGCTAAATCTACAGTGGTGACTAATTGAGCTAAACCTACAGTGGTGACTAATTGAGCTAAATCTACAGTGGTGGCGAATTGCGCTAAACCTACAGTGATGGTGCATTGAGCTATACTTACAGTGGTGACTAATTGAGCTAAACCTACAGTGGTGACTAATTGAGCTAAACCTACAGTGGTGGCGAATTGCGCTAAACCTACAGTGATGGTGCATTGAGCTAAACCTACAGTGGTGGTGAATTGAGCTATACTTACAGTGGTGGCAACTGAACTAAACCTACAGTGGTAGCAAATTGAGCTAAATCTAGTGATGACTAAGTGAGCTAAACCTACAGTGGTGGTGAATTGAGCTATACTTACAGTGGTGGCAACTGAACTAAACCTACAGTGGTGGCAACTGAACTAAACCTACAGTGGTGGCAACTGAACTAAACCTACAGTGATGGTGAACTGAGCTAAACCTACAGTGGTGGCAATTGAGCTAAACCTACAGTGGTGGCAAACTAAGCTAACCTACAGTGATGGTGCATTGAGCTAAACCTACAGTGTTGACAAACTGAACTAAACCTACAGTGATGGTGAACTGAGCTAAACCTACAGTGGTGGCAATTGAGCTAAACCTACAGTGGTGGCAATTGAGCTAAACCTACAGTGGTGGCAATTGAGCTAAACCTACAGTGGTGGCAACTGAGCTAAACCTACAGCGGTGGCAATTGAGCTAAACCTACAGTGGTGGCAATTGAGCTAAACCTACAGTGGTGGCAATTGAGCTAAACCTACAGTGATGGTGAACTGAGCTAAACCTACAGTGGTGGCAATTGAGCTAAACCTACAATAGTGATGAATTGAGCCAGACAGCAGCATATAGATTATAGTTACTTATGGTTTCAAGTTTGTGACAGTAGGCAGATCTTTATAGAAGCAATGGCTATGTTCACTGACCATTGTGGTCACTGCCAAGAAGGAAAGCCATGGTAGATTACCTTCTTAACAGATGCCTAGACAACCATGAATCAACAACTCACACAAAACTTATTGGAAGAGAGCAAGGGGAAGTCAAGGAGATAAATATCTGGATGGCTTGGCCAAATGGAATAATTAGGAAAAGAACGCGGACCTGATCCAAGAGTCCGGTGATCGTTGTCAACCATGACTGCCCACGATTGTCAGCATGGCACATAGTGATGATGAAACCTACCATTAAAAGGCACATGTTTTTCCAATGGCTACAAGGTTTTTGAATACTCCCCTTCCCTCCACATATACACTGACTTCCGATTCAATATGGTGGATAGTCTATTGAGTTGTTAAGGCCTCTGGAGTGTTTTTGCTTCTGGCTATGGTTTGCTTATGCATTTTATTCCTTTTGGACTGGGCCCAGCTACTGAGCTGAGTGCATGGAGCAACACTGTGAGCTGTGGATTTTGTGTGGAATGCTTTTACATCTGTCCACAGCTGTATGAATTTTGAACTGCATGTTCAGAAAAATGGCAGACAGTCAGTTGCTTAACGATGATGAACTGTAATTACCGTGGCGGACTGTTGTGTTGACATTCTGGCAGCGGCCTTATGCACATACGCTTGTGGGTGTTGTTGGTTTGTTGGAACTCCTGTCTGTTCCACTTTTCATACGGGATAGTGAGGAACATTTTGTGTGATATTCACTGGAACCGCGGCTAACGACTAACAAACACTTACAAAATGCACAATGAAATATAAAAACAAACAAAAATGCTTACAGGTTCACCTTTGGGCCCATCAAATCCAGGAGTTCCATCTTTACCAGGCAGTCCCCGTTGTCCCTAAAGTACCAAGAAAGACAACAAGTCAGTAATCTGCACAAGAAAGCACTATGTCAAAACACATCAGTGACAGTAGAACATAAGCTGCAACTTGAGTATCATAGCTAAGTGAGTAAAACTGGAGGAGCCTATTACATGCCTTGAGATGTGCTGGGTAAATGGTTCTAGTGCCATATCTCCTCCCCCATAGAGGAGAGAACAGACCACAAGTAACGACTGTGCATCAGTTTATGTTATTATGATGGCTACAAAAGTACAGTTTCTATGTAGCAGTTCAACACTCTTAGTCTCGTTGCAAATGACATCTTTTTATTGGTCAGTATGTTTTCAAAGCCGTCTCCCTGGCCTTTCTCCATAATTCCGTATATCCAAGTGAGGAACGTAACCTGCGTGAGAATTGGTAGTGGTTCTCACCGCCTTGGTAACTTACAGGATATGTCAGCCGGTCGCTCAGAAAGCAATGGCAAACTACTGAGCGTAATCTTGTCAAGAAATCAACAATCAGCTGAAAGATGCTGATGTTGACATCGATGTCCTGTAAAGGATATGGAAAAAAAAAATGTTTTCAAAGGCAACCTTTGACATAGCGATTCTTGTTCTAATCTCTTCAACGCATCTCTGTACCGATTCACTTGTTTAAGAATATTCCAATTTACTTGTATATTTTTTTTCCCCCCTTGCATATCCTTTACAGGACATCGCTGTCAACACCAGCATCTTTCAGCTGTATGTTGATTTCTTGGCAAGATTATGCTCAGTAGTTTGCCATTGCTTTCTGAGCGGCCGGCTCACATACCCCGTAAGTCACTGATGCGATTCGAACCACTGCTGATTCTCACCGTCATCACGTTACCGACGAGAGTATACGAGATTACGGAGAAAAGTCATAACCTCTAAGCCACAAAGCCGGGGACTTGTATATTACATTGTGGTATTTCCTTCTTCCTAGTGACGACCATAATCTGTGTCTTCTTACAATTTAATTCTAACCCTAGTTGTTCACTGTGTGCAACAACCGCATCTACTAGATGTTGCAGATCCTGCTCATTGTCTGCAATCAATGCTGTACAACAAAAGTACAGGACCCGTATTCGGTATATGATGCTAGTGCCATATTGTTATATACAGACTAATCGGCAGGCAATGGTTGATGGGTCAGGATCTCGGCAACAACCTTTACTTCCCAGGACTATTTACTGGCAATTATCTGAGGTGACCTTTTCAACATTACAACTCATTGTGGAGATGGCACTTAACCGGCGATAGTTACCCATTACGACAAATAAACCAGTGATAGGTTTATTCTATGACTGGATTTTAAAAATATTTTTTATTGGCTTGCTTTGAACTTGAGTGTAGTCCATACATGTGCTGCTTCTTCTAGTTGTGGCCACTATTGTGGAGTGCACTGGACTGATTTTCCATGTGGATTAATCATCATCATCATCATCATCAAGTGCCATGCCAGCTGGCACAAGTGTTCATTACTCTTCACAGATCTTTGTCTTTAGTTTTCTGAATGAATTCTGCTGATGATATTCCTCCATGCCACCGTCTCAATCCATCCAACATCATTTCTCTTGATCTGCCGCTGCCTCTCTTCTCCTTGATCTTTCCAGTTGTCACGATGTTCTCCAATGTCTCTCCTTACATCATATGACCAAAGAAAGCACGTGGATTAGCTTTCCCTATGACCAGTGTCCGTCGCCATCATGCGAACCCTTCTCTGACTTTAGTAAGTAAAAATAAAGTACCCTTTCACACACATTAAGATGCATTGGGAATACAGTGCTCGACCTATATTTATTTTAGATCAATCAGCATTCAGTGGGTGATATGGTCAGTATCACTCCGCCCACCTTTACTCCCCAAGACATTCTTGTTACTCATTTTCGGCTGGGTCAATCTGTGAGGCTGGGTCAATCTGTGAGGCTGGGTCAATCTGTGAGGCTGGGTCAATCTGTGAGGCAGGGTCAATCTGTGAGGCAGGGTCAATCTGTGAGGCAGGGTCAATCTGTGAGGCAGGGTCAATCTGTGAGGCCGGGTCAGTCTGTAAGGCCGGGTCAATCTGTGAGGCTGGGTCAATCTGTGAGCTCGGGTCAATCTGTGAGCCCGGGTCAATTTTGTAAAATGTGAATCCACCCCGCTGCAGATCAATCCCATAACAAGGTCAGCAGGCGAGGGTCTAGCCACTATGCTCCCGCAACTCTCTCGGACTTCACAGGTACTTGTCATGCATGACCCCAAGTCAAAAGATGAGAAGTCAAGGTTAAGTCTAACTGACTGGCATGTGGAACAAACCTACTGTGCCATGGTCAGAACAGAAAGTTTAAATGAAAACAAAACAACCAACAAACATTAGAATTCAATATTGCGGTTGAAAGTTTTACCAAATTAAAATACAACAAATCCAGAAATATACAACAAACAGTTCAGTTGATGAGTCCAATCATAACACTAGGTAACTAAGACAAAAAGATCAATAACAGATCCAGCACAAAGATAATGAGCATACAACATGTAGATTAACATTTTAACAGTGAACAATATTTAATTTTCATCTACTACTCAACACAACATGACAAAATATACACACTATACTAAATCTACCAACAACTGCAACAGATCAAGACTGCAAAATGTAAATAATAAGTAAGTTATTTTTTGCAGCAGTAACTGAACATTGTTACAATTCTTATTTGAAAACTGTTCCCCAATCTACTTGTAAACCCTCAAATAGTTTGCTATAATTTCTAAATGTATTTAGTTTGTAATTTATGGGACTCTCAGTTTTAAACTTGGACTTTAAATTTGTCACAGAAATTCAAAGTATGGTGCCACTTTCATGTAAGTTCTCAGTAGATCTTTTTTGCTTGTTAACTAAATGTCCAGACTTCATGGCCAATATGCTATGAATTATTCTATATAACAAGCAGGAATTCATTTTATCACTCCAATGACAAGGATTTATTATATGTATATACACAATATACACCACAATATATAACAAGAAAAATAAAATACTGTGTTATATTGTTATAGCGAACACCAATAAAATCTCTGCAACTGTTTCTAAAATATTTCAGTGATAATTTGTTTGTTACGCGATTCATTAATAACCATTCACTGAGAAATTATTCTTCTACATAAATAATAAAATACACAATAAAGAATACAAACCGGTGAACACAAATAATGAAACTAAATAGTTTACTACAAACTACCTGATCAAATTTACAGAGGATAAATATCAAACATCTATAATTTAAAAAAAAATAAAAGAGGGAAAGGGGGGGGGGGGGGGGGGGGGGGGGAATTATAACAGTATAAAAGTAAGTACAACAAGGATCTCACTGATCTTAACCGATTAAGTGCCATGGGATGATTAATCATCTTTAGCGACTTGCATATCTGCCATGGGCTTATATACAGCAGTTTTCCTTATGCAACCCCTTTTAATATGATATATAATACAACATTTCTGCTACCAAATTAACAACTTTTAAGTCATGAAAAAACATACACATAAAGTTCCCTTTCAAAAACACTTGTTATAAATAATGAAAACAGCACAGAAACACCATATGAAATACACCCATTCCTACACATGGCACCCGTAATCCTGATAATAATTCCTAGGGTCCCAAGCCGCACCGGTCAAAAACGCTGATTCACCTAATAACATCCACACTTTCAATACTGTAATATAAACACACACAAAACTAGGGGTAACATGAATACTGATGAAACATCCAATAAACAGAGGTTATGAACATCAAGTTTACTCACATCATTCCTGAAGCAGAAGTTACAGAAATATTGTTATAGTTCTTTATTGGTGGTAAGTGATGCTCTAATGTGTGTGTGTGTGTGTGTGTGTAGATCAACAGAACTAATGCTCTAATGTGTGTAGATCAACAGAACTGATGCTCTTATGTGTGTAGATCAACAGGACAGATGCTCTAATGTGTGTAGATCAGCAGAACAGATGCTCTAATGTGTGAAGATCAACAGAACTAATACTCTAATGTGTGTAGATCAACAGAACTGATGCTGTAATGTGTGTGTATAAATAGAACTGATGCTCTAATGTGTGTAGATCAACAGAACTGATGCTCTAATGTGCGTAAATCAACAGAACTAATACTCTAATGTGTGTAGATCAACAGAACTGATGCTCTAATGTGTGTAGATCAACAGAACTGATGCTGTAATGTGTGTGTAGATCAACAGAACAGATGCTCTAATGTGTGTAGATCAACAGAACAGATGCTCTAATGTGTGTGTAGATCAACAGAACTAATACTCTTATGTGTGTAGATCAACAGAACTGATGCTCTAATGCAGTGGTTCTCAACCTTTTTTTACCTGTGCCCCCCTTCACCATATTTTCAGAACGTCATTCCCCCCCCCCCCCCCTTCCTATCAAAAATTTGGCCCGTGCCACCCTTTACCATATTTTCAGAACGTCATCTCCCCCCCCCCCCACCCTTTCATATTTCCTACCTAAAAATCCCCCACCCCTACACAGTATACGTAAAAATGGAAGATAAAATATGTTAAAACAGGTCTAGACATCCACATAAAACGTGATTTGTAGGTCTACTTACTTTATCAAATGAATTTTAGAAGGATGAGACGTGCATTACTGTAAAGTATGAAGGGAAAAGCAATATCAAGTAATCGGTTCTTGTATTAACGCGATCTCTCCCCCGATGTGTCTCCACCTTGACGTGGTGGGGGAGCTTGCGTGTCCCATCGACCCCATGTGCTTGCCGATGGATGGAAAACTACATATCGGACAGCATATGGGATAGGGACCAGACTAAGAGAGACACAACCTGCTGCTCTGCAGGTAGGCTGAGGATAACAGTCAAAATTTAAGCTCCGGCGCACGAAGCACAAATCTTGGTCCAGATACTTACACAAACGCCTCCACCGATAAATGGAGGTGAGATACTGGGCACGCTACATGCTCAGTTCAGATACTTGCCCGAAGGCTCTCAGCTGGGGGATATGAGAGATCCCCGGATGAGAGGGCCTGGCCGTTTCTCGCTCACTGCTGTACGGAGGTAAGGTGCTGAGCCGGCAGCACATGTAGCCTACCTCGTGAGCGAGTACTAAAAGGTGGAAAAACACCTCGGTCGCACGTTCCGATGAAAGTGTTTAACCGTACTCATGGAGTGAGTGTAGTCAAAGGTGGAAAATTGTCTCGATGACACGAAATGGAACGCCTGGCTTGCGAATCCATTACGTGGCAGACCAAAGGAAAAGCTTTCCGTGTGGAAGTCGAAATAAGAGTCTAACTTGTCTCGAACCAGAGGAAGGCTAACCTCATTAAAAAATGCCCGCCGGAAGCCGGAAGTGTCGTCCTACGGGTGGCAAACTAAAAATTGACACTACGCAATTACGTCCGAGTGAAATGTCTCGTCCGAATGTCTCTCGTGCTAGGAACAGCTCTGACTACCTAGTTTCCGAATGCCGCTCTTGTTCGGAACAGCTCTGACTAGGTAGTTTTCCGAATGTCTGTCGTGCCTGGAACAGCTCTGACGGGCGCAACGACAAGCACATGTTCGAAAACTCACTGAGTGGATGCCGTCTGCAAACCTGTCTGGTTTGTGCGGGAATGGCCCGGGGAAAACGAAATGACCAATATATTGAAGTGAGGATTTAAAGCAGCCATGAGCAGGACGTGACGATTTCCCTCGGTGAGCCCAGATCCAGGGCGTTATGTGTCGGCCCTGCAACTATGGAAGCAACCTTGGATGGCAGAAAATGCTATGGACTGTCCCTGCCTTCCTTTGAGGGATAACCGTTGTCTTCGACCGTTCAACCTTGGCCAGCATGGTTGTAGATGGCACCGCAAAAGTGAGTCTCCCAGGTATGCTACCTGGTCAAAAAAGCACGCTATTGTCGGATGTGTTGGCCTACGGGTTTCGGCCGAAGGGCGCATAACAGACACACCGCAATCACATCTGAAAAAACACTCCGGATGAACGAAAAGAAGAAGATTAACGCGATCTTGAAATGATATCTTGGGGGGGGGGGGGGGGGGGGGAATTCCCCACCGGTTGAGAACCACTGCTCTAATGTGTGTGTATCAATAGAACTGATGCTCTAATGTGTGTAGATCAACAGAACAGATGCTCTAATGTGTGTAAATCAACATAACTAATACTCTGTGTGTAGATCAACAGAACTGATGCTCTAATGTGTGTGTATCAATAGAACTGATGCTCTAATGTGTGTAGATCAACAGAACTGATGCTCTAATGTGTGTAGATCAACAGAACTGATGCTCTAATGTGTCGATCAACAGAACTGATGCTCTAGTGTGTGTAGATCAATAGAACTGATGCTCTAATGTGTGTAGATCAACAGAACTAATGATTTAATGTGTGTAGATCAACAGAACTGATGCTCTAATGTGTGTAGATCAATAGAACTAATACTCTAGTGTGTGTAGATCAACAGAACTGATGCTCTAATGTGTGTGTATCAATAGAACTGATGCTCTAATGTGTCGATCAATAGAACTGATGCTCTAGTGTGTGTAGATCAATAGAACTGATGCTCTAATGTGTGTAGATCAACAGAACTAATGATTTAATGTGTGTAGATCAACAGAACTGATGCTCTAGTGTGTGTAGATCAATAGAACTAATACTCTAGTGTGTGTAGATCAACAGAACTGATGCTCTAATGTGTGTGTATCAACAGAACTAATGATTTAATGTGTCGATCAATAGAACTGATGCTCTAGTGTGTGTAGATCAATAGAACTGATGCTCTAATGTGTGAAGATCAACAGAACTAATGATTTAATGTGTGTAGATCAACAGAACTGATGCTCTAATGTGTGTAGATCAATAGAACTAATACTCTAGTGTGTGTAGATCAACAGAACTGATGCTCTAATGTGTGTAGATCAATAGAACTAATACTCTAGTGTGTGTAGATCAACAGAACTGATGCTCTAATGTGTGTATATCAACAGAACTGATGATCTAATGTGTGTAGATCAACAGAACTGATGCTCTAGTGTGTGTAGATCAACAGAACTGATGCTCTAATGTGTGTAGATCAAAAGAACTGATGCTCTAATGTGTGTAGATCAACTAAACTGATGCTCTAATGTGTGTGTAGATAACAGAACTGATGCTCTCATGTGTGTAGATCAATAGTTCTGATGCTCTAATGTGTGTGCAGATCACCAGAACTGATGCTCTAATGTGTGGGTAGATCAACAGAACTGATGCTCTAATGTATGTAGATCAATAGAACTTATGCTCTAATGTGTGTAGATCAACAGAACTGATGCTCTAATGTGTGTAGATCAACTAAACTGATGCTCTAATGTGTGTAGATCAACAGAACTTATGCTCTAGTGTGTGTAGATCAACAGAACTGATGCTCTAATGTGTGTATATCAACAGAACTGATGATCTAATGTGTGTAGATCAACAGAACTGATGCTCTAGTGTGTGTAGATCAACAGAACTGATGCTCTAATGTGTGTAGATCAATAGAACTTATGCTCTAATGTATGTAGATCAATAGAACTGATGCTCTAATGTATGTAGATCAATAGAACTGATGCTCTAATGTATGTAGATCAATAGAACTTATGCTCTAATGTATGTAGATCAATAGAACTGATGCTCTACTGTGTGCAGATCAATAGAACTGATGCTATAGTGTGTGTAGATCAATAGAACTGATGCTCTAGTGTGTGTAGATCAGCTTGTTATCAATAATGATAAATTTACATGATGATACAATATTATATATGTTTTAAAAAATATCTACACAAGGATACAAGAAATTAAATCACAATGGCACAACATGTTGGGAAACTAAATTATGCATTTACTCAGATTCATTCACAATCACACAGTGCAAACGTCATATAATATGTGTGTTTGTTACTGACACACAAAGAAGTTCAGTGAAATTAGAACACACAATGGCATAAATGTTGGGAAACTAAATTATGCACTCACTCAAACTCATTCACAATCATACAGCAAATAAGTTTTATCTTTGTGCCATTCTCAGATGTAGGCAACACCCCCTCCCCTCTCCCTTCCTCACACATACAGACATGCCCGGACCCTCTCAGGTAGGAATTCAGACACATGTGTGATGTGTTCCTCTATGCGCACTTGCAGTAAGAGGCCACATGTGTGCCAAACAGAACAGGAAGAGCTGTTGTTCCCGTAACCTTTGTCTGTCAAATAGCACATCAGGTCTCTGTCAGTCTGCTTCTAAACATTTTATCATTGAGGTTTATAGGTATGGCAATTTATTCTTAACTTAAAAGGTGTCTGGTTTGAATCCAGACCAGGACAAGAGTCTGATGACTACTTTTTATCGGGAGACCTTAATTCGATTAATGATTATATTTTTTTTAAAAAGCGAACAAGGTCGACTTCGTTGCACCGGGTTTTATCCCATATGGCTCGGTCTCTTTCCGCAGCACGGAAAGCATCGCACAAAGCACGAACTCCGTAGCTCTGGCGGCGACCCACAGGAATCTCCGAAAATCTCACTCGTGAACCAAAGGACGCGGCCCGGAGTCGAACCCACAACCTTCGGAGCCTGAGTCAAACGGCTTGACCACTTCGCCACGGAGAAAAAATCACTTGTGATTAATGATTATGATAAATAAGTGACTAATGATTATGACAACAAATCACTTATTATAATTAATGATTATGATAAAGAATCACCAATTATTTTTATGTTTATTTTTTTTTGGCGTTCCCTCACTTTGAACTCAAGGATAGTCCATACACAAGTTACTACTCATAGAGGGGTTGAGAATCCAGCACCAAATATGGAAAACACAAACAAGAGTAGAGAATCCAGCACCAAATATGGAAAACACAAACAAGAGTAGAGAATACAGCATCAAATATGGACAGCTCAAAGAGGCAGTACAATCTAGTAACAAATAAGGAAACATAAATTTTCTTTAAAATATGCTTCTATGACTCTGAATGCCAGGCAAATGAAATGACTAGAACATGTTTGTAAATTTAAAAAAACCTTATGAATACTCACAATATCACCTTGTGGCCCGGGTGTTCCAGGCTCCCCATCACGACCTGGTGGGCCTTGTGGTCCTCTTAAATCTTCCAGATTTCCTTCAAATTTTCCTGGCAGGCCTGGTGTCCCTGGAAGTCCCGGAAGGCCTGGCTTACCTTCCATACCTGGCTCACCTGTGAAAACAAAGTCAACAGGTATCAGAAGTGTAGTTGGCAGACAATGATACAAGTGGGAAGATAACATTGAGAGACGGATGAACAGTAATCTGAAAGAATGTATCGTTGGGGCGAGAGACAGTGTTGGAGATCCATTGCAGCCAACCTTCACCGTGGAGACGGCACCTGATTAATTGATTAATCAGAAGTGTGCTGCAGAGACAGTAGGAGAATTTCTTGGAGGAAGTATGAGGGGGATTCATATGAAAACCTGAAATGTGTTTTTTTTGAGGGGTGAATATATTCTGAAAAAAGTAAAGAACAAATGTATCATTTTTCGATGTAGTCACCACTGAGTTCAATGCAAGTCCTCTGGCGCTAATGAAGTGCTTGGATTCCTGTATAAAGAAATTCTCTAGGTCACTACTCGGTGTGCCGGACCCGGTTGTGAACTGTCTGTTACAAAAGTCACGCCGTTTTTAAACTTCCTACCCACTCATACACTTGCTGGACTGATAGGCATGCATCACCATACTGGACCTTCATTCACCGATGATATTCTATAGGTTTCACCCCTCCACTGCTAAAAAAAACGGATAAAAGAACACTTCTCCTCTGTGGTGCATGTAAAAAGTGGGGCTGCCATCTTAAACTGTCATGATATCTCTGTGTTTATCTGATGTCATGTGCGTAACATTCTTTACACCCTTAACAACAATATTGACAGATTACAAGACAATGGCATGGTTATTGTAATTTCTATCACACTGTTAAGGTTTTCATTTGAAGTCCCCTCGTATATTAGCGGAGTCATGGCTGAGAGAAAGGTTGTGGTGTCCGACTCAGCCTCTGAAAGCACCGGGTTTGATGCCTGTGTAGGGCTTAGAACACTCCCAAGAAACACTCACCGTCTTGACAGACGATAGTTTGTTATATTGAGCTTAACAAAAGGCATGATAACTACAACCCACGATAGTGGCTAACACCAGGGATGGAGTTATACCTCTCCATAGCACAAAGCCTGGGCTAAATTGTAGAGACCATTGTACCTCTCTTGGCCTGCCTAGTTTACTCCAGAGGAGAGGTAACACCAATACATCTGGAACAAGACAAGCTGCAGAAGCTGCCAGATCAGCAAAGCAATGCTTTAAAATAAGAACCCTGGTATCTAATGATATCAGACGCCCCCCTGATCTCTTGGCTAGTGAGATTGGATACCTGGAAACAGGAGATCCCATGAGCAAGTTGTGATGTTAACAATCTCATGACAGTTGGAAATCACAAAGGGTAGGCAGGCTGTAAAGGTGCAGCCCTGGTAAAATTGTTAGGAAAAGTACATCTACCCACAGGTAGATAGAGCCTGCTGTCTGGGATGGAATCTGTCTAGAGGAAGTAAATCTAACGAACACACGCCCAAGTCGGACACATTGACCTTTGAGGTGCATATCCAGGCATGACACTCTCCCCTCGGCAGAGGAATGAAGAAGAATATATTATTGGTTTAAAAAAAAACAAGAAAAGAAAAGCTACTACACAGCAGACAATACAGACTGTCTTGTAGTCTCAACCACAAGAGTTAAGGAAGGAAACAAAGGACTGTTTACTTTGAATTCTAGTAGTGAGTGCATTGGACTGATTTTAACGTGAGGGTTACCTTTCTCTATTAATAATGTACTGCCACCAGACAAACCCTCTCTGACTTCTGAGGTACTTGTAATTTGCGTCAACAAATCCAGGACAAGCCAACGATTTAGTCCAACTGACCTGTGTAGGAGTTTAACCCCCTACTTCGGCATCAGCATGTTATAGTCCAAATGACCAGAGTAGGGGTTTGCCATGATCAGGTTTATAAGATTACAGATCATGGCTCTGCTCAGGAAAAAGTGCGGTCTGTACGAAGAGACTGTGCAAAGTGCCTCACCCCGAGGGGTGGTCACAAGAGCATGAAAAGTGCTCGGGACACTTTGTGAAAGGACAAAGCCTCACCTTCAAGATCAGTTGGGGTTGAGCCATGGTCAAGTGCAGACCTGGTTCTTGGTTTCAAGTAGCGATGGCCACACACTGTGCCGCTACTAGTTTAGTAGAATGTTGTTGTATAAGTGTTAATTAGTTTTGTTGGACAAGTAAAATTGAATACATGAATTGTGTTGTGTGTATAGACTAACAGAACTTTGAAAAACCATCATCGGAGTTGAATTATCAATAGTTGTGTTCTGTCCGTCATACTTGAGTAGTTAACCAACCAATCTACATGGCAATCTATATGGCCAGTCACCATGCTGAGATATTAACAAGCGCCACTTAATGATGATGAAGTCGGCAACTGGGCAGCCCTGAGAGAATAACTTAATTCACCAAATCTGAGGGGCATATATATATATATATACGCTACATGAATCCGTACAGCTACAGAGAGTGACACTAGCAGTTATCAACGCTGATCACTCCTTGGCAGGGTTTAACCCTCTGCCTCAGCATCAGCATATTTTAGTCCAACTGACCGGTGTAAGGGTTGACCCCTCTACCTCAGCCTGTTTTAGTCCAACCGACCAGCGTGTGAAATGAACCCACTCTGCCAGTCAGCAGTGAAACATTAAGCATGTTACACTCTCAGCCATGCTGACTTCAGGTTTGGGAATATTAATTAACCTTGTTCAAAATACACAAATAATTGTTTTTCTCGTTTTGAACTCAAGCGTAGTTCAAACACGTGCTACTACTTCTAGTGCACTGGGCTGATTTGTGCATGTGAATTAGCTTTCCCTATTACCAGTGTCCCGCGTCATCAGGCAAACCCACTTCATCTTCAGAGGTATTTGTAATTTACGTCCCCAAGTCAAGGACGAGAAGCCAACATTTTAGTCCAACTGACCAGTATAGGGGTTAAACCTACTACCTCGGCATCAGCACCCCGATAATTAAATAGGGAAGGCTATTATCCATTTGGCTATGCTAACCTCTAAACAATGATTCAAAGTTAAAGAAATCTAAAATTCCTAAACAAGTGATTTGAGGTTAAGGACATCTAAAATTCCTAAACAATGATTTAAAGTTAATCTAAAATTCCTGAACAATGATTTGAGGTTAAGGACATCTAAAATTCCTAGTTAATCTAAAATTCCTAAACAATGATTTGAGGTTAAGGACATCTAAAATTCCTAAACAATGATTTAAAGTTAATCTAAAATTCCTGAACAATGATTTGAGGTTAAGAGCATCTAAAATTCCTAAACAATGATTTAAAGTTAATCTAAAATTCCTGAACAATGATTTGAGGTCAAAGATGTCTAAAATTCCTAGACAATGATTTAAAGTTAATCTAACATTCCTAAACAATGATTTGAGGTTAAGGACATCTAAAGTTCCTAAACAATGATTTAAAGTTAATGATATTTAAAATGTCTAAACAATAAAACTAACCTGGTTCTCCTTTGGGACCTGGAGGGCCCTGAGGTCCTACTTTGTCTTCTCCATTACCAGAAATGTCCATCTAACCAAAAGTCTCTGCCATCGTCTGGCATCTCTTCCAGACAGAACTCAAAGGACCAGGTGGCCCTGGTGGTCCGGGAGGTCCCTGGGGTCCTCGTTCACCATCTTTGCCATCTTTTCCGGGGATGCCTGGTGCCCCAATAACTGTATCACCCTGTTGTGGCAACAAAGGAAGAACTATTCTTTATCTGACTTTCAATAGCCCAATTTAGTTTACTTTTATGTATTCCTTGTTTTTTTTTTTTTTGGCACTTGCTCGCTTTGAACTCAAGCGTAGTCCATACACACTTTTTATAGTAGTGATGGATTGAATTTTGTGTGTGGATTAGATTTCCCTATAAACAGTGTCCCTAGCCATCAAGCAAACCCACTCTGTCTTCAGAGGTACTTGTAATTTACGTCTCGAAGTCAAGGACGACAGGTCACCATTTTAGTCCAGCTGTCCGGTGTAGGGGTTGAACCGTTTACCTTGGCATCAGCACAACGAATGTTTAAGAACACGCATTCTTACTCATTCGACCATGCTGACCTACAGTGTTGTTATTAAAGTGGAGAGATGAGTCAGCAGAGGGAGTGGGCAAGTTTAGGAAAAACTTGACCATATTCTCCATAGACGGGAGAGCTGAGACAGCAGAAGGAGGGGGCTGGATGAGGAAATACTTGACCATATTCTCCATAGACAGGGAAGTGCTGAGACAGCAGAGAGAGTGGGCCAGTTGAGGAAATACTTGACCATATTCTCCATAAACAGAGGAGAGCTGAGACAGCAGAAGGAGGGGGCTGGATGAGGAAATACTTGACCATATTCTCCCTAGACAGGGAAGTGCTGAGACAGCAGAGAGAGTGGGCCAGTTGAGGAAATACTTGACCATATTCTCCATAGACAGGGAAGTGCTGAGACAGCAGAGAGAGTGGGCCAGTTGAGGAAATACTTGACCATATTCTCCATAGACAGGGAAGTGCTGAGACAGCAGAGAGAGTGGGCCAGTTGAGGAAATACGTGACTATATTCTCCAAAGACAGGGAGTGATGAATCCGTGAAATTATTGCTGAACCAGAGGGAGTCTGGTGCTGAGTTGAGTCAAGAATGGACATTCCCATACATGTTCCGTTTTAATCTTCAACAGCCACAGAAGAGTCCCAATACTAATGGTAGCCAGTTGCAATCTGATTATGTGTCCATCTAACCTTCCAGTACTGATTGCTGGCCAGATTCTCTGGTCACTCCCTGCCACTCCATTCTCTTGAGGCCATGATGATTTATCTGCTCCTCCACACTATACACATGCTCCCAAAGGGCCCTGACCACACCTGCCTTCTCATGCACCAACATACCCACCCAACTAAGCAGACCCAGCCAATCTGTCCTCCTGCTCTCTTCCCACCACACCAGCATGTCCTGGGGAAAAGACCCAACTAGATCCTCAATATCTTTGATGTTTGAATTGAAGCATGCCACTCTGTGATTTCTTCAAGCTTGTTGTTTACGACACTGTGGCGATAGGGTTACAAACTCAATTCACAATCCCACATTCAAAACACAATTGCGGCGATTTGGAAGCAGACCGCCTTGCACTGGTATTCATACAATGGCATGAATGGCAGTCGTTCAGAAAGCAATGGCAAACTTCTGGACGTAAAACTTACCAAGAAATCACATACAGCCAAATAATTCTAAGGTTAACTGCGACATTCTGTAAAGGATATGCAACTAATGTAACTGTTGTTAACATGGCAAATGCTTTAAGTGCCATGCAAATTCTCAAGATTCTGTAACATTCTATATAGCTTGAACATACGGCTATTATGACTTAACTATGCAGAATTCTCACAAACACAGAACTATTATAAAACAGTAGCCAAACTATCATGAGATGTGACAGTGCAGTGGATAGCACGACTGTCAGTTGGCCTGGCGTGCAAAAGGACCCTCCACTTTTACTCACTGATTATCATAATCAAATTAACTGATGCAAGGTAATTAATTACCTTTGGTCCAGGTTCTCCTTGCAGTCCAGGGATGCCTCGATCCCCTGGCGGCCCTGGAATACCTGGTGGGCCGATTTCGCCTCTGCCTGACAAACCGGGTTCTCCTGGCTCACCCTTCTGGCCGACTCCCGATTCAGGTATGACATCCAATGAGCCTGGAATCCCTGGTGGGCCAGGAGGCCCTGGTGGGCCTTCGATGGTCAGACCTGACTGACCCTGAAATAAATAAATAAGCATGTTCAATTGTAGATCTTTACAAATATGTAGATGGACAAGGGTACCATGGCAAGACAGAAAAACCAATGAGCAAGCCCTACAAGAAGCACATCATCTTCTCATCTAATCAATCTCATCTCATCTCATCTAATCAATCTCTTCTCATCTAATCTATAATTGTTCAGTATAATTGTTCATTATAATTGTTTAACTATAATTGTTCACTATATATGTGTGTGCATGTGGGAGCGAGAGAGAGAGAGAGAGAGAGAGAGAGAGAGAGAGAGAGAGAGAGAGAGAGAGAGGAGAGAGAGAGAGAGAGAGAGAGAGAGAGAGAGAGAGAGAGAGAGAGAGAGAGAAAAAGAGAGAGAGAGAGAGAGAGAGAAAGTGGGTGTCAGAGAGAGGGAGAGAGTGAATGCGTGTGTGCGCACGTGCATGCGTGTGTGTGGAGAGAGTGATTGAGCGAGAAATGGTGGGGGAATGTGTCAGTGCATGCATTCGTACGTGTATGTGTGAGAGTGAGTGAGGGAGTGTGTGCGTGCGTGCATGTGCATGCGTTCATGTGTATGTGTATGTGTGAGAGAGTGTGATTGAGAGAGTGAGTGGGTGTGTGTGAAGGATTGTGTGTTAGAGAGTGAGACAGTGGGAGAGTTGATGTGTTAGTGTGTGTGTGTGTGTGAGCACGTGCATGTGTGTGAGTGTGTGTATATGAAAGAATACAGAGAGAGAGAGAGAGAGAGCTGAGCAGATGCATGTCATGTAACACGCATGTTATGTAACACGCGTATCCATATATTTGTGTATTCTCATCGGTCATATTATCAGTTAAATACCATTTGATTTTATCAAGCATAATATAAACTCATGTTCATTACTGTAGTTTGAGTGAGAGAGTCAGTGAGTGTGAATGAGAGACAGAACGAGTGAGCGTGAGAGTGAATGAGTGAGCGGGAGAGTGAATGAGTGAGCGTGAGAGTGAATGAGCGGGAGAGTGAATGAATGAGCGGAAGAGTGAATGTGTGAGCGTGAGAGTGAATGTGTGTGTGTGTGAATGTGTGTGTGTCTGTGTGAGAGAGAGAGAGAGAGAGAGAGAGAGAGAGAGAGAGAGAGAGAGAGAGAGAGAGAGAGAGAGAAGAGAGAGAGAGAGAGAGAGAGAGAGAGAGAGAGAGAGAGAGAGAGAGAGCATCACTATTTTTACGTCACATACATTTTATGTACACATTTTTCTCCATGTTTAACATTTTTATGAGACTGCTCATGACAAGTGTCAGTGTATATGTGTGAGTAAAGTGTGGGAGGTTGTTCATACTAGTTTCAATACTAACGTGAGACATTTTGTATGTGTCTAGATGTGAGGAAGTGTGAGTGTTATGTGGAGGATGTGTGTGAGTGTGGGGATATGTGTGGGTGGGGGGGGGTGTGGGTGGGGGTATGCGTTTGGATGGGTTGGGGTGTGTGGATTTTAGTGGGTAGTGGTATCTGTGGGTGTTGGTGGGATGTGTGGATAGATGTGTGAGGGTGAAAGTAGGGGTGTTGGAATGGGTGTGGGGGATGTGTGTATGGGTGGAGGATATGTGTATGGGACGGATGTGGGGGATGTGTGTTTATGTGGGTGGAGATGTGTGGATGGTTTGAGGAAGTATGTGTGGGAGGCGGGGTTGTGTGGGTAGGGGATTGTGTTGGGTGGATTGGGGATGCAAGGGCGGGTGGGGAGAATTGTATGGTTTGGAATTGTGTGGGTTTGAGATATGTGTGCTGTGTGTTGGTGGGGGATGTGTGAATGATGTGTGGGTGGAGGGTATGTTTGTGGTGGTATGGGTGGAGGATAGTGTGTGGTGTGGGGGATGTGTGTGATGGTTGCGGGGAATGTGCGTATGGGTGGGGTATATGTGTGGGTGAGTAGGGGATTGTGGTTGTTGGGGGAAGTATGTGTGTGTGTGTGGATGGGGAATGTGTGGGTGGGGGTGTGTGAGTGACTTAGGGATGTGTAGGTGGGTGAGGGAGTTGTATGGTATGTGTCGGGGTGGGATGTGTGAGTGGGTGGAGGATGTGTGTGGGTAGGGGTATTGTGATCGAGAGATGTTTGGTTGGGGGTGGGTGGGGGTGTGTGGGTGCGTAGTGGAGGATGTATGCGTGAGTGAGTGTGTGTTGGTGGACAGGTAGGGAATGCGTGTGTGTGTGGGGAGAGGTGTGTGGTGTGTTGATTGGGGATATTGTGTGGGTGAGGTATGTGTGTGTGGGTGGGGGATTTTTGTGGTGTGTGAGTGGGGGTATGTGGGGTGGATGGGTAAGGGTATCTGTGTGGGTGTGGGTGGGGGATATGTGTGTGGTGTGTAAGTGGGGATGTGTTGGTGAGGGATATGTGTGTGTGGTGCGAGGGTTGGGAATAGTGCGTGGTAGGGGGTGTATGTGATGTGCGGGTGGGGATTGTGTGGTGGGGGATTAGGTTAAGGCATGTGTGGGTGGGTGGAAGTTGTATGTGTGGGTGGTGGGGTGTGTGTGAGTGGATTGGGGATGTATGGGTGGTTAGGGAGATGTGTGTGTGTGTGGGGGGGTAGGGACATGTCAGTTGGTGGGGATGTGTGTGTATGGTTTGGGGATGTGTGAGTGGATGTGCGATGTGTGGGTTGGTGGGGGATTGTGTGCATGGGTGGGGAATATGTTGTCGATGGAGATGTGGCTGGGGGATGGGTGGTTTGAGGTTGTGGGTGGGGAGAGGATGTGTGGGTTAGGATGTGTATGTGGATGGGCGTGGGATGTGTGGGTTGGTGGGGGAATGTTTGTGGGTGGCGAGTGTGTTTTGGTTGGGGGATCAGGTGAGGGCAGTGTGTGTGGGTGGGGATGTGCGGGAGGGGGATGGGTCGGTTGGTGGGGTATGTATGTGTCCCTTGGTGTGCGTGTGTGGGGTAGGTGGGGGTGTGTATGTGTCCCTTGGTGCGCGTGTGTGTGGGTAGGTGGGTGTGTTGTGTGGGTGGGGTGATGTATGGATAGGTGGGAGATGGGCTTCATAACATGGTAATTAGCCTTGTTTATGTTTACAACATTCATTTCACAATGTTTATTTTTCTTCCTATGTAAATGTATAATGCTCTTGATGAACAAAGGACGAGTGATTGGAAGGGCCGAATGTAAGACGGGCCTGCGCGCCCAATTTGTGACCCTAATAAAGTTGATTTGATTTGATTTGATTTAATCAATCTCATCTCATCTAATCAATCTCATCTCATCTAATCAATCTCTTCTCATCTAATCAATCTCTTCTCATCTAATCAATCTCATCTTATCTCTTCTCATCTAATCAATCTCATCTCATCTAATCAATCTCATCTCATCACAGCTTGTTCCTCTTGTATCCTTGCAGTGTCGAGGTGAAGCATAAACAGCAGGAGAGTGCCTGTTTATGGGCTTCATATATCGAGATTCTCATGGACTCTGTTATTCTCTCTGTCCCTCGTTTACATGGTCTGCCTCTTCTTCTGGTTCCATTTGGTCTGTACATCATACATCATTGTTTGCTTGTGGTATACTGTTAGCTGCTAGACTAATTAGACGGCCGAAAAATTTAACTTTCTGTTTTCTGATGAAATATAGTGCTGCTATAACCCCCACTTTAGTCCTGATTTCATCATTCCTACTTTCTCTCTTCTTGATACACTGAGTATTCTCAGGAATCTCATTTCCACTGTAATTTTTCTTTTCTCTTTTTCTTTCATTGTCCGTGTTTGGCATTGGTAGCATAGAGTTGGAGGAAGATTGTGTAGAGTTGGTAAAGGATTGTGTTGTAGTTGGAAGGAAGATTGTGTTGTAGAGTTGGTAGGAGGATTGTGTTGTAGAGATGGAAGGAAGATTGTGCTGTAGAGTGCTTTGGACAAATTCACCTATCTTGGCAGCACTGTGTCACAAGCTGCCACAATTGACAATGAAGGGAATGCAAGAATCTCCAAGGCCAGCATAGCCTTTGGCAGACTGTACAAAAATGTGTGGGACAGAAATGGAATAAGCCTGCAAACAAAGCTGAAAGTCTACAAAGCAGTTGTATTATCCACACTGCTATTTGCTTGTGAAACCTGGACTATCTACCAGCGACATGCTAGAAAATTAAACCACTTCCACAACACAGTCTGCCTTAAGAAACTAGTGAAGATCAAATGGCAAACAATTTGGTCTCTCTAACTCTCTACTTAGCCTTTATCAACCAAGAAAAGGCATTTGATAGAGTAGATAGAAACAAGCTGTGGGAAATCCTTAAACAATATGGAGTGAGTACACATCTAACAAACTGTGTGCAGAAGCTTATACAACAGTGAATGTATAGTGAGAGTAACTGGAGGACACTCAGAACCCCTCATCATAAGATCTGGAGTACGACAAGGTTGTGTCCTGTCCCCTCTCTTGTTCATAACATATATAGACAATATATGTAAAGAAACCAGCCAAACAGAGGACCGCAAGAATAGCGCATGACGAGAACACAGAAGAAGAACCATCTGCAAATCAAACCATTAGAGAACTCCTGTTTGCCGACGACCAGGCACTAATAGCAAAATCAGAAGCTGGACAATGACAGAAAAAGAGACAAGAAAAATCACAACAGAAATGAGATTCCTGAGAAGAATACTCAACGTATCAAGAAGAGATAAGATCAGAAATTAAGAAATCATGACTTAAAGTGGGGGTTATAGCAGCACTAGATTTTATTAGAAAGCAGCAAGTCAAATGGTTTGGCCATGCAAGTAGGTTACCATTCAACAGCATACCATAACAAGCAATGATATACAGACCAGATGGAAACAGAGAAAGAGGCCGACCACGTAAATGTTGGACGGAGGGAATAGCAGCGTCCATGGGAATATCGATACATGAAGCCCATAATCGGGCACTCTCACGATGTTTATACTTCACCTCGAGGAAGAGGTGTACAAGAGGAACATGAAGAGATGAGATGAGATGAGAGATGTGGTTTCTGAGATGATTGTTGCGAATTCCTTGGTCTGCTAGAGTAACTAACAACGATTGCCTGAAAGAGGCTTGTAGAGGCCACATGTAGCATGATCCTTCTCTCGGCCTACCTAGTTTATTCCAGAGGAAAGGTAACATCAATACAGCTGGAACAAGACAAGCTGCAGAAACTGCCGAAGTAAGTAAAGCAATGCTCTGGTGCTGGTCTGCCCTGTGATACATTTAGTCTTTAGGTTGCATTTCCTCGCACTAAGATAAGACTTGTACATCCACAATGTGGGGGTGTCAGGTTTGGTGAGCACCGCCCTACATTCAGCACTAACAGAAAGTACCTTCTATTATACGGTAGCTCAGTCATATCTGACTAAGACCTGACAATAAATGTACACATTACCTCTATGTTCCTGAGTTCCTGAGTTCCTCAGGAACATCCGTATTCTATATTGGAACTGTGCCAGTGTAAAACAACGGGGCTCTATTTTAGAAACCCTAGTTTACAGGAACGACATTGTAGCACTCCAGGAGACGAGACTGGGCGATCAGCTACTCCGAATTGCCGGCTTCAAATGTTTCTATAACAGACGACATCTGGGAACGGCGATTCTCGTTCGCGACAGCATGGTGGCGTCAGAGCTAGACATGTCCAGTTGGAACAGTGACGATATACAAATACAGGCGTTGAGAGTTCATTCCAGTATACCATTCGTATTGGTTAATGTTTATGCCCGCAATGCGAGTGTGGACGCCCAGAAGTGGCAGTGCTTAAGTGGCATATTAGGCCACGAGAGAAATGTTATTTTCTGTGGTGACTTCAACGCTAAAGGCAGATCATGGGGAAACACTTCCTCCAATACACAAGGGGAGGAGCTCGAGACTGCACTGGAAACCATCGACCTGGTTTGTATCAACAGTGGCTGTGTCACCAGGACAGCAAGCCGTCCTGGCGATGAGGACAGTGCTATTGATCTGGCGCTAGTTTCACCTTCACTCACTACAGTGTGTAGATGGGGTGTCCTAGGACACCATGGCAGCGACCACCACCCATGCAGCATATTGGTGGAGAAAGGCAGAACCAGGCAGCACAAGCTAAAGGTAAAGACGTTCCAGTATGACAGTACAGGGCAAGATGTGGTGAGTAAAATAAGACGTGACAAGCGCAGAACGTTTCAGGGCAGGAAGAAAAGGAAAAAAAGCTGGGAGCAGCCACCGTGGTGGAGTTTCGAGGTGGAGAAGGCTTGGGTGGATAAGCGTAGTGCTGTAAGGAGATGGCAAAATGCCAAGAAGAACAGAGCTGGTCATCCTAGTTCCTGCTTGCACTTAGAAAGAGAGATGCACACAAAAGTAAGCTATTTCAAAAAACTGGTCACGGTGGTTAAAAGCGAAAAATGGGCAGAGGTGTGTCAAAGAGTAAGCACAGACAAGTCACTGAAATTGTTCTGGCGACTACATAAAAGCATGAGTGGTGTAGTCAAGAATAAGAGCATTTCTGACTTCCAAGGTGCTGACCTCATCTGGCAGAGGACTGACGAGGACAAGGGCAAAGCCCTCTTTGAACGCTACCTTGAGCAGAGCAACCAGACAGACATGGGAGGCCGGAATCTGGCCAAGGAGGTCACCTCAGACAGATGCAAGGCCCAGGACACTTCGGATGAAGACACAGTGACAGTGAAAGAAATCAAGGCTGTGCTTCGACGATCAAAAAACAGTGCTCCAGGTCCTGATGGCATAAGATACGACGACATAAATAGGTGTACCGACAATGAGCTAGAGAAACTAGCAGACATGTACAACAACAGTATAGGGAGTGCTAGCATCAAGGAGGAATGGTTACACAGCTATCTGATTCCCTTGCCGAAGCCTGACAAAGACCACAAGAAAATTCAGGGATATCGAATTATAACCATGCAGAATACAATAGGCAAGCTGCTGGAGAAGGTAATTGCCAGGAAAATATCAAGCCAACTAGAGAGGCAAGGTGTTTTCCCACCTACCCTGGGTGGGTACCGTCCAAAAAGAGAAACCTGGACCAATGCAGCAGTCTTTGCCCACGATGTCTATGAAGGTTTCCACTCAGGCACTGAAACCGTTGCTGCAGCGATTGATCTTGAGGACGCATACAACAGAGTACCACTGGATTTTTTAATGTTTCAGCTTCTTGAACTAAACGTAAGTCCATTCCTCCTTAGTTGGATCGCTGCAGCTCTCTTCCAACGGAAAGTAGTTTTTAGATGTGGCAGTTGGACTTCGGAACCAACAACAATATATCCTGGCCTACCACAGGGATCACCATTATCTCCGGTACTGTTCAACGCCTACACAGTGAGAATCACCAGTGAGCAGATCACTGGACCTGGCAGGACATTGTCATATGCCGATGATGTTTTAGTGTATCGTCAGGGTAAGGATAGAGAGGAGGTTGCTGTGGAACTACAAACCGAACTCAATCGCATAAGTACTTGGTGTGATGAAGCTGGGGCAATGGTCAACCCAACTAAGGCAACAGTGACCTGGTTCTCGTTGAATAATCATATTGTCAACAATCCAACACCAACTGTAATGCTGTGTTCAGAGACGGTGGAAAGAACGCAGGCAATGAATTACCTGGGGATACGGTTTGATCGAAGCCTTGCTTATAATGTGCACATAGACCAGGTGATAACAAAGGCCAAGCGGGGTTTGGCAGCGATGCGGGTGATGGCGGCAGTAAACTGTGAGCAGCGCCATCTATGTCTTCTGTACGAGGGGCTGGTCATGTCTGTTTTGGAGTATGCAATGGCAATCCTGACTGTCAGCCATAAGCAGATAGAAAGGATGGAAAGGATACAGAATGAAGCTATGCGCATTATTCTTGGATGTACAAGAGATACAGCATGCAGGGCGATGCGCTACCTTCTTGATTTTCCAACCATTGAAGAGAGAATGCAAGTTTGCAGGGCACGTGCCTACCTCAGAATTAACGCAAACACACAGCATCCACTGCATAGTGAAATTAGGAAGGTGAAGGGCAGCAGGTTAAAAAGAGGACGGTCGTGGATGGGTCAAGCCGAGGACATTCTTCAACAGGTGTGTTCACTTGAGGACTTAGAACCTGGCGAGGAGTGGGTGCAAGTGCCAACAGACTTCTGCACATCCTTTTCAGTTTGCATCCAACTAGATAGAAAATGCAGACAAGAAAATCCGGCTGCTGTTGAGGCTGAAGTACAAGCGTTGATTTTCGAGAATTCGCTAGACAGTGACGCGGTCATCTACACAGATGGGTCGGTCGTCCGACATGTGAGAAGCTCATGGGCCTTTACAGCTCGGGCCGGAGGGAGAATTGTGAAGGAGGACTCTGGTGCTTTCACTGAAACCACAAGTAGCCTGACCATGGAAGTCATGGCAGTAAGTAAAGCAATAACATGGCTCGAGACACAGACATTCACTAGGGCTTGTTTCCTTAGCGACTCAATGAACATGATCAAGAGGATAGAGGAGGGGTCGATTCGAAGAGAATGGTTGCTGCCTCTGAAGCGGTCTCGGCTGGCAAAGATTAGTTTCATCTTCGTGCCAGGGCATGCGGGAGTACAAGGAAATGAGCGGGCTGACAAGCTCGCAGGTGAGGCTACTGTTGAGGGCGGACGCGCCATGGACCAGGCTGACATTCTGAATGCTCTACGAGAAGTGAGACTTTTGCAAGAACCAAGTGATGACTGTGAATCTACAACAATGGCCAGACTGCGAGAGCAGCAAATTAAAAGAGGGGTGGCCAAACAAGAACACTACGCAGGAAGCCAAAGAAGATTGATAAACCAACACAGAACTGGCGTCGTTAGCCGCTACACGCTGCGGGATTTGCTGAGGAGGGGATCCGAGCACTTATGGACTGAATGGTCCGATGTGCAACGAGGATGATCTGTCGACTAACTAACTAACTAACTATTACCTCTATGTACACAGAATAAACATCTGACCAGAGATAGCAATCTTGTCTGATTCCTCTTTTATTTGAACTAATGGGGAAAGTCTGACCTTCAATACATGTAGATACTGTTTGCTGCCCACACAAGCAATCAGAACATCATATAAAGACATGTGGATATACAGAAATCTAAGTCATAGTTCACGGAAACAATAATTAGAAGTGCAATAGAATCTAGGATTGAAAGAGAGCTGACGGAAGAAATATAATAGAGACATGTTTCAAAAATGCCTTTTCTTTTCCTTTTGCCACTGATACTCCTAGTAGAGTATAGTTCCATAACACACATGCCAGGCCCTTTGTAGGCCAGTTCATGACTGGCTAATGTTTTTCTACAGTGTGAGATAGCCGGTCTCAGACCAACCCTCTGTAGTTGTCTTTTACAACACGCAGAGGAAATCATGCACAGGAGATCTAGTTACTATTCTTTATCTCCCCTTTGGGGCCCCAGGCCACACATAGACATATATACCATACTGGAGGGAAAAACAGAAAGACGGTGAGCAAGAGGTAGGCAAATGTTACATATGGAAAGATAACCTCAAGAGATGGATGGACAGCAGTTTGTGAGAGTATGCCCAAAGCAAGAGACACAAAGTGTTGGAGATGCAATTATCATTGTGGAGATGACACTTGACTGATGATAGTTAATCAGGTAACCAGAACTGTTTCATATTACAAACATGTATCAGTTATCAGTTGGGGTATCTTCATTGCACTCCGGACATGTCCATAGGTGCTGAGATCCTCCCCCCAGCATATGCATCAGCGTCCGGTGGCTAATAGTGCCAGTTCTGTGTTGGTTGACGAGGCGCCTTGTTTTCCCGATGTACCTCTCGCGTCTGGCCGTGCCGATTCTTACTCCCGAAGTCTTTCATCCTGGACAGCGATGTGGACTCACTGACGTCAAAGTCCTCTGTTCTCGCCATATCTTTGAGGACGTTAATAACATCGGCACGATCCATGGGCATGCCATCTACAGGGGGTGCAGAGCCAGCCAGTTTATCAGCTCGTTCATTATTTGACAGGCTAAAGGAAGCTGTAGGTTGTATAAAATGCATATCACGGCCTGGGATTCTGAGATATGTAGCCTATTTTGCCTTGAATTATTTTCTCATTTTCTCTTTGTTATACTAATTTTTTCATTCTTCTCATCCTATTCTTATTACTTAATGTAGTACCTGTAGTGTCTTCTCAGTGATTATATATTGTGTTTTAAGTGGGTGTTTGTTTGCTGATGAAGGCTAGTCACCACAATGTCCTGTGTTTTCTGTAATTGTGTTCTGAAAACTACATTACTTTGTGTTATGTTATATTGTGTACACTGTACACAGCTATAAGAGATAATGTTTATGGTCATGTAATGGGAAGATAGGCATTGGAAAACACCGTGATGACCTGAAAGATCAGAGGCAGACAGTGAGAAATTATGTTGACAGGCCTAGGACGGTGGAACATCATCGATCGAATTGATCCAGAACATCAAAGACTGAGATCTGAAGAGATATATGAATGCCCTAGTACAGAGTGTATTTTTAATGACTGTGCAGTGATATGAAAATATTGCCGGTCCAAGTTTTGTATTCACCCTCTGTAAAGTTCATGCAACATGATAGGTAAATACAAAACTTGGCCCGGCAATATTATCAAACACTGCACAGACATTAAAAATACACCCTGTATATGTTTTTCGTATCCTTTACAGGACATCGCTGTCAACATCAGCATCTTTCAGCTGATTGTTGATTTCTTGGCAAGATTAAGCTCAGTAGTTTGCCATTGCTTTCTGAGCGGCCGGCTCATTTATCCCGCAAGTCACCAGTGCGGGTAGAACCGCTTCAAATTCTCGCGCACTGCGAGACCCTGCATGGATAAACGGGATTACGGAGAAAGTCATGTAACCCCTCGGCCAGAGAGACTGGCACCCTGTATATGACAGCACAAAAATGATGATATTGAGGAAAGGTAATAAGCATACTTTCTCTCCTTGCTCCCCTTTAGGTCCAGGCAGACCATTCAGCCCTGGCTCGCCTTCAGGCCCAGATTCACCCTTCTCCCCCTTCTGTCCAGTAAAACCTTGGATTCCTGTCTCTCCTGGATTGCCTGGGTCACCTTTGTCCCCTGTATCCGAATCAGATAAATAGGATATTAAAATTCCACTAAACAATGTGCTCATACTGAAAACTTCTCAAAATATTAGTAACATAATACTTTACACAATAAAGATATCTACAGCACTATTCAGAGAGCGTTGTTACAAACAGTGATGTGAGCGCACTTTATACCAAAGAGTGATAAAAACACAATCTATTCTATATGATACACTGATGAGAACACAATATATACCATACACTGATGAGAACACATTCTATACCAAACAGTAATGAGAACACATTCTGTACCGAACAGTGATGAGAACACATTCTGTACCAAACTGTGATGAGAACACATTCTGTACCAAACAGTGATGACAACACATACTGTACTAAATAGTGATGAGAACACATTCTGTACCAAAACAGTGATGAGAACACATTATGTACCAAACAGTGATGAGAACACATTCTGTACCAAATAGTGATGAGAACACAGTCTGTACCAAACAGTGATGAGAACACATTCTATACCATATACAGATGAGCACACATTATATACCATACACTGATGAGAACACATTATATACCATATACTAATTAGAACACATTATATACCATATACTAATTAGAACACATTATATACCAAACACTGCTCTATCTAACCGTGGGTAAGTGTTATCTTCTAACAATTTGCTATAGCAGTGGCCTTAAAGACTACTCTGTGTGACTTCTGACAGCCCTCGCACTTGTAACATGTACAGCTTGCCACAGGAGCTTGTTTTGTAACCCGCATGTAACACGCGTGCTAGGTATCCTACCTAACTACCTGAGAGATCACGGGATATGTGAAATCATTAGACATGAATGGTGCTTGGAAACATCCCCAGCCCCACGCAGGGATCGAACTTCATACTTTCAGAGCCTAAAGCAGACTCTGTAACCTCTCAGCCATGGCAAGCAACCAACCAAATCTGATAATAATAACTGTAGTAATCATTCCTACTATCATCACTTTCAATACTTTCAATTTCTGAAATAAACAGAGACCCCCCAGAACATCCATACCTTTGGGACCTCTAAGTCCTTCCAGATCTGGGGGTGGTGGGGTGATGAGGGGTGGGCGCTCCAGGCCGGGCAGCCCAGGCAGGCCTTGGTCACCTTTATCCCCTTTGACACCTGGGTGACCTTGATCTCCTTTCTCACCTTTGACAGTGCCTCTTTTCTGTTGAGTAAATGAAAACACTGATGACTGGCCTGGCCTGTTGCTGTGTATAAGTCTCTGAGTTGAATAACAAATATATTAACTGTGGCTCTGCAGAATAACAAATATATTAACTGTGGCTCTGCAGAATAACAAATATATTAACTGTGGCTCTGCAGAATAACAAATATATTAACTGTGACAGCGAGTTCGGCCATGTCACATGATAGCCACTGCCACTGTCCCATAGACAGAACGGATTTTGATACAGTGAAAAACAAACTCTAATTTTAACATACGGTTGCGAATCCTGGATAATTAGTAAACAGGCCCAAAAATTCTTAGTAGCCTTGGAGATGTGGTTTTATAGAAGAATGCTGAAAACTAACTGGACAGCCAAAATGAGCAAGCTGGACATTTTGAGGGAAACTAAATCACAAAGCTAATATCAAACTGTGGATTTCTGCTATTGCCTTTGTTAGGACTATATATTCTTCTGGGGAGATAGAATACATGCATACCGCGTTCGAAATACACATGTGAGGCATTTGGAACCTGACCGTTTTGCATTGGTTTCCATACAAAGTGTGAGTGTCGATCATTCAGAAGGCAATGGCGAACTACTGAACGTAAACTTGCCCAGGAATCAAAGACAGCCAACAAATGTTTGGGTTGGCCGAAATGTTCTGTAAAGGATATGCAAGTAACCTTTTTTTAATAACGTATGGCTGGCTGTCTCAGTGTTACCAACCTTCTTTCGCTGCCTTTTACGACATTTCTACAGGGTTACTATGCTTTTCGCCCTGATTTCAAGCTGAACTTAGAAACACCTGGACAAAAACTTTTAGCATAAGCCACAGTAAAGAGAATTGATATAGATAAGGTCAGGTAAAGAGAACCCTATAGATGAGGTCAGGTAAAGAGAACCCTATAGATGAGGTCAGGTAAAGAGAACCCTATAGATAAGGTCAGGTAAAGAGAACCCTATAGATGAGGTCAGGTAAAGAGAACCCTATAGATAAGGTCAGGTAAAGAGAACCCTATAGATGAGGTCAGGTAAAGAGAACCCTATAGATGAGGTCAGGTAAAGAGAACCCTATAGATGAGGTCAGGTAAAGAGAACCCTATAGATAAGGTCAGGTAAAGAGAAACCCTATAGATGAGGTCAGGTAAAGAGAACCCTATAGATGAGGTCAGGTAAAGAGAACCCTATAGATAAGGTCAGGTAAAGAGAACCCTATAGATGAGGTCAGGTAAAGAGAACCCTATAGATGAGGTCAGGTAAAGAGAACCCTATAGATGAGGTCAGGTAAAGAGAACCCTATAGATGAGGTCAGGTAAAGAGAACCCTATAGATAAGGTCAGGTAAAGAGAACCCTATAGATGAGGTCAGGTAAAGAGAACCCATCTAGATGAGGTCAGGTAAAGAGAACCCTATAGATAAGGTCAGGTAAAGAGAACCCTATAGATAAGGTCAGGAACAGAGAACCCTATAGATAAGGTCAGGTAAAGAGAACCATATAGATAAGGTCAGGTAAAGAGAACCCTATAGATGAGGTCAGGTAAAGAGAACCCTATAGATGAGGTCAGGTAAAGAGAAACCCATAGATAAGGTCAGGTAAAGAGAACCCTATAGATAAGGTCAGGTAAAGAGAACCCTATAGATAAGGTCAGGTAAAGAGAACCCTATAGATGAGGTCAGGTAAAGAGAACCCTATAGATGAGGTCAGGTAAAGAGAACCCTATAGATAAGGTCAGGTAAAGAGAACCCTATAGATGAGGTCAGATAAAGAGAACCCTATAGATAAGGTCAAGGTAAAGAGAAACCCTATAGATAAGGTCAGGTAAAGAGAAACCCTATAGATAAGGTCAGGTAAAGAGAACCCCTATAGATGAGGTCAGATAAAGAGAACCCTATAGATAAGGTCAGGTAAAGAGAACCCTATAGATAAGGTCAGGTAAAGAGAACCCTATAGATAAGGTCAGGCACAGAGAATCCTAAAGATAAGGTCAGATAAAGAGAACCCTACAGATAAGGTCAGGTAAAGAGACAGAGATCTCTGAAGATACATGAACGCCAATGCCCTTTTGCAGGGCACATGATAATGATGATAAGTCACAGAGGGCACAGTAGTCAGTGTAGTGGCTTACAAGCACTGATGCAGGGTTTCAATACCCAGTAGTGGCATCTGTTGTTTGACCAGTGCGGCTGTGGGATCACCCCAACCTTATCAAATGGGTTTCTGGATAGAAGTGATGAAGAAGGGAGCTGGTGCTTTACCTAACCAAGTACATGTGAAATTATTTAAGATCCTCATGGATTTACTGCCATGGCACTGTCTGTAACTTACTCATGTTTATCATGGGATTATCATTACCTTAACTTTATTGAAGTACCTCGGGTTACGAACTTCGTTCCAGAACTTCGGTTCGTAACCCGAAACATTCATAACCCGAAACATTGAAATAGAGACAATCTGTTTCAAGATGAAAGAATCGTTCTTTTTTATTAACATCCGATTGTTTACCTGACAAAGCGCAAAGAATATGTGTATTTCACGTTTTAAATAAAGAGAAAGAAAACAACCAAATAAATTAAATGTAAAATTAAAAAAGATTTAGTCTATCTTTCTTACCAAGAAAACGATCGTGGGAAATTTGTCACTTTCTTTGCTAATCTGAATCATTAGTTTCAGAAGTTTCTTGTTGCTGTTTCTTGGCAGCCTACTGGGAATCTTTCTGCACCAAGAAACTATCAAGGGAAATTTGTTGCTTCCTTTGCTGAAGTGGGTCATCGCGCTATCATTCATCAGGTTTACTGTCCTGTCAGCAACCAGTTTGTTTGGATCACAATGAAGTCTTCGACGTCTGCCCACTTGCTGCAAATTTCTTTAATCCTGGCAGTTGAAACAGTCATTGACTCCTCATAATCGGATGACTGCTCCTCCTTTAATGTCTTTAGCTGTTCATTCTGAAGATCCACAAGCTCATCTGTAGTGAGCTCTCCACTGTGGTCCTCAATCAGCTCCTCCAAGTCATTGCCATCGACTTTCAGGCCCATATTTTTGCCCAAGGACACAATCTCATCCATTACATTGGTACACAACAGCAGAGTTAGCCTGTCCTTCATTGGTTTGTGCCTTCTCCTCCTGGGTAATAAAGGTCCTCTTTGGCATTTTCTTCCAGAAAAGGCCCGTTTCATCGCAATTAAAAACTTGTGAAACGTAATTTTCCTCTTTGATGATCTTATCACATTCCACATTCTGCTTCTTTCTTGTTAGAACTTGCAGCCTCTCCGTGTTTAATTACACTATGAATGCCACTTCTTTTTTTTTTCTTTTTTTTTTGAACTTTTCAAACCAGCCTCTGCTGGCTTTAAAATCGTCAGTCTCAGAACTTGAACCAAGCAATTTCAACAATAAATCACTGTGCAACAGCTTCACCTTTTCACATATTATTGCCTCACTAACACTGTCTCCTGCAAGTTGCTTTACATTGATCCAGATCAAGAGAAGATTTTCAACTTTCTCTAAAATGTGAGGTCTTTGCTTCTGCAGCTTAGTTACGCCATTAGCCACATCGACTGATTTGAGTAACTCTTTGTTCTTTATGATGGTGGAGATATTTGATTTTGCCATGCTGTACTCATTACCGATGTCACACACATGAACACCATTTTCATGTTTCATAACTATTTCCTTCTTTACCAGCACTGTTATACCTTTCTGCTTCCTAGCAGCACCACTACCATTCTTCGAACTCATAATTGATGGGGTTAACAAAGAAAATAATAAAAGAGATAAACTGAACACAGTTCCACTGCTAAAAAATCTTTTACTGCTGTGTAGTAAGGCCAATGAAAGCGAGGCTGCGTGCAAAACTAGGCTACTAGGCCAGTGCTAAGCGATGTTAGTACTGCCGTGGCCTTCATTTGTACTGTACGTGATCGTTTTTCTCCAAAGTTAAACCTTGCTCTCTCTCTCTCATCTTCATTCGTAACCGGAGGCACTGTTCGTTACCCGAGACAAAAAGTTTTCAAAGTTGTTGTTCATAACCCGAATTGTTCATTATTTGAGGCGCTCGTAACCTGAGGTACCACTATATTACCCTTTACCTTAAACACAGGATTCCCTTACCTTACACATGGGATTCCCTGTATTTTACACACGGGATTCCCTGTATTTTACACACAGGATTCCCTATACCTTACCTGTGGCATTCCCTCTATGTTATGCATGAAATGTTTAATATTTACAGATACGGTTCCCTTAGGATTGCGTTTACATTACCTACAGGACTCCCTTTACCTTACCCATAGGATTCCCTTTACATTACTCCCAGGATTCCCTGTATCTTACCAACAGGATTCTCTTTATAATATCCCTAGGATTCCCTTGACCTTAGCCCTAGTATTCCCTTTACCTCACACTTACGATACCCTTTACCTTACTCCTAGGATATGCTTTACATTACCCCTAGGATATGCTTTACATTACCCCTAGGATATACTTTACATTACCCTTAGGATACCCTTTACTTACGTGACTTAAGGGATTCCCTTTACCTTACCCATGGGATTCCCTTTATATTACCCATGGTATTAACTGTATTTTACTTATGGGATATCCTTTACCTTACCCATTAGATTATCTGTACCTTACCCATGGGATTTCCCTTATCTTACCCATGGAATTCCTTTTACTTACCCATGGGATTCCCTTTTCCTTACCCATAGGATTCTCTTTACCTTACCCATGGTATTCCCTTTACCTTACCCATGGTATTCCCTTTACCTTACCCATGGGATTCCCTTTACCTTACACATGGGATTCCCTGTATTTTACACACAGGATTCCCTACACCTTACCTGTGGCATTCCCTCTATGTTATGCATGAAATGTGTAATATTTACAGATAAAGTTCCCTTAGGATTTACATTACCTACAGGACTCCCTTTACCTTACCCATAGGATTCCCTTTACATTACTCCCAGGATTCCCTATATCTTACAGACAGCATTATCTTTATAATACCCCTAGGATTCCCTTGACCTTAGCCCTAGGATTCCCTTTACCTCACACTTAAGATACCCTTTACCTTACTCCTAGGATATGCTTTACAATACCCTTAGGATATGCTTTATATTACCCCTAGGATATGCTTTATTACCTCTAGGATACCCTTTATCAAACTTAAGGGATTCCCTTTACCTTACCCATGGGATTCCCTTCATCTTACCAATGGGATTCCCTTTATATTACCCATGGTATTAATTGTATTTTACTTATGGGATACCCTTTACCTTACCCATGAGATTATTTGTACCTTACCCATGGGATTCCCCTTATCTTACCCATGGAATTCCTTTTACTTACCTATGGGATCCCCTTTACCTTACCCATGGGCTTCCCTTTACCTTACCCATGGGATTCCCTTTACCTTACCCATGGGATTCCCTTTATCTAACCCATGGTATTCCCTTTACCTTACCCATAGGATTCTTTTTATCTTACCCATGGGATTCCCTTGACTTTACCCATAGGGTTCCCTTTATCTAACCCATGGTATTCCCTTTACCTTACCCATAGGATTCTTTTATCTTACCCATGGGATTCCCTTTATCTAACCCATGGGATTCCCTTTTCTTTACCCATAGAATTCCCTTTACATTACCCATGAGATTACCTTCACCTTACCCATGGGATTCCTCTTATCTTACCCATGGGATTCCCTTTACCTTACAAGCACTACACAACAAAGCATGTACTTACATGATCTCCATCTGTTATTGAAGTTTCTGGGCGCTCAATAAACACACTGCCATCTCCAGAACCACTGAATTCCTAATGAAGATACATTAGAGAAGGCATCAGTGCATGAGACTTAGAGACTGTCTTTGTTAAGCGTTTAACCTTAATTCTGCTAAGATGTGTAAGGAGGATAGTAAGTACTGTGATACTGCCCTTGTTAAGGCTTATATTATTTGGGGGAGATGGGAGAAAAAACTGTGGAGTTTTGATATCTCTTTGTTAGGAGTGTATATTCTTTTGGAGATAAAGAGCAAGTATAAAAAATTGGAGGTTTGATATGGTCTTTGTTAAGGCTGTATATTCCTCTAGAGAGATAGGAGGAAAAGCAAGTATAAAGCATCGGAGTTCTGATATTCTCTTTGTTATGACCTATTTTCTTCTGGGAAGATGGGAGGAAAAGCAAGTATCAAAATGTGCAGCTTTGATAATGCTTTGTTAGGAATGTAAATTCTTCTCTGGAGATGGGAGGAAAAGCTAGTAAGAAGCAGTGGAGTTTTGATGTTGTCTTTGGTAGGACTATATTTTCTTCTGGGGAGATGAAAGGAAAAGTTTGTATCAAATTGTGGAGTTACATAACCTTTGTTAGGACTATATATTCTTCTGGGGAGATACAAGGAAGGACTATGGAGTTTTGATATTGTCTTCGCTAGGACTGACAAGGAGACAGAGAAAAAATAAGTATCAAACTATTGAGCATTGATATTACCCTTGCTATAACCATAAATTCTTCTGTGGAGGTGAGAGGAAAAGCTAGTATCAAGCTTTGATATTATTTTTGCTATAACTGTATATTCTTACTCTAGAAGTGAGAGGACAAGCTAGAATCAAGCTGTGGAATCTTGATATTGTCTTTGTTAGGACAAAATATTCTTATGGAGGAGATAGGAGAAACAGCTAGTATGAAGCTGTAGAGTCTTGATACTGTCTTTGTTAGGACAGCATTTCTAATGGAGGAGATAGTAGAAACAGCTGTGGAGTTTTGATAGGACTGAAAATTCCTCTAGGGGAGATATGAGGTTATCCACAGACTAAGTTCACAGTCTAGGCTAATATTCCAAGGTTCACCATGTTTCTCCTGCAGATGTGAAACTTGAATATCAGCATTATCCACCCCCCCCCCCCTCTTCCCACGCTTGAAGAGGGTAATGAGCTAAGCAACAGTACTTGGGAATGGTCAGTGTGGCCGAATGGATAAGAGTGCTTGCTATTAAACTTCGGGTGTGCTGAATACGAGGTATGGCGTTCAATCCCTACACTGGTCAGTTGGACTAAAATGTTGAATTCTCGACACTGAATTGGGACGGTAAATTACATGTACTTCAGAAGTCAGGGTGGGTTCATCTGTTGGTGAGGGACACTGGTAATAAGGAAAGCTAATCCACACGCAAAGATCAATCCGGTGCACTAGAAATCATAGCACATGTGTGGACTACACTTGAGTTCAAAACAAGTGAATGAGTAAAAGGTCCAGATGAAGATGATTTTTTGATACTGTGTGGGTAAACAAGTTTCTAAACCAACTTCAGCCCAACAAATGCAAGCCCTTTTCAGGGCTTGCATGATCTGACCATCAATGCAGTGAACTCAAGAGCCAAAACTAAAGTTTTTAAGATGCCTTCCAACGCACCAACCATGTCGGCTGTATCAAGCAAACATGTGGAAGAAGATAGATCGTGATATGAAACCTGAATGCTATCTTGTTGGGGACTGCATGTTCTGAACACATGATGCAATTAAATGCAGCGGTTTAATTTACAGTGACATCTTCAATGCCTTTCAGGACTGGTCAAGACTGAGTAAAAAATAAAAGGAATCCTTTTCATGCCATGAGTCGTGTTGGGTATTTGGTGCAAGTCTCATATATTTTTTAACCAATTGACATTCGATGGTTGATGTGGTCAATATAATGTCAGCCACTGTTTGCTTTCCGCTATATTTCTTGATATCCATTTTAGGCTAGTACATGGCTGCATGTGTTATCCAGTAATACTAACTGATTCATTGCCAAACAACAAGTAGGTTTGGGTAAAACATGGTACACAATCAACTGAACAAGTGTTATAATGTAAACTGTCCATTCACTGAGCATTGAAATTGGGGAAGATACCACGAAACAATACAAATAACACAATAACCCTAGTATGGTGATATATTGTCCTTCTGTCCAAATGGGAGATCACATATAGTGATGTATTATCCTTCAGCTCCATCCTTTCTTGCTAATCTTTACTTGTTATATAAGTGAAAACACATCACCATCAAGTGCCTTGCCGACTGGTGCCAGCGATCAGGCTTCTCCACATCTTGCGAACTCCGATAGCGTGTATCAACTCAAGTGCTGACTTCCCTTCGGTGCAAGTGATTCCATTGGAATCCCTATTACCACCATTAACTTGATCAAATGTGTTTTGAAGCATCATTAACTAGGGATAAATACAGCAGTGGTTTCTGCTTGAAGCATCATTAACAAGGGATAAATACAGCAGTGGTTTCTGCTTGAAGCATCATTAACTAGGGATAAATACAGCAGTGGTTTCCGCTTGAAGCATCATTAACTAGGGATAAATACAGCAGTGGTTTCCGCTTGAAGCATCATTAACTAGGGATAAATACAGCAGTGGTTTCCGCTTGAAGCATCATTAACTAGGGATAAATACAGCAGTGGTTTCCGCTTGAAGCATCATTAACTAGGGATAAATACAGCAGTGGTTTCCGCTTGAAGCATCATTAACTAGGGATAAATACAGCAGTGGTTTCCGCTTGAAGCATCATTAACTAGGGATAAATACAGCAGTGGTTTCCGCTTGAAGCATCATTAACTAGGGATAAATACAGCAGTGGTTTCCGCTTGAAGCATCATTAACTAGGGATAAATACAGCAGTGGTTTCCGCTTGAAGCATCATTAACTAGGATAAATACAGCAGTGGTTTCCGCTTGAAGCATCATTAACTAGGGATAAATACAGCAGTGGTTTCCGCTTGAAGCATCATTAACTAGGGATAAATACAGCAGTGGTTTCCGCTTGAAGCATCATTAACTAGGGATAAATACAGCAGTGGTTTCCGCTTGAAAGCATCATTAACTAGGGATAAATACAGCAGTGGTTTCCGCTTGAAGCATCATTAACTAGGGATAAATACAGCAGTGGTTTCCGCTTGAAGCATCATTAACTAGGGATACATACAGCTGTGGTTTCCGCTTGAAGCATCATTAACTAGGGATAAATACAGCAGTGGTTTCTGCTTGAAGCATCATTAACTAGGGATAAATACAGCAGTGGTTTCCGCTTGAAGCATCATTAACTAGGGATAAATACAGCAGTGGTTTCCGCTTGAAGCATCATTAACTAGGGATAAATACAGCAGTGGTTTCCGCTTGAAGCATCATTAACTAGGGATAAATACAGCAGTGGTTTCTGCTTGTCTTATGTCAGTTGGTATATAGTTGACTCCTCTGGGCCAGTTGTCTAAAAAGATAAGCCTTCGAAGGCAGCAGAGGGATGGGTTATATTCTTCTCTCAGGTGAGAGGAAAAGCTGGTATTATCAAGCTGTGGTGTCTTGATATTGTCTTTGTTAGGGCTACATATTCATATAGGGCGATAGAAGAAACAGATAAAGTCAAGTTGGTGAGCCTCTTGCCCGCCGATGGTCATGTCACGGAGTTTTGAGGTATTTATACAGAGATAGCTGCCCACCAACTCGCTCCCTCTCCTTGAATAACCTCTGTTTTGGTTCACGACTGCCTATTCACCATATTATAACCTCTAGAAAAAATATGTAGAGGCCACACAATACATACAAGTGACTGTGCTAACGTTCCGGGTCATGCGGGAGATGATCAGTTGAGGGGAAGTGAACGAGCTGATAAACCTGCTGGCTCTGCATTCCATGCAGATGGCAAACCTATGGCTTGTGCCGATTTTATTAATGCTCTTAGAGAGATGTCGAGTGCGGAAGGACTTTGAAGTTAATAAGTGCAGGAACTCTGACTGCCAGTGAATCCACTCTCTTTTCCAGAATGACAGACTTGGAAGCAAGAATTGCCACAGCCAGATGCGAGAGGCACATACATTTGATTGGAAGAATGGAGGAACTTCGTCAAACAACACAGAACCGGCACGCTGATGCATACATTAGGGAGAAGTGTCTGAGCACCTATGGACTTGCCCGGAGTGCAAGGATGATACCCCAATAGATAACTAACAAAGCATGCTAACGACACATTTATATTATCTTTCAATTTTGAACATTCACCTACCAAATTACAGTCTTCATCTTCCGCTTCTGCTGGGTTTCCAGAAATCTTCAACTGCACAATGGCGCCCTGCAACGAAACAAAACAAAGACGAGGTGTTGATAACAATCATTAAAAGTACAGAGAAAATAAATACGTCGTGGCTTCAAAAGATTGCTAAAATCTTGACAGGTTAATTGTATCTGGGGTGAGATCTAATCTTTTTCTGTTTTTATCATCAACATTCTTTCCCTTACTAGAAATTTCGCCAAAGCCTTAAAGCTTGTTCTCCTCGACTCGCAGGCTGTGGCAATTTTTCATCATGTCTACAGCTAGTATAGTACTAATTGCCTTGACTCAGTTTTCCAGTTAATAAGTTGTGCTGCCGACATTTTTCAGTCTGTCTCTAATGTTTATTTTTGTGCAAACGCCTTAACGTTAGCTTTTGCGAGTATCGGAGAACGGGTCTTTCAGTTGTATCCAGCTGTACATTCCTTATGGTGTAGATTGAAACATACATTGCTTGATGTATGTTTGCCAATAATATATACATATATGATATATTGTTATATAATTGTAAAAGAAGGTCAAGATAAAGAAGGTAGTCTGAGTAGCAGGGGGCAAAAACAGAAGCATGGGTAATTAGAATGAAAAATAAAAATATCTTCCCAAATGCAATATCAAAGTCGCTTTAAAAAGTCGCTTAAAAGTTGTCAGGGTCGACTTCAAGGCATCGGGATTTTATCCCAAGTGGCTCAGTCTCTTTCCGCAGAACGGGCTGTCGAAAGCGTCGCACAAAGCCCGAATATAACTACAACCCATGGCGGTAACGAATATAACTGATCAGACTAATTGGCGCTGTAAATGTTCGCCTACAATGGATGCGTGTGGACACATGGTCATTTTCACCGTCACGCACCACCTAACGTTTCACATGTTCAGTGTGTGATCTATCTGCAGTGATTTTCTCCTTTATCATTATTCCATTTCTGAACTTTGCCCTCCACGCAACACTTTCAGAGGCGACTTGCCCACCAATGTTCAGGAACCATGCCTTCCAAAAACCTTTTAGTGATAAAAAAGTCCTCCGCGAATGCTTCCGATTGTCAGAAGGGAAATCCCCATTCCATGAATACTTCGGCCCTTTACCTTCAGAATACTCTCTGGGAGAGGGCACACCCGAGTCATAACTCCGAGTGTCTTTCTCCTGTTATATTTTCGTACCCTGCTTCGAGACGTTCGATTTGTTCATAAATAAATTAACGTACATTGATTGTTATGCGCTCAAAGGAGTAGAGGCGAGAAGGAGAGACTTAGACTATGGCATCTAATGTGGCCAAACTATTTTAGTTTCCAAAATATGACGCTGTATACGAGTCAGTGTCTTCGATGTTCAGATCTTGTAGAATGCCAGTACTTGTCCTCTTCATGGTCTGCATATGAATGAACATACACATTTCCTTATATTTTCTTTCACAATCGTATCGAGGGGTGTATTTTTAATGACCGTGGGGTTTTCGAAAATATTGCCGTTCCAAGTTTTGTATTCAGCCTATGTGAACTCACTTAACATAAAAGGTAAATACAAAACTTGGAACGGCAATATTTTCGAAAACCTCACAGTCTTTTAAAATACACCCTGCACAAAGAAAGAAAGAAAGGAAAGAAAGAAAGGAAAGAAAGAAAGAAAGAAAGATATTGGAAGTATGAGGGGACTCGTCAACCAACACTGAACTACTGGCAGAAATCTTCAACTGCACAATAGCGCCATGCAACAAAACAAAACAAAGACGAGGTGCAAAGAGAGAGAGAGAGAGAGAGAGAGAGAGAGAGAGAGAGAGAGAGAGAGAGAGAGAGAGAGAGAGAGAGAGAGAGAGAGAGAGAGAGAGAGAAGCAGGGGGTGATCTTGACGGCTTGTGAGTGGATTGCCATTCTGAGATCAGGACTTCAAGGCCAAAGCCATTTGCCACATTAAACGTACCGAATACGCAACAGATACAGAATTTTCCAGTGACAATTAACCGAGATTCGTTTTCTTCTCTCAAGGAAAATATGCCAATAAAACACAACTTATGTTTGCGGGATAGCGTAGGAGTGACAACGGGAGAATTAATGGAGATGGAAATCATCATCATCATCATCATCATCATCATCATCATCATCATCATCATCATCATCATCTTCTTCTTCTTCTTCTTCTTCTTCTTCTTCTCCATTTACTTCAGTGAAATGATAGGGAGGAGATATAAAGATCTTTTATGCGCTCTTTCTAATTTTTCTTTTTCGCATATCCTTTACAGGACATCGCTGTCAACATCAGCATCTTACAGCTGATTGTTGATTTCTTGGCAAGATTACGCTCAGTAGTTTGCCATTGCTTTCTGAGCGACCGGCACTTTCTAATGCTGTTTGTAATTTGGTATTCATTTCTTTAATTCATTTTGTGATATCACCACTTCATCTTTTACGTGGTCTTTCTATTGCTGTGTATCCATTGTATTCCTTCAATGTGGCTCTTTGTGGCAGATGGTACCAGGGCATTCTTGTGAGGTGGCCAAACCATTTAATCTGTTGTTCTTTACTGAATAAACGTACACAAAAGCCTAGAAGCAAACACAAGACGTTACATAGATAAATGCCAATGTGTCCAGAAAAGAGGCACTTCTGTCTGGGAAATTACCAGTTCTAAGGACACGACTTTCTGAACTTAGCAGTTAGCATAAGGTCACCATACAGTGGATACCATACCACTGTGGAGTACCCGGAAACGACAGAGCTGATCGATTGGCTAAGGAAGGAGCAAAAGAAGAACAGCCTGATGTGAACATTACATTCCACCAAAAGAAAAGAATGATCAAATCAGTCAGAAGGCCACCAAACCCTACTCAAGATGACTACCACGTTATGGACAGACCACGCATTCGCACTGCGAGCGCTAACAAGTCAAGTCGCATTATTCTGTCAAGAAGCCTGATACGCGGGAAAATGTCACGTTGAAAGTCCAACAACAAGAAACACGCTGTTGCCAAGATGTGCAGCGTGGGAGCCGACAACAAGAAGAAGAACGTCGAGGGCCCACCTGCTAGCTGCATCAAAGAGCCTGATACTACACCGATTACTGAAGCTACCACGAGGGAGAAGATTGACAGCCCAACACAGTCAAGAACCAAGACAGCAGAGAAGGAGGAGAAAGACACCAGAGTCGGAAACACCGACTCAAAAACAGTCCGATGGGTTGTCAAGCGGATTCATGTGGAGCTGACAGATGAAGAAATCCTGAAGCAGCTACGTGAAGAGAATCTTCACATCCGATTCTTGAAGGCGGAGCGGCTTCTCACCTACTCCAAGATACCTACAACCTTGGCAGTAGTGACGTCGGAGGGCAGCGAAATGCCGACCACAGTATCATTCAACAAGAGAATGCAGCAACCAGAGAGATTCATCCCAAGAATCACGCAATGTTCCAGATGTCAGAAGGCCGGCCACAGCAGAGCTACGTGTCGCAGTAAGACGGAAATCTGCCGATACTGCGCCGATCACCACGCCTTCAAGGAGTGTCCGCTGGCCAAGCTGGACACGGACTTCCGAGCTCCTAACAACAGAAGAAAGTGCGCCAACTGCCTGGGCAAGCATGGAGCAAGATACTTGGGCTGTCCGTACCTGCAACGACACAGAGACGTCTTGAAGATAGCCATAACCACAAGGACACCATACAACGAAGCAATGCGGAGGTGCGAGACAGCCATGGATTGCTCACAAGCGGAAAGAGCCCAACTGCAAAGCCAAATAGACGAACTGAAGAAGCAAATCAAATTACTCCTAGCACCGCCACAAACCAGTGACAATGAAAAACTGCTTGTTGAAATGAAGGTAGATACAGAAAAACATCAAACAAGAGATGGGAGCGCATGACCGAGATGAAGAAGGAGAACGAAGAAATACTACAAATGATCAAAACAGAAAGAGAATTACATAGAGCTGAAATGGAACTCTTTCAAAACAAACCAACAGAAGCCATACAAGAACTCACAGAGAAACCGCAAGATGAAAACCAAGAGACCGAGCCTGAACCGCAAGCTAAAGCCAGCAGCCCAACTACAACGCCCAAGAGGGAAACAATATCCCGTCGGATCTCTGAAGGAGGCACAGATACCATGTAGCAAGGAGGAACTCAAGCGCGAGGAATTCAGAAGGCGCTGGGAAGAAAAAGAAAAGAAGAAGCCTAAGAAACTCCGGGGGAAACCGATGGCATACCCAGTCTTACTACTACGACTGTGAGAACGACTTCGAGTACTATATGGATGACGGTAAAATCGTTCCATGGCTGACCACGGAGGAAGAAAACTTTAGGCAGCAGATACTCAAACGCGACAGTGAAAACAGCCGCAAGGAGGAAACTGAAAACGTCGAAAAGCTCCTACAGAAAATACACAAAAAAGGAGACAAAAAGACCAAATAAAAAGTCCTTATAAGGACTGCACCCAGACGAACCAGGAGCCCGCACCAACAACGAAAACCACAAGAGGAAAACATGCACAAAGGACAGCCGCCGACCGATCCCCCAGCTGGAGTGGGATCACGAAAAGTCCTTATAAGGACTGCAGTCAGCAAGCCAGACGAGCCAGGAGCCTATACCAACAAAGAAAACCTCAAGAGGAAACATGCACAAAGGACAGCCGCCGACCGATTCCCGAGCTGACGTCACAGACACAAACGCTACATAACCAGTCCGAGTTAGGACTCACAAGACAAGAATTAGGGTGAATAAACCCACAAAAACCACGATCCTCAACAATAACCACAGCTGATGAAGCAGGTTAGACGAGGACGAATTTGGAATTTTTGTTTTTGAAAATTGGAATTGGAATTGGAATTGGACAGACCAGAACAGGTCATTATTCTGCGCCTCAGAACAGGACACAATAGATTACGTAATCACATGTATACACAATTCAAGATTGGCGACTCAGCCATGTGCACATGTGGATTGGCGTCGCAGACAGCAGAGCACATACTGATACTCCAGGATTGCCCAAACTACAACATATCCAGGCGAACCTTCTGGCCTAGAGAGACAACAGTGGAAGATAAACTCTATGGACAGCTGAGTGAACTAAAAAAGACTGTTAGATTCATACAAGAGACAACATTGCAGTTACAGACATATTTCAAGCGAACGAAAGAAGAAGTAGAACTTGTTTTTCACCCAACAGAAAAGAGAAAACAAGAAATAACACGCACTTTTCACCGAATATTTTCTTGAAATTTTAAAATTTAAACCGGGCTCGGGAAACGAAAAAAAAAAAGAAGCAGAAAAAAGGCTGAAAATTGATAAGGGCGAGTCATGAAAAAAAAAAAAAATAAATGATATTACATGTAGATTTTCTGTTCGCCATGCCTCTGCGGGATTTTAACCTACGCCGCTGATTGCATCTCATATTGCTTTATCCTGCTGCAGACAGTATCTGTCCAATTTACAGAAGAATGTAAACAGCTCTTGGGCAAATCAACTCCTCATGTGGCTATGATAAGTAAGCTATATTTCGGTCTACGTCTTTTCCAATTACGACTACCCCGCCTAGCCACTTCATCTATTACGCACCAAAATAACGGCGGCCATGATTTAAATGTTACATTTTATTCTAGAACGCTGCCCTAGTTAATGCCTCAACTCTTTTTGCACTGGCGCAATGCTGGTTTAACTTACGAGAGGAGGTCGGTAATTTAATTGTAGGTGGAGATTTACCACACACACACAAAGACCCCACCTCCTCCCCCGAAAAAAAAACCCTGAGTGGTTACAGACGAAGAAGCTACCTGGTTCGAATCTCAGCATACGGGTGGGCGTTTTTACACTAACCATGTGGCGGACTGTTGTGTTGGCATTCTGGCATCGGCCTGGTGCATGTATACCTGTGCATGCTGTTGGTTTGTCGGGACTGTTGTGAGTTCCACTTTTCACATGAGAAAACGAGGAGCGTTTTGTGTTACATTCTCCGACAAGGGAAAGGAGAATTATGGGGCGACTCTTTGCCGTGAAGTTGGAGCCGCGACTAATGACTAACACTAACCATTTGTTTCTAATTACATCAAAAATTGCTTGATCTCCCGTGTAGTGAGTTCTAATTCGCAGTCATATCACTTGAGATCGGAAAAACAGCGGTCCTGTATTTACTTTTACTATTTTACTATACCTTCCTCCTGTTGTTACAATTGACTAAAACGGTTGTTATTTTCTCGTCTTCCATCCTGTAACTGATAGCGATGGATTTATAGACTATGGCCACACATCAGGACATGGTTTCTTTGCTGGTATGGGAGGCAGTCATCACCCAGAAGACTGGCGCGTGACAAATTACCAGTACCAGCATGAGAACGGAGACGGAGGCTACCACCATGGCACCTAAATAGATTTTAAATACTTCACAACTTACAAGACAAAGCGTCCACATCTGCAGAGACAGGTTCCTAAGGGAGTGATTGGTAATTCAGATAAATTGGGTCAATGATAACAACTAACGGAAACAGTAACGCAGAGATTTCATCTCATCTGGATCCTCTTGCACCTTGCGGTGTCGAGATGAAGTATAAACAGCGGGAGAGTGCCCGTTTATGGGCTTCATATATCGAGATTCCCACGGACTCTGCTATTCCCTCCGTTCATCGTTTTTACGTGGATAACATACAGAATACTTTAAGCGCAGGCATGATTCCATCAGATGAAAAGCACCCTGCTTTGTGTAAGTCATCCTCATCCAAGGGAGTTAGAAAACCATCTTCAAGATGCTATACAAAAAAATTTACATGTCCTTTGCAGGACGTTGCAACCACAGCTCGCTCCTACTGACTGTTTGTCATCTACTGGACAAGTTTACTTTTAGTAGTTTGTCATTTCTACAACCCCGACAACATACCCAGATATATGAAATCGCAGGCGGTTGGGAAGACAATATCTGTGGATTGCTTTTCACAAAAGTATGAGCGCCTGCCGTTCAGAAAGTATTGCGAAAGTACTGAAAGTAAATTTGACAGGAAAATCACAAACAATTAATAAGTACTTGGGTGACTCCGACGTCCTGTTTAAAACAAAAATAGCATTTAGCTAACAACTTTTTATGAGACCTGAGGGTCTCCGGAAAAATGGTATAACAGGACAAGTCGAGAATTAGGTCGGCAGAAAAGAGAAAATGCTGAACAACTTGACAAAGTGGCACAGAGGACGACCAAGGGTCGAACTTATCAAAACTACACAGATGGCCGATATGAAGGGGGAACATGGTTGCCGGCGCCGATCGGTATGACACTCCCTGATGATGATGGTGAACCACGGCTGCATAAAAAAAAAGACACAAAAATAAAACAAGTAACTGAAATGTAAAAAGCTACTCATTACAACGAAATAGGAAGAAGCAGGACGCCAGGCACGCAGAGTTCATAGGTCTTTTAAAATGACGCTTCAGTGGAATACACTGGTTCACGGGCTCGATCTGTTAACTGATTAAGTGTCAAAGGATAATATATCGCCAAATATGGCCTCTAACTTAGACATAAGGACGATATATCGCCGTACTAGGGTCATCGTGTTATTTGTTTTGTTTCGCGGTATCTTCCACAATTTCAATTCTCGTTGAACGGACATTTAAACGTTAATATCTGTTCATTTGATTGTGCACTATGTTTGGTCCAAACCTGCCTTTTACTTGGCACTGAATATGCTAATACTAATATTTAGAGGTCGGACAAGGAAGATAAGACGAATTAGCCCCACTGCACGATCTTTGTACACCAACCCGAGTACTCCAGGTTGGGGTGGAGGGGCGCATTCTATTCCAGGGGTAAATAACTTCCAGGGCGGGGGGCGCTGTCTATTCGAGGGGCGAAGAACATCCAGGGTTTTTGGGGGAGGGGGGAGGGGGAGAAAAGAAGATGAAACAAGCAAAGTCACAATCGAAAAGATCTAGGAATGCCAGTGTCAAACATTGCATTTGGGTTTAAAAATGTGCCATAGGACTAGACGGCTGATAGTATCAGATACATAAAACAGGATAGACGTAAGACGGGATAGCATAGTTGATCAATACACACCTGTGTGCACATGCTCGTGCGCACATACACACCCCTACACACGGCGAACACTTGCACACCCATACACGCGTAGCCTTTTGTCTACTCCAGCATTAGGTTAATGAGGAAAAATGGTACTGTTAGATTCACACAAGAGACAACATTGCAGTTATAGACATATTTCAAGCGAACGAAAAAAGAAGAAGGTACTGGCGTAAAAGTAATACGCGCAGATATGAATCAGTGCAAAACGAAACCTTGCATATAAGGAGGAAGTTGCCACGGGCTTGACTAAACAGTGCGATGCAATTCACCAACTGCTGAACGATATCGTCATGTGCCATGCCGATGAGCGTGGGTGGTCGTGGTTCGACGTCTCAAACGATCTCTAGAGTTTTCGATCAGGTCTGTATTATTGTGCCGAATATATCACGTGAGTAATTATCTCTTTGTCTTGTGTACGGACTGCGCCAGGGCTGAGGCTTTAAGACCTACTCTTTTTCAATTTCCAGCTGTCCTGGGATAACATTATAACAGGAAGACAGAACCTCCTGTTTACGCCCTTATCCGAAGTTTCCTATCTTACTACCCAAGAGATCAGGTAAAGGGGGGGGGGTGTGTGTGTGCGCGTGCGTGCGTGCGTGCGTGCGCGTGTGTGTGTGTGCTATATATATATATATATATATATATATATATATATATATATATCACTAAAATACAAACGTTCTTGGACAAATTCCCATTAAACCAGTACCTTCTGAGCCTGAGGCAGGCACCGTAACCTCCCAGCCACGCCTCCCCAACCTCTTGTTTTACCGGTTACCTCTTTTTATTACGTTTGTTTGTTTGTTTGTTTGTATGTTTGTTTGTTTGTTTGTTAGTAATGTTTGTAAGTCTTCGACAAAGATAGGAATCGAAACACTGAACATGTATGACGTAATGCCACAGATTCATGTTTATTGTTTTTTGGGGGTTGTTACACAGTTGAGTATATTTTAACACATCTTCCATTCATTTATACATAAGTTTATGGCATGTTGCTTTTATCCATCTGGCCTGTGGTCTTGGCGAAGAAGGGTGTCTTCTCATGTCATCCTGTTCCTCTTCTACCTTGCGGTGTAGAGGTGAAGCTAAAACAACAGGAGGATGCTTGTTTATTGTCTTCATATATCGTGATTCTCATTGACTTTGTTATTTCCTGTGTCCGGGGGTTGCGTGGTTTCGAGGTATGGTGTCCGCCTCGAGTGCTGGAGGTCCCGGATTCAAGCACGGGTGAGGACCGGGATTTTTTTCACGTGGACTTCTAGTAATAAAATTTCCCCCTGGTCTCTGGGTAGTGAGATCCGACGCCCGTGTGTATTGTTGCGCACGTAAAAAATCCCTTGGCAGTTGGAAATCGAAAAAGAGTAGCCTAACGGCGCTGCCGGGCAAAATTTCGAGTTAAAAATCTACCCAAAGTATTTCAGGATCCTCGCCGGTGCTACGGAGTTCGTGCACTGAGCTGAGTTTCTCCAGACTCAGGTTTGAGTTAGGAGGAGAACGGAGCACTTATGGGTTACGCCCGTGTGCCGTGATGTTGATCCATTGACTAAACTAAACTAAACTAAACTAAACTAAACTATTTCCTGTGTCCATCATTTACATGGTCGGTCTCTTCTTCTGGTTCCATTTGGTCCGTGCATCACTGCTTTTTGTGGTATACCATCAGTTGGTATCCTAGTTATGTGGCCGAATCATTTCACACACGGTATAAGTTAGCATTTGTTGTTTCTCAGAAGGATCTTATAATATCTTGTTTGTTTCGTTCACGCAAGCTTCGTTAATTTACCAATGGCTCCTGATTTCCCGAGAGCGCACTTAGTTTTTCAAAACAGTGGCGCCTGTTTTATGTTGTTGTGTAGGGTCGCGTCATGTTATAATTGCCACCAACGATATTTTGTAATGCGTTATTTTATGTTCTGTGAATGTTCGTAGTATGTTATATTATGTTATATAAATGACTGTCGGCCGGTCTCCCTGGCCTAGGTGTTTACGTCTTTCTCCGTAAATCCTGCATACTCTCGTGAGTAACGTGATGTGCGCTAGAAACGGTAGCGGTTCTCGCCGCGTCGGTAGCTTACGTGGTATATGAGCCTACGCTCAGAAAGCAATGGCAAACTACTGAGCGTAATCTTGCCTAGTACATCAACAGCAGCTGAAAAATGCTGGCGTTGACTGCAACGTCCTGTAAGGGATATGAAAAAAAATGACTATTATGTTATTATTACCAACAACGATGTTTGTTATTCTAGCGGAAACTTCATTATGAAATTGTTATTCTATGATTGATAGTAAATACATACAGACAGACAGGTTGACAGACAGATTTATTTGCAGGCAGACACATAACAGCAGACAGACATAATGACAGGCAGACATACAGGCTGATATAGAGGCTGACAGACATTCAGGCAGATAAACAGAGACATCAAGACAGACAGATATACAAGCAGACAGACATACATACTGATAGGCATACAGACAGACAAGCAGGTTGATATACAGACAGACAGACAGTCAAGCAGATAAACAGAGACAGCCAGCCATACAGACAGACAGAGATATGCATGCAGGTAAGCATATACACGTAGACAGACAGACAGACAGACAGACAGACAGACAGACAGACAGACAGACAGACAGACAGACAGGATGTTAGGCAAGTAGTTAGATATAACTATTTCCGGCATGCAAACAGACATGGTTGTCTATACAAGAAAACTATGAATAGAGGCGCACTTGGAAAGCGCAGAAGAGGGGGGCCACAGCTCAGATGGATTCAGGTTCTATAAATAACTGTTCTATAAATAACTGTTCTATAAATAATTACATTATTATTACCAACAACGGTGTTTGTTATTCTAGCGGATGACTGCGTTATTACTTGGTTATTCTAAGATTGGTAGTAAATACATACAGATAAACAGACAGGTATACATGCAAGTAGGCAGATATAAGCAGACAGACAAACAGACAGACAAACAGACATATAGGCAGGCTGATATACAGGCAGACAGACAGTCAGACAGGTAGACAGACAGTCAGACAGGTAGGTAACCGGACAGACAAGATGGCTGGCAAGCAGTTATAAATATTTCCGGCATGTAAACATACACTCATGTCTGTAAGAGAAAACTATGGAGAGAGGTGCACTTGGGAAGTGGAGGAGATTAGGACCACAGCGCAGATGGATTCGCGATCTACTAGATAATTTACATGACATTTGAGACATGACATCTGGCTTATGATAGATATAAATCTGGAAATACTGTTATCATGACGTATGACTTTTGATAGATAGAAATCTCCAAATACTGTTATCATGACATCTGGCTTATGATAGACAGAAATCTCGAAATACTGTTATTGCAGACAAGTTCTGCAACGGACAATCAAATGGATTATGGTATCATTATAATTTGGCATTCCATCAGTATAATTTTTAAAATCAATTTTACAAATAACTAACTTTAAACTTAAATCACAGAAAAGCATAGTACACAGTCCGCGGTGCTATTGACATATGCAAAAGCAGTACTTGAGGCGCTCGTGTCTGGGAAATTGCCAGTATTAGGGACACTACTATATGAGCCAGGCTGCCAGCGTATGGTCACCATACAGTGGATACCGTCCCACTGTGGAGTACCTGAAAACAAGAGAGTTGATCGACTAGCTAAGGGAGGAGCAATAGAAGAACAACCTGACATGTATGGTACATACCACCAAATGAAAGTTAGTTAGTTGCATATCCTGTACAGGACGTAGCTGTCAACTTCATCATTTTTTGGCTGTTGGTGATTCCTGGGGAAGTTTCCGATCAGTAGTTTGCAATTGCTTTTTGAACGACCGGCACTCACACCATTTTGCTGAAACCAACGCAAGGCGGTCTGCTTCTAAATCGCTCGCAGTTGTGTTTCGAGCACGAATTTCATTGGTAACCTCTTCGCCACATAGACAGTGCCACAATAAAAGAATGATACAATCAATCAGAGACCAACAGACACCAGCGCAAGATGATTACCACTTTAGAGACAGACCGGAACAAATAATTATTGTGCGCCTCAGAACAGGACACAATAGACCGCATGTATACAACATTCAAGTCTGGTGAATCAGCCAAGTGCACATGTGGATTGGCGCCGCAGACAGCAGATCACACACTCCAAGACTGCCCAAAATACGACATATCTAGGCAAACCTTTTGGCCTAGAGAAACAACAGTGTAAGATCAATGGGGGGAACGGTTGAGGCCACTAAGACAATTACATAAATAAACACACATAGTATTATTTCTTCTCCTTCTTTGAGTGCTAAATAATACTATGTGTGTTTATTTATGTAACAGTGGAAGATAAACTATATGGACCACCGAGCAAACTAAACCGACAGTGACATTCGATCAAGAGTCAGCACTGCAGTTACAGACAGATTTCAAGCGAACGAAGAAGGAGAGGCAGAATACGGAGAGCACTGGATGAGAGGATGCGGTGTCCTGCTTCGGCTTAGAAGGTACATTTTAAATCTCAGGTACTGGGCTACATCTCAGGTACTGGGTTAAACCTCAAGTACTAGGTTTAATCGCAGGTACTGGGTATAATTATAGGTACTTAATTAAATCCCAATTACTTGATTTAATCTCAGCTACTGGGTTAAATATCAAGTACTGGGTTTAATCTCAGGTATTGGGTTTAAGCTCAGATACTAGGTTTAATCTCATTATCCATCCATCATGTGCCATGCCGGTAAACGTGGGTGGTCATGTTCTGCCATCTCACTCGATCAGCAGAGTCGTGGATCAGCTCAGTGTTCCTGTCTCGACCATGCCATGTGGCCAACCCATTGCTGGAGGTCCCGGGTTCAGGCTCCGGTGAGGTCCAGGATTTATTTAAAAAATCCACCGGGACTTCCAGTAATTTCCCCTGGTCTCTGGGTAGTGAGATCGGACGCCCGTGTGCAACGCACGTAAAAAATCCCTTGGCAGTTGGAAATCGAAAAAGTGTAGCCTAACGGCGCTGCCCGGGCAAAATTTCGAGTTAAAAATCTACCCAAGTATTTCAGGATCCTCGGCGGTGCTACGTAGTTCGTGCACTGAGCTGAGTTTCTCCAGACTCAGGTTTGAGTTAGGAGGAGAACGGAGCACTTATGGGTTGCACCCGTGTGCCGTGATGTTGATCCATATACTAAACAAAACTAAACTAAACCATTCAGGTATTTACTTCTCGGTCTTCCCCTTGGTCTCTTCCCTTCGATCTTGCCAGTTGTCACCAAGTTCTCCAAGTCATTTCTTCTCATAACATGCCCAAAAAATGTTGACTGTCTACGTCTAATGACTCTAATCAGTTTACGATCTTCATTTGTTTCTTGAAGGACTTGCTCATTGGTTTTTCTGTCCGTCCATGGTATTCTTTGCATTTTCCTCAGAAACCACATTTCCACGGCGTTTTTCAGCTTGACTGCTTATTGTCCACGCTTCACATCCATACAAAAGCACAGGTTCTATGTAGCACCTCAACACTCTTGTTCTCGTTTCAATTGATATCTTTTTATTGGTCAGTATGTTTTTCATCTTGCAAAAAGGCTACATTCGCAATGGCAATTCTTGTTCTAATCTCTTCAAGGCACCTCCCCTCAGATGTTATGACTGTGCCGAGATAACAGTATCGATTCACTTGTTTAAGAATATGCCCATCTACTCGTATATCACATTGTGGTATTTCCTTCTTCCCAGTGACGACCATAATCTGTGTCTTCTTAATATTCAGTTCTAACCCTAGTTGTTCACTGTGTGCAACAACCGCATCTACTAAATTTTGCAGGTCCTGTTCATTGTCTGCAATCAAGACTATCATCTGCATATCTAATGTTATTGATGTATCTTCCCCCAATGTTGATTCCTTCCATATCTTCTATATTTCTGAATATATTTTCACTGTACAGGGAAAAAAGATCTGGAGACATTACACATCCCTGTCTCACACCTCTTTTAATAGGCTGATATTGACCTACATCGTTATCAATTCTGATGGCAGCTTGTTGTTTCCAATATATGTTTTTTACAAGTCTAAGGTCTTTTCCATCAATTTGTAGATCTTCAAGCATCCTTATCATGTCGACATGTCTCACTTTATCGAAAGCCTTTGTGTAGTCAATAAAGCAAAGATATAGATCTTTGTTTACTTCTATAGAACGTTCGATTACGGTTCTCAGTATATACACAGCATTTACTGTGCCCTTGCCTTCTACAAACCCACATTGTTCTTCTCCTATTTCGGGTTGTATTTTCTTCCTAACTCTTTGCATGATAATTATAGAGTTGGTAATTTTCAAATAACCAATGGTAGTTAATGCTTTCACACGTCCCCTGATCTCTTGGGTACTGAGATCAATTACTTAGGCGTCTCTGATAAGGGTGAAATACTGAAGCTTCTTTGTGCAAGTTGTGTACGTTGAAAGATTATACGGCAGCTGGAATTCGCAAAGAGATGTCATTGCAAAATTGTTAGGAAAGGAAACTTACCTACGGGTAGAGAGAGCCCGTTACTTGGGGAGGAGGGGGAGGGGGGGGGGAGGAGTCTGTCTAGAGGAAGCAAAGTTTACGCAAGCAAATGCCGAAGTCGAACACGCTGACCTGTGAGGTGCTTAACGAGATATGACGCACTCCCCTAGAAACTGAAACAAAGAAAGAGGGGAGGAGGAGGAGAAGAAGAAGAAGAAGAAGAAGAAGAGGAGGAGGAGGAGGAAGAGGAAGAGGAGGAGGAGAGGAGGGGGAGGAGGAGGAGGAGGAAGAAGAAGCTTCAATTATTGTGTGAATAATTGGAGACACATAACAATAACAATCACCCCTCACCCCCACCCCACAGAGAGAGAGAGAGAGAGAGAGAGAGAGAGAGAGAGAGAGAGAGAGAGAGAGAGAGAGAGAGAGAGAGAGAGAGATTTGGAAGTTAGCAGTTCCTTTATATCTTGCCTTCTCTGTTCTCCACCCAACACAAGACACCAGTCTGACGCCCTGGGTCATTCTGCGTTACGAGCTCTGACCCAACTAATCACATAGCCACAACAAGCTACCCCCCTAAAGATAAGACACTCCGGCTTTCTCCTTTGCGGAAGCATCTACCATAAAAAAGGCACTTCAAGGAAAGTTAACAGGAAAGCAGCAGCGCAATTTAGCTGTGTATTCTCATTGTCCCTTTGTCTTGTCACTTTTCGTTAGTAGTTTCAAAAGCGTTTATCTCGGAAATTTTTTCATAAGGAAAATTTGCTGGCTCGACACTGAATTTATTTTCCCCCCTCATATCCTTTACAGGACATCGCTGTCATCATCGGCATCTTTCAGCTGATTGTTGATTTCTAGGTAAGATTACGCTCAGTAGTTTGACATTGCTTTCTGAGCAACCGGCTCACATACCCCGTAAGTTACCTACGCGGCGAGAACGGCTACCGATTCTCGCGCAAGTTACCTTCATCACGTGGATATACGGGATTACGGAGAAAAACGTTAACCCCTAGGCAAAGGAGACTGGCCTGAATTTATTCCTTATAATAAATAGTGTAAAAGCAGTAACAGGCGGAGAAACAGTTCTTTGTATTCACATGTAGAATGTAACATTACATAAACTATGAATCGCCCTGACAAGCACCGGTTCTGTGGGTACGAAAGTATTTCGTAACCCCCGCATACCGCGTTTGAAACACAGATGAGGAAGATTTGGCTGCACACCGCCTTGCGTTGGTGTTTTATACAATGCAATGATTTCAGGTCATTCAGAAATCAATGGCAAACTACTGAAAGTAAAAGTGACAAGAAATTACAAAAACCGAAAAACGACGGTGCTGGCTGCTGCGTCCTGTAAAGATACGCCAACTAACTAACCCTGACGTCAGCATTATTCGTGTAAGTCTGACCTTCTTTAATCAGAATTATTCTTAAGTAACAGACAGTATCTCTCCGCAGGTAAGTTTCTTTTCTAATCAGTCTTTTCCAAGCTCTCCACGCTGCAAGGCACATGATGATGATGATGATGAAGCTGTCGGCTGAAGCGACGCCGAAGTATTCATAAAATACAAACGATCAAGAAGAGAGAAAGTACAGGAATTCAAGAATAGGCGCATATTAAAAAAACACTATGAACAATGGCATGTCGTGGGAGCGCTGTGTACTTCTGAAAGGACAAAGGAAAGGGCATAATATTAATAGTAACATTGAAGCCTTCTGTGCATGTCGTAGGGAGCGACCAAGGAGAGTGGAAGTGAGACTGACTACCTCATATCGTAGAACACATTTCCTGCAAAATACTTGTCATAAACACGCCTACAAAGGTCTCGGTGTTAGTTGGTTAAGGGTTTAGACTAAATAGGGACATGAAAGGAGGCGAAAAAAGCGGCGGCGGCGGCAAAGAAGAAGAAGAAGAAGAAGAAGAAGAAGAAGAAGAAGAAGAAGAAGAAGAAGAAGAAGAAGAAGAAGAAGAAGAAGAAGAAGAAGAAGAAGAAGAAGAACAATGTCAAAGAGACTGAAGTACAGTGACCACATTACATGTCATGGTGGATTAGACAGAGTAGTTAGTAACGGAAACTGTGCGATGGTTGTGTCTAGTTGGTCGTGCTTCGAAGTACACTTGTTCCTGCAGCGAGGCGCCGAAGTCATTTGGAGGCGACACATTTTATGCTGTCTAGTGCGTCTTCTAGTCTATATTTCCTTCTTCTCCTTCTGTGAACGCCAAATAATACTATGTGTGTTTATTTATATAATAGAAATCTCCAGAACCCGTGAGACACGCTGTGAGGAGGGTTACTTTCACTAAAGAGAACGAGGCTGTGTGAAGACAAATAATTGCACACATTGAACTGGTGTTGTGGGGAAAACTGCCAGACGTCGAGAATCTTCCCGCCAGGTTATGGTTATAGGTACGATCTACATATACAACTGTTCTCCATTCTTGTTTCGTGCGCATATTATTTTCCCGCTTTACATTTTCCGTTTTTGTTTTTAACACTCTTATTTCGTTCTGCCTTTCTGTATTTCGTTTCCTCAACATTTCGTTGGTACATGTGTGTTATTAATGTGTGATTGTCATAAAACACATGTCATAAGAACTATTTTGGAATATGATAGCAAATACTACTGTTGCTAATACTGGACTGCGATTTCCCTATTACCAGTATCCCTCGCCATCAGGCAAACCCACTCCGACTTCTGAGATACTTGTAATTTACGTCCTCAATTCAAGGACGAGAAGTCAACATTAAGGTCCAACTGACCGTGTGTGGCATTCCATTACACATTGTCACCAACAAATTACACCAATGCTTTGTTGAATGAACAGACGTACTTTGACGCTCGGCCAGCCAGAATCCTCAATTGGAAATATACTTATGCTCAAATATTTATACATAGAAAGATGCTTAATATCATCAGCATTTGCTATACAATCAACAGTCTCTGAGAAGAACTGATTCTCAAATTATATTTTTTGGCCTAATCATTCAGCTTTAAGAAAATAAAAACAGTCAGGTTTTTCGGCGAAAAAGTGAGAGATAATAAACACAATCACAGTGTACATACCTTACAACGAACTCTACTACCGGAAATGTAAATCACTTATTTTGGGAGGGGTGGGGGAAATCAATGATGATACTTTAAAAAAAAAAAAATCATACAATAAAAATAAGTTACACTACGACACCACGAATCGACGGTTTACTTATAATAATCTTCCCTGGGAACAACACAAACAGTCTAACGAAAACCATTGGGGGGGGGGGGGGGGGGGGGGGGGGGGGGCATATCCTTTACAGGACATTGCTGTCAACATCAGCATCTTTCAGCTGATTGTTGATTTCTTGGCAAGATTACGCTCAGTAGTTTGCAATTGCTTACTGAGCGGCCGGCTCACATACCCCGTAAGTTACCGACGCGATTCGAACCACTGCTGATTCTCACCGTCGTCACGTTACTTACGAGAGTATATGAGATTACGGGAAAAGGTCGCTAACCTCTAGGCCAGGAAGCCGGCAAAGAAAACCATGCAATTATAAAATTTAATAACATAAAACACAAAGAGAAAAAGTCTAGGTAGGACACGTTGCTAAGCTTAGTGTCGTAGTATACTTACTTTTATTTTATTTTTTTTTTTTTGGGGGGGGGGGGGGGTGGATTTAATCATTGATTTTCCCTATATGATTTTCCCTATATGATTTTCCCTATATGATTTTCGTTTTCCATAGTGAGTTCGTTGTAAAGTATGCACACAGTGTCTGTGTTTAACCTCTTCACGGCAGTCTCACATACCTAACTAGTTTTATTTCCTAGTGTTATATTCTTCTGCAGCCGTTATTTCTCTGATCTATTATCATTCTTAACATCGGCGACGTGGAGAGGGAGAACTTGCTACTGGGCAACAGCTGGTTCTCCGATTTCCATTGCCCAGGCTTGTGCCATGAAGAGGTCACTTCAGCACCGCGTAAAACGGTGACACAACACGGGAAGCAGCATTTGCCGGTTATAAGTCTTAATGCTCGATTGGCGTAGAGCAAGACGCCAGGGGCTACTTCCGACGGTGGGAGAGACCATCGTATCTCACTAGACAGCTACCGCCCGCCTAAGCTGGGCATCCCCCAGTCAATAAGGTGTTGTCTCGCCACGGTTCATCTGCTCCTGAGGGTGTGTGGAGCTTAGGGGAAAATCCTGACACATGGACCGCAATCTATACACCTAGCAACAAGAAAAAAACAAAATAACCAGCCCTAAGGCTGGGAACATGGAACGTAAGAACCATGACCCCTGGCATCTCAGACGATCTAAACGAGATTGTGGATGCCCGCAAAACTGCAGTGATAAACAACGAACTACTAAGACTGGGGATAGACATTGTCGCCCTGCAAGAGACCAGACTCCAAGAATCTGGAAGCATCAAGGAGAGGGACTTCACTTTCTACTGGCATGGCAAGCCGTGCGGAGAGACCAGGGAGCATGGAGTTGGCTTCGCTATCAGAAACAAGCTGCTCAATTCCATCATACCACCAAGTGATGGCACTGAAAGAATATTGAAGCTCCAACTCCAGACAGAGGCAGGCCCAGTTAGTATTATAAGCGTTTACGCCCCAACACTAACTGCAGCATCAGAATCTAAAGACAAGTTCTATGACGACCTTAGCAAAGAAGTCAGTGAAACACCAGAGAAACAACATCTTTTTATCCTGGGGAATTTCAATGCCAGGGTTGGCTCCGACCACGAATCTTGGCCTTCATGTCTAGGACAGTTTGGCATTGGGAAGATCAATGACAATGGACAACGTCTCTTGGAATTCTGCAGCCACCATAATCTGTGCGTGACCAACACCTTCTTGGACACGAAACCTCAACACAAGGTGTCATGGAGGCACCCCAGATCAAAGAACTGGCACCAACTCGACCTGGTGCTCACTAAAAGCAGCAATCTCCGCAATGTACGGCTGACTCGCAGCTATCACAGTACCGACAGCGACACCGACCATTCACTCGTCTCCAGCAAGGTGAAGATAAAGCCCAAGAGAATCTACAGAAGCAGAACAGACGGAAGACCACGCATTGACACCAGCGGCACCCAAAATAAAGAGAAGGTCAACAAATTCATGCAGGCTCTAGCGGATACTCTGCCCGGCCCCACAGACGGAGATTCCACCGAGAGATGGAGTCATTTTCGCGACGCCATCTACAATACAGCACTATCAACATTTGGCAAGAAGCAAACTAAGTCAACCGACTGGTTTGAAGCACACTCTGAAGAGATGCTCCCAGCCCTGGAGATAAAGAGACATGCATTCTCAATGTATAAAATTTTCTCTTCATTGCTTTTAATTTTTTTCATCTTTTCATTCTTCTCGTCCTGTCGTCACGTGTTGATATAGTCACAGGAGATCTCCTTGGCTAAATGTTGTGTTTTGTGAATGTGTTTGTTTGCTGATGAAGGCCAATCGTCGCAACGTCCTGTAAGTATCGTAATTCTGTTATGTAAAGCTGCATTACTTTGTGTCATTTTATATTGTTTACATTTTCACAGCTTTACCGCAGTTCCATCTAATTTTGCTCACACAAGAAGATCAAATAAATCGATTTTCGTGATTAAAAAGAAAAAAGATTAAAAGTCAAGAGGATCGGCTCCATTGCACGTGGTTTTACTCCATACGGCTCGGTCTCTTTCCGCAAGACGGCCTGCCGAAAACTTCGCACACAGCACGAACTCCCTAGCCCAAGCAACGACCTCTAGCAGTCTCCGACAAAATTGCACTTATGAACCCAACGACGACAGCCGGAATCAAATCCACAACCTTCGGAGCGCGAAGCAGGCGGATAACCACTTCGCCACAGAGACTCCCTGTCCGTGATATAGGTCTTGGTATTTCAATCTGCCGTATTCTGTTAGTAATCTCGAACAAATTATTCCCTCAACTTGCCTTGAAAATTGCTGAGAAGCAAACTTTTTCATCACTGTCAAGTCAGTCTGCATATTCGGTGCCTCGTATGTGGCCGGGCCTGATGATACCTATTGCATTTTCATCTGCTTGTCCACAAACTGCCTTGTGTGTTTTTGTCTTTTTATTATATTCTTTACATTTCCCAGAGACACATCTCTGATGTGTCTATCGCGTGTTTCTCGTTATATCTACTTATTCTCGCGTGTTCTTTCAGGGCCGGATTATTACATGTTGAGGCCGTAAGAACTTAAAAGATGTTGGTTCTGCTATCGCGATCATCATCATCATCAAGTGCCTTGCCGGCTGGGCGTTGGCAAACTAGCTTGTTCACAGATTGCCGTCTCCGACAGCATGGATCGATTCATGTGTTGACTACTTTCCGTGACATGACACAAGACTTAAGAATGTTATCACGCTGTCTTTCTCTATCTCTCTGTCCACACATCTTTCTAGTTGTAAGATCATGTTCCAAGTTGTGTCTTCTCTTAATGTGCCCCCCCCCCCCCCCCCCTCCCTCCTTTCCTAAAAAAAAAAAAAAAAACGAAAACCCCTTCTTTCTGATGTCTGTGATAAGTTGTCTTTGAGACTAAGCTTTACTCAAAATATCCAGATTTTCCTTATTCTATATATATATATTAGCTGACCCGGCCCGGCTTCGCCCAGGCCCTGGAGGGGATCTATCTATCTATCAGTCTGTCTGTCTGCTTGTTTGTCTGTCTGTCTGTCTGTCTGGCTGACCCGGCCCGGCTTCACCCAGTCCCTGGTGGGGAGCATCTCATTTAATTCATATAAGTAGTCATATAAGCTCTCCCGTTCCCGACTATCTGTCTGTCTATCTGTCTGCCTGTCTGTCTGTCTGACCCGGCCCGGCTTCACCCAGTCCCTGGTGGGGAGCATCTCATTTAATTCATATACGTAGTCATATAACCTCTCCCGTTCCCGACTATCTGTTTGTCTGTCTATCTGTCTGTCCCGGCCCGGCTTCACCCAGTCCCTGGTGGGGAGCATCTCATTTAATTCATATACGTAGTCATATAAGCTCTCCCGTTCCCGACTGTCTGTCTATCTGTCTGTCTGTCTGACCCGGCCCGGCTTCACCCAGTCCCTGGTGGGGAGCATGTCATTTAATTCATATAAGTAGTCAAATAAGCTTCCGTTCCCGACTATCTGTCTGTCTGTCTATCTATCTGACCCGGCGTGGTTTCGCCCAGCTCCTGGCGCACAGTAACTTAAAAGAATGTCCTTCCACACACCATTCATTATTTTTAATGAAAACTGTTTTTAATCACCGACATGACAGTTGATAAGTTCTGTAAGCAGAAAAAGATGAGTTACAATGTTATGCATTATGCATTATTTTTATGCAAACTTTGAAAATGCCTTAATGATTATATCATTATTTATTATAACTCATATGCCTGAAAATAACTATAGACAAAGAGTTTAACAATAGTGCAAGTAAGTCCAACAATATGACTATAAAGTATATAGAAATGTTATTAAAAGTTATGCCCCTTGAAATAACTTTTCTAGAGTGAAGTCCCCCTGCTATATAGAAGTTATATAATGAAAAATGAAAAAATAAATGTTATTAAATAAGTAGAAGATTTTACACTATGAAACTATTATAGTCGGTTGCACAGGAATGAAAGGAAGACGTGTAGAAAATTTCATCTCAATCGGATGTACCGTTATCGAACCCATCCAATACAAACAAAACCACAAACAAAGTCACATACACTCTGTTCTATGTTTAAAAGACAAAAATGGGAATATGATAAATACCAATGAAGAAATGTGCAACACATGGAAAGAATATTTTATTGAATTACTAAATTGTGAAGCTCCAAGTAACATTTTCCCACAGGAAGAGGTTCTAACATGCGAACCACAAATTGAAGAACCTACATTTGAAGAAATCCTATATGTAATCACACGACTTAAAAACAATAAGGCAACTGGGACTGATGGAATTGCTGCTGAATTTATAAAGGCAGGTGGCCATGCATTACATCTAAAGCTATACGAACTAATAATAAAAATCTGGAGGACAGAAGAATTACCCCATGACTGGAAAGAGTCATTATTGATACCTATCTTTAAGAAAGGAGACAAGTTCCAATGTGGAAATTATAGAGGAATATCACTACTGTCCACAAGCTATAAGATACTATCCGCAGTATTACTAAATAGACTAAAACCATATTCAGAAGACATATTAGGTGACTACCAGGCGGGTTTTAGACAAAACAGATCAACAATAGATCAGATATTTATCTTACGACAAATAGCCGAGAAACATTGGGAATATAAAAGAGATCTCCATAACATTTTTGTGGATTTTAAAAAGGCTTATGATAGTGTCCATAGGAATAGTCTATGGAATGTTATGCAGGAATTTGGAATACCAAGGAAGTTAATTAACATGACCAAACTATGCATGGAAGATACTTATAATATAGTAACATATAAAGGCAGGAAATCAGACCCCTTCCAAATAACATCTGGCTTGAAACAGGGTGATGCACTATCGCCGCTACTCTTCAATCTGGCTCTAGAGAAAGTTGTAAGGAAGGTAAAGGAGGAATGTGATATTGGAGGAACATCCAAGCTGCTTGGTTATGCAGATGATATAGATATTATAGGGCAAAGTGAACAAAAGACATTAGAAATATTGACTCACTTAAAGGAAAAAGCCCAACAGATGGGGCTGGTTATCAACCAAGATAAGACAGAATATATGGTAATTTCAAGAGACGGAATGGCTAAAAACTCTGGCCACATACAAATAGATAATATGACCATTAAAAGAACGGAAACATACAAATACCTGGGTACAATCTTCAACTGCTCCAACATCATAAGGGAAGAAATACAAACTAGAATCAACTCTGGAAATAAGATATACTATGCACTACAACATCTACTAAAATCAAAGGCGCTATCTCGTAACACCAAAATCACAATATACAAAACACTGATCAGACCAGTTGTGCTGTATGGCTCTGAAACCTGGAGTACAACGAAAGGAGACGAAGCCTTGTTACAAACCTTTGAGAACAAAATTTTAAGACGCATCTTTGGACCCATTAGGGATACACAAAGTGGAGAGTGGAAAAGAAGAAGTAACAAAGACATTTATGATTTGTTTAAGTCCCCGCTAATCACTGGTATCATGAAGGCTAATAGACTACAATGGCTGGGGCATATAGAAAGAATGGAAGATAATAGGGAAACAAAACTCGCTTACACTCAGGAAATAAATGACCGTAGACCCCGAGGTAGACCAAGAAGGCGGTGGAGAGATAATATACATACAGACCTACAAGCACTTGGAATCAACGACTGGCAAGAGAAGGTCCACCAGAGAGACGAATGGAGACAGATTGTATTTGCAGCAAAGAACCTCAATGGCTCGGAATGCTGAAGAAGAAGAGATATCCCTGCTCTTCATGTCTAGTTGTAAGGAGGTAAAGAGGACTGGTTGGGGAACATCCATTTTATCAATGAATAGTATATAGGCAAGTACAGACATTGAATATTGCTCCTTGGAAAAACCCGGGGGCGGTTTCAACCAAGTAGCAGAATTATGTAATTCAAAACGATCTAAACCTCTGTCCCATATCATGTTTATCTGCATCTGTGCCCGGCCCGCTTACCCAGTCCCTGGGGGAGCATCTCATCTAATCATATACGTAGTCATATAACTCTCCGTCCCGACTGTCTTCTATCTGTCTGTCTGTCTGACCCGGCCCCACAGTCCGGTGGGAGCATGTCATTAATTCAATAAGTAGTCAAATAAGCTTCCGTTCCCGACTATCTGTCGTCTGTCTATCTATCTGACCGGCGTGGTTTCGCCCAGCTCCGGCACAGAACTTAAAAGAATGTCCTTCCACACATCATCATATTTTTAATGAAAAACTGTTTTTAATCACCGACATGACAGTTGATAAGTTCTGTAAGCAGAAAAAGATGAGTACAATGTTATGCATATGCATTATTTTTATGCAAACTTTGAAAATGCCTAATGATTATATCATTATTTATTATAACTCATATGCCTGAAAATAACTATAGACAAAGAGTTTAACAATAGTGCAGGTAAGTCCAACAATATGACTATAAAGTATATAGAAATGTTATTAAAAGTTATGCCCTTGAAATAACTTTTCTAGAGTGAAGCCCCTGCTATATAGAAGTTATATAATGAAAAATGAAAAAATAAATGTTATTAAATAAGTAGAAGATTTTACACTATGAAACTATTATAGTCGGTTTGCACAGGAATGAAAGGAAGACGTGTAGAAAATTTCATCTCAATCGGATGTACCGTTATCGAACCCATCCAATACAAACAAAACCACAAACAAAGTCACATACACTCTGTTCTATATATATATATATATATATATATATATATATATATATATATATATATATATATATATATATATATATATATATATATATATATATTCAAAATAAAAACAAAATAAATCGTAAAATAAAGATTCATTTTTGAAATTAATCAGAAGAAACGGTTAGATTTAAAATAATGTTTATGTGCGTTCAGAAGACAATGGCAAACTCATTCATTCATTCAGTAGCATGTCATTTGCAGAACCTCGCTCCCATAACAACCTTCCGGAAAACCTCTCGATCATAAGCAAGATGTCCCGCGTCCGATACACCCATCTGGAGATCATCTCCCACATCCTGCGCCCATCTTCTCTTTGGCCTTCCTCTTCCTCTCTTCCCAGGCATATACCCCTCCATTATTGTTGTCTCCAAACTTTCATGACGTTTCAAGTGACCAAAATATTTCAATTGTCTTTGTTTTATCGTCTTTGGTAACCAACCTTCTTCAATATTCAGCTCTTGAAGTATAGATGCATTTGTTCTTTTCTTCACCCAAGATATTCTTAGAACTCGTCTAAAACATTTATATTCAAAGTTTAGTAAGTGTCCAGGTCTCACAGGCTTATGTTGCAATGGGAAAGATGCATGCTCTTAAAAATCTAATTTTTGTAATTCTGTCTGTCGCACTCCATAATGTATTCAGTTATTTTAGTCTTTGAAGAGCAAAGCAAACTACTCAACGTAAACCTACCAAGAAATCACAAAACCAAACATTGCGGGGATTGACTACTATGGTCTGTTAAGGATATGAAAGTAACTTGTTTATGTACATATAAATAAATATAATAATTTGTCCCGAAGCAGTTTCTTGCAATGTGTCCGTGATGTGACAGCGCCACCACATGTCGTAGGTGTCAAGACTTTGCCTCACTTTCGTAAATGTTGCACTTTATTTATTCTTGAAACGTTTTTATTGTGGGAGTTCCTTTTTGTGGGACCGGGTTCAGCTGCACCATGTGCAGTTCTGCACCATATGGTCCGTGGTATGCCTCTTCTCCTTGCTGTACTAAGCTTGTGCTTATTTTGCTTAATGGTTAATCCAGCCCAGATTCCTGTATACAATTTCAACATTTTTACTTTCACTGCTTGCTTGCTTGCTTGTGTTCGCTGGCTGTTATCTCCAGCGCGAAGTCCTGTTTGTCCGATGAAAACATCCTGTTGTCCAACATCAATGTGATGTCATACAGGACCTGATGTTTGCGTGAGTATCCGTTGTCCCATGTCTGGCTTATTGGTGTGCAAACTGGTGGTTCCTCGCCGTGCAGGCAGACACTCTCCGACTTCGGAGGAATACTTTCACTGCGATTATCGCGTCAACCGGCAGGTCACTTGAAGCCTCCGCTCCGAGAGGATAGACAGCATTCGGAAGTCACGCTTCACATCATCCACCTGGGTGTACGCAACCGGACATGCCGGAGTCTGGGGTAATGAGTGCGCTGACCAGCTGGTATATAATGCATAAATATACACGGGAAGAAGCATTGACAGGGCGGATATAATCAATGCAGTACGAACATTAGATATGCGGATGATACAATAATGATTGCAGACAATGAGCAGGATCTGCAACATTAAGTAGATGATGGTGTTGCACACAATGAACAACTTGGCTTAGAATTAAAGTGTAAGAAGACACAGATTATGGTCGTCACTGGGAAGAATGAAATACCAAATTATACTATCCAAGTAAATGGGAATATTCTTAAACAAGTGAATTTGTAAAATTATCTCGGAACAGTCATACCATCTTGTGGGAGATGCCTTGAAGAGATTAGAACAAGAATCGCCATGGCGAAGGTTGCCTTTTGCAAGATGATAAACATACTGACCAATAAAAAGACGTCATTTGCAACGAGAAAAAGAATGTTAAGGTGCTACATAGAACCTGCAATTTTATATGGATGTGAAGCGTGGACATTGAGCAGATAAGCTGAAAAACATCTGACTGCTGTGGAAATGTGGTTTCTGAGGAAAATGCAAAGAATACCGTGGACAGACAGAAAAACCAATGACCAAGTCCTACAAGAAACAAATGAAAACCGGACACTGATTAGAGAAATTAAACGTAGACAGTCAAAATTATTTGGTCACGTTATGAGAAAAAATAAACTGGAGAATTTGGTGACAACTGGCACGATCAAGGGGGAAGAGAACAGGAGGAAGGCAGAGAAGTAAATATACGTGGATGGATTGACCACGTGGAATGGTCGAGAAAACAACACTGAGCTTATCCACGACTCACTGAGCTTATCGGCTCGGAACATGATGATGAGTGCGGACACTCGGTTCGAGGTTAATGACAACGCTCCGGCGCTAGCCCGACAACTGGAACTGAAAGTGAAACCTGGTGAAGCATGTTAATGCCGCCTTCGAGCTCAAGCGAGGAGATACCATAACCAGCCTCTCGTGGGAACAGTGAGCAGAACTACTTCAGGATGGCTGCTGTATCGGAGGGCTGAGAACGCATGGGGATGTCCGTTGTGCGGTGATGTCGTTTAATATAGCATAACATAACATACCATAACATGACCTAACATGACATTACATGACATAACATAACTGATACAGTGCCGAAGGAAAATATATGTGACTTGCCATTTTGACAGAAGACGATATATCGCCATACTCTGGTTATTGTGATATTTGTTTCGTTTCGCAGTATCTTCCACAATTTCAATGCTCTGTGAGCGGAAATTTACATTATAATACTTGTTCATTTGCTTGCGTACCATGTTTGGTTCACAACTACTTTTGTTTGACACCGAATCAGATAATAGAACACGACACTTTAAAATATTCCTACTTAGACTTTTACATTTTTGCTTTCAGCTAGTAGTTTATCTACACGCTCCATTATCTGCAGTGACACTTCGTTGTTCATACATCATTCTGTCTGACTCTAACGTATGTTTAGATTGTATTCTAAACTGTAACTATTTGAAGCATCCAGCGTTCACGAATTACTTTTTTTTTTAAAATAAACTTTTATTTTTTACAAAACAGTGTGTATTTACAAGACAAGGTGCATTGTGTGTTTTTCTTTACATTTACGAAAGAGCAAATGCATTCATATACACATATGATAGTTCATTTATGGCAAGGTGAAATTGCCTACACATTACGTGATGATGATGGTGGTTAAGTAAATTTTTGCTCTCCAAGTATTCTCATGCACACCTAGTTTTATTTAAACAAGTTTAAGTGTAACACGGTATGCATCATGCATGAAACATTGCATGAAACATTGCATGCAACACGCGACCCAGTTTACAAAGTAAATTATAGACGTGCGTGGCGTTAGCTCGTGCGCGTGCGAGGGAGGGAGAGAGAGAGAGAGAGAGAGAGAGAGAGAGAGAGAGAGAGAGAGAGAGAGAGAGAGAGAGAGAGAGAGAGAGAGCAAACCCCAACAGAAGAAAGATTGTGAATTTAGCTGCATTGAATAGTAACTTAATCGCAAGCACAATGGATTTAGTTGAGATTTGTTCATGAATTACCGTCACCGGAAGCCATCAATATCATACAGCGTACAAAAATGAATTTATGAAACAGATGTTTCTTGAAATCTACAACCGCATTCTTCTTGTTTCCAATATTAAAATGGCCGCTGTCACGCCACACGCGGTATGGAACACGACAAAAGGTAAAAAACACATCAGTCGTCTGTGTTTGACGTCTACTCCCAAGTGGATAAATGTACTTAAGTCACACTTCACGGCGTCCTTTAGAGCCCTTTAAATGGGCCAGACATTCCAGAAGACACAGTTGAAATATGACTCTGTCAGGACAGAAAAGGATCCCCAAAAGTAACGAAAACGAATCCACCAAGGGGCAGACAACCGCTTAAATATTTTGTTCTTACATTGCTAGCTTTCTAAAATTCTCAGGGGTTATGTTTCCTTCTTTATTGTCATTACATTCGAGAGACATCTAGAGATACATAAAGCAATATTGTTTGAAAACATACTTGGTGTATCGGATGGGTTTAAACAGAATGGAATGCCGGAATTGTCCCGTAGGATAAGGCGTTGTAATAACATAATTAAGAGCAGTGTGTTACGGACTTTGTGATATTACTGTTGTATCGTGAGAAGATTACTCTTCAGACCAAGAAGAGAGAAAATCATAAATGATGAAATCAATGCTAAGTGGGGGTAAAAACAGGGATTTAAGAGAACAAGAGTATCGACGACATTACATCGGGTTGTATCCCATATGGCTTGGTCTCTTCTTCAGAAAGCGTCACACAAAGCACGACCTCCGTAGCTCCATTAACGACCCTCTGGAGTCTCCGAGAAATTTGCACTCGTGAACAGAACGACGTAGGCGTGTATCGAACCAACTACCTACGGGGCAGGAGAAAGGCGAACTAAATACTTCCCTATTAATATTACTTAGTGGAGGGTAATAGCAACGCTATAGTTAATTAGAAAAGAGCAAATGAAATGGTTCGGCCAAATAACTAGGCTAGCAACTGACAGTATACCACAACAAGCAATGATGTAGAGACCAAATGGAACCAAAAGAAGAGGTTGAACATGTAAACGATGGGCAGAGGGAATAAAAGAGTCTATGGGACTCTCAATAAATGAAGCACACAAACGGGCACTCTCCCGCTGTTTATGTTTCATGTCGACGCCGTATATTAAGAACCAGGTGCGATAAAGACACTGATGTATCGGATGGGTTTAAATCTACGAATAAAATTAGTGGAACTGCGATAAAGCTGTGGAAACGTAAACAACATAAAATAACACAAAGTAATACAGCTTTACAGAACACAATTACAGAAAACACGGGACGTTGCGGCGATGAGTCTTCATCGGCAAACAAGTACATACACAAAACGCAACATATAAACACAGAGAAGACACTACAGTGACTACATTAAGGTATAAGAACGGGTGTAAAAGATTGGACAGATTAAAAGATGAGAACAATGACAATAAAATGGAAAACATGAGAACAATGGCAATACAATGAGAAAAAAAAATGAAGCAATCACAATAACATTAAAATAAAATTAGAACAATGACAATAAAATGAAAAACAATATTATTGGCTATTTATCTCAGAACCCCGGGCTGTGTACACATGTGATTCTGAGATAAGTAGAACATGGTTTGTTCATTGTTTGTTCAATTGTTCCCAGTTTTCCATCTTTGTACAATTACTGCTGTTACCATTTTTAAATTAAAAAACAAAACATTAACTTTTAGTAGATTCCTGATATAGGTCACATTGTGTAGGTCTAGGGCCAGGAGGAAGAGGCGATCACCCTTTTCCTCACGGTGATAAGCGACGAGCCCCGACGTCGAATTCGCGTTCGGCCATGTTCGTGACTTTACGAGCGCAGTTTGCTATCAACTATGCAAGCGCCCTCGTCAATTACTGCTATACCCGATGGTGAGGGACACTAGTAATAGGGAAAGCTAATCCATATGCAAAGAATTACCAGCACTGCGGACACTACTACCTGCACTAGACAGCCAGCATAAAGGTCACAATACACTGCGGAGTGGCCGGAAATGAGCGAGGCGATGAAATAGCTAAAGAAGAAGCAACATAGAGCAACCTGATGTACTAGTCACATACCACCAAAAGAAATAGAATAATCAAATCAGTCACCGATACCAGCACAAGACATACCACCTTATGGACAGACAAGAACAAATCATTATTCTTGCTTCAGAATAAGACACAATCGATTACGGAACCACATGTGCACACAATTTAAGATTGGCAAATCAGCAAAGTCTACATGTAGATTGGCGCCGCAGACAGCACATCACATACTTTAAGACTAACCCGAATTCGAATTATCTAGGCAAATATTGTAGCTTAGAAGAACAATAGTGGAATATAAACTGTATGGACCCAGTGAGTGAACTAATAAAAGACAGCAGAGAGACAATATTGCTTACATACCCCATCAATTTCAAGCGAACAAAAGATGAACAAAATGAATTTACTAACCAACTGACTCAAGGGTTGCCTATGGAGATCCCTAAAACTTAAAACACCACAGAAAGAGAGCCACACGTCTTCCCACAAATGATGAACACGAACAATATCTCAGGCTGGGATTACACCAATATAAATAAAACCGTAAACTGATATGAGAAATTAGACGTAGACAGTTACACCTTTGGGGGAAGGGGAAGGGGTGGGGGGGGGGGGGGGGACACTTACGAGAAGAAATAAACTAGAATTTTGGCCAATAAAAATATGTCGATTGCACCGAGAAAACGAGCGTTGAAGTTCTACATAGAACCTATGCTTTTGTATGGATATGTGAAGCGTGGACCATGAGCAGACAAGCTGAAATAACATCTGATGGCCGTAGAAATGTGGTTTCTGAGGGAAAATGCAAAGACTACCATGGACAGACAGAAAAACACATGAACAAGTCCTACACGAAGCAAATTAAAACGGTAAATTGATTAGAGAAATTAGACGTAGACAGTCGATTTTTTTTTTGGGGGGGGGGGGGGGGGGGTGGCAGTTTATGAGATGATATAAATAAGAAAACTTGGTGACAGTTGGCAATTATGAGGAGGGACAGAACAAGGAGAAAGCAGAGAAGTAAATACCTGGGTGGCTTGGCCACGTGGCAAAATCACAGTCGAGACAAGAACACAGAGCTGATCCACGACTCTGGTGATCGCGTAAGATGGCGAAACACGACAGCCCACAGCATGGCACATGATGATGATGAAATAAAAATGTCCCTTATCAGGAATTTGCCATGGGTCTGCGACGTGATACGGCCATCACATGTTGTAGGCCGGAGTGCACGGGGGGTTAGGTGGTCAGTCTTTTCCTCACTTCTAGCCGACGATGAACGCGGCCGTGAACCCTTGTCCAACCACGTTCAAGGTAGTACCAGCGTAGTTCCCTGTCAGCTACCTTAGCGCGACCACCACTACTGATGAAAGACATACCAACATTCGCTTCAGGTGTTTATCTTTGCATGAAGTGGAAAGACAAAGCGGAGATAAAAAGATGGAGAAGGAAGAGGAGGAGGAGGAGGAAGCGGAGGAGGAGGAGGAAGCGGCGGCGGCGGAGGAGAAGAAGAAGAAGAAGAAGAAGAAGAAGAAGAAGAAGAAGAAGAAGAAGAAGAAGAAGAAGAAGAATAAGAAGAAGAAGAAGAAGAAGAAGAAGAAGAAGAAGAAGAAGAAGAAGAAGAAGAAGAAGAAGAAGAAGAAGGAGGAGGAGGAGGAGGAGGAGGAGTCCAGTTAAACATTTACTCTTGAGGTCTCAGTGAGAACGAGGGAGAAGAAGAAGCAAGAGGAGCAGGTGGAAACGGAATAGGAGAAAGAGAATGAAGAGAAGGAAACCAGTTAAAAATGTAATGTGGAGATCTGAGATAGAACGAGGGAGAAGAAGAATAACTAGCAAGATCTTGGAAAGCATGCATCACGATGTTTTTCTGCTCTATATTGGAAACAGTTCATATCCTGTTTGCAGTTTCTACCCTAAAACGGGTACTAGACGTGTCTGGTTTCTGCACTGCAGTTTTGATTCTTGACCCCTTGTGGCAGTTGGTTAGTCACTGGGTTGGCCTTTAGACATCTTGTTTTCTTTTACCTGCCACACATGTAACCCTCCGTGAAAATACTGTCTAGGTTACTAGGTAACACCCGAACTCATCCTGCTTGGTGCTGTTGTTACAATGTTGAGTAGGACTGACGGTCCGCAGTTTCATGGTTTATCTTGAGGCTTAAAGATGTCTGCCTTTTGTCAAATATGACGGTAGTTCCACGGTAGGTATTACAGAGCTGTGCTGAGTCAAGAACCGATATTTCCATTCGTGTTCCATCCACATCTTCAACAGCCTAGGTTATTAGAACACCGAAACTCATCCTGGTTAGGTGCTGTTGTTACTATATTGAGTAGGATTGATGGTCTGCACAGTTTCATGGTTTGTTCTGAGGTTCAAGGTATTGTGTCTGCCTTTTGTCAAATATAACGGTAGTCTCAATATATTTGGATGTAGTTTCCGTGCTGTATGTATGAATGAGGATATATAGGCGTGAGAGAGAGAGAGAGAGAGAGAGAGAGAGAGAGAGAGAGAGAGAGAGAGAGAGAGAGAGACAGAGAGAGAGACAGAGAGAGAGAGACAGAGAGAGAGAGAGAGACAGAGAGAGGGGGGGGGGGAGCGCAGCCTTAAATTAACATTTCTAGAAACGCGGAACAACGGTACTGAGATGACAGTATGGATACCTGTGGAAATGTCTGATTTTTGCAACATAATAAGCTAATAACAGTACATAATCAACATTGAAAGTTACAAGAACAATATAAAACAAATAACAAGAAACTTACCACAAATTGCGGAACATTCCCGTATTTGCTTCCAGCTTGGCCGATATAGAGTGCCGAACCCGCCTCTATCACAAGGCTTTCTAGTCGTTTGGTTAATACAACCCGGTTAATCTGCTTACAGTTTAAGTAAAGCGTGATTGCCTCCGTCTCAACCTTCAGGCCCAACTTGTTCCAGCGCCTTCCAAGGGAAGGAATTGTGAAGGAGGCAACAACTTCAGAAGTAACTGCCGACTCGGAATTCGCCGTGTAATAGAAAACCAGCCGCTGGAGATCATCATCCGCTGACTCAATAAGAACACCCAGTTGGATTATCTGGTTAGGATTCACTACAGCAAAGATGTATCCCGGATTCTCCTCGTAAGGTCTTATTGTCATAACAACGGCGAATTCCGAGTTTAGGGGTTTTGTGAAATATTCCCCTGCCGAAGACTGTATATGTGCTTCTTTACTTAGTGCGAACGCTGGGTATCCATCTATACCCGTGTCGTAGGTGATGCCTTTTCCTATCTCTTTTGGAATTCCTACAGCTCGGAGAAGGTCAATTTCTTGATAAGATGCTGCGTCTGTTAGAAGACAAATGAGGATATTTTAAATATTTTATGTCAAGCTAAAACTGCATATTAAAACATGAAGAACATATTACGAAATAACTCCTTGTCATTTAAGGTTTGGGGAAAAAGAATTTTTGCATGCTAAAAAGTACCACGTTTATCATAAGGCTGTGAATCCAGGACAATTAGTTTGTGAAAAGAAAAAAACCCCCAAAAAAACAACAACAACATAACAAACATTTCCCCGAGGCAGGAAGCTGTTATGTGTCTGTGATATGAGAGGGCTGTCACGTTCTGTAGCCCTGCATGCACAGAGGGATAGGTGGTCAGTCTCTCCCTCACTTAGCGAGACGACGAGCCCAGGCATGGAACTCTCGTCTGGTTGAGCTCTTGACAGTATCATCGTAGCTCCCTATCAGCTACGCTAATTCGTCCGCCGGACAAGTTAATAAACAACAAAGAAATCAGCGGAGGTCTACCAGATGTCGTTTTACAAAAGGATGCTGGCAATTCCACGGCCAGCCAAAATGAGTAATTTAAACGTTTAGAAAGAAGCGAAAACAAAGACGATTTATGAACTTCAGAAAAAGACAGTCCTCAATTTTGTCACATTATCAGAAGAGAAAAAAAAGGGCAACGTGACAACTGGAATCATGTAAGGAAAGAGGGATAGTGGAGAGGCGTGATTGACCACGCCAGTCAGCAAGATGCTTGATGATGATGATGATGATGGTGATGATGATGATGATGATGATGATGATGATGATGATGATAATGATGATGATGATGATGATGATGATGATGATGATGATGAAGATGATGATGATGATGGTGATGATAATGATGTAAAAGAAACTCAGCAAACACTGAATTTTTTTTCTTGTTGCTCTCGCTTGCTTTGAACTCAAGCATTGCCTACACAGGCTACTTCTAGTAGTGCTGGACGTATTTTTCAGTGTGGATTAGCTCTCCTTATTAACAGTGGTTGTTCCTCGCCATCAGGCGAACCCACTCCGACTTCAGAGGTACTTGTAATTTACTTCCCCAAGTCAAGGACGGCCGATCAACATTTTAGTCCAACTGGCCGGTGTAGGGGTTGAACCCCTTACCTCGGCATCAGGACACCGGATGTTTTAAGAACACGCGTTGTTATCCATTCTGCCATGATGACCTACAAACACTGATTTAATTATTGGGAGGGGGAGAGGAAGAGGGTGGGGGTGGGTGTACTGTAGCTTAGAGGTGCGGTGTGCGCTTATAACGCTCGCAGACACGGTTCGCCTCACGATGCGGAGGATGTGGGGTTGTTCGAGGCCACTGAGTACCGAGTTATCTATACACTGACCGGCCACTGGTCGTCTTGCCAGGCAATAGTTTGTAACATGGATTTATACCTCTCTGTAGCACACAACCTGGGCTGAATTGTAGAGACCATGTGTTGCCAATGCAGCACGATCCCTCTCTCGGCCTGCCTAGTTACTCCAGAAGAAAGGTAACATCAATACATCTGGAACAAGACAAGCTGCAGAAGCTGCCGGATCAGAAAAGCAATGATGTAAATGTCCGCCTATCGAAGCTTCGAGCCTAGACCAGTTGTTGACTAAGGCTTAGGACCTCGTCTGCCCTGTCATGACATTTAGTCTATAGGTTGCATTTTATCGCACTAAGGTAATGTTTGTACCCTCGTAAATACGCTCCTCCACCCGAAGCCGTTGGCACAATGTGGAGTGTCGGGTTTAGTGAGCCAGCATTGGGCGTTAACAGAAAGCAAGTACCGTGTTTCCCTGAAATTAGGACCTAGCCCCTAAAATAAGTCCTAGCACGGTTTTTCAGGATGCTTTGAATATAAGACATATAAATAAAATACTGTGATACCCACTGTGAACGGACATTTACAGCGCGAATTGGCCTTATCAGTCACATTCGCTACCGCCATAGGTAAAAGTTATTATGCCGTTTTAAAGCACAAACTATCGTCTGTCAAGACGGCAAGGTGCCAATGGAATGGATAAATAAAATAAGTCCTAGTTAAGATGGTCAGCTAGAATGAAGTTATTAAACGTGCACTTACATTCAAGTACTTTGTTGATGGCATGGACTTTTCTAAATACAAACTCTCAGACATGATTGTCATGGATGACACTTCAGTGTTTATGGTCCTAGGATCTCAAACAACAATTGATCAGACGGAATTCGGGATTTGGAGAGCTATGACAATGTTTCAGAAGAAGATGACATGACTGTATTTGAATAAGTGTAGAATTTGAACATAAATTGAAGTAGATTTTTGCATCTTAAGAAGAAAACAAGACATCCCACGAAAACAAGCCCTAGTGCCTGTCTTAGCACCGTGTACTGTTATACGATAGCTCAGTCATATCTGACTGAGACCTGACTTTCAAACTGTTTGTAAACAATATGGAGTTACTTATGCATGCCCAAGACATCCCTAATAACCCCCATCTCTCCCCCCCCCCCCCCTCACACACACACACAAACATAAGATGTTATGACTATATTAATCTCTTCTAGGCGACTCCCATCAGATGTTATGACTGTTCCGAGGGAGTTGTACCGGTTCACTTGTTTAAGAATGTTCAACAACAAAGTCAAGGCAACCCGTCTAGCTTCAGATCAAAAACTTCACCTCTGGCACCGGGTTTAGCGCCAATCTAGCCAGCAGATGGCACCTCTACAAGGACACAGAACCCGATCTTTTGTTTACGTCTAGAAACAGTCCACGAAACAGACGGGCAGATGGCAGAACGGGTATTCTACATAAACACATATTCAGTGCGGTCAAAGAAACACGTTTATCTGTAGATATTTAAAAACATATCCTCCACCTAATGTTCCATGGTATGTGTGGAGCTTCAACGCTACAGAGGCGTGCCTGCAGCGGGAACAAGTCGGACTACAGCGATAAAAGAACAAGTTCAGTACAGACAGACGCTATCACATAGATCTTTACACAAACATGGACTCAGTACGGTTTTATTCTTCTGCTTATAGTCCATGCCATGTGGCGTTGGTGATCATGTCTGTTCACAGACTTCTGTCTTGTGTGCTGTTAATCTTCCTATAGTCCATGCCGTCTGGCGTTGTTGTTCATGCCTGTCCACATCCTTCTGTCTCTTGTGCTGCCAATTATCCTTTAGTCCATGCCGTGTGGCGTTGGTGATCTTGTCTGTTCATAGCCTTCTGTTCGTGTGCTGTCAATCTTCCTATAGTCCATGCCGTGTGGCGCCGGTGATGATGTCTGTTCAGTTTTCTGTATCGCCTGCTGATATCATATCTGATAACGATGTTTCTCCACGCCATGATGTCTGACTGTCCAGAATCTTACTTCATCTCAAATTGTCCCGCTGTGATGACAAACTCCAGCTGTGATGACAAACTCCAGCTGTGATGACAAACTCCAGCTGTGATGACAAACTCCAGCTGTGATGACAAACTCCAGCTGTGATGACAAACTCCAGCTGTGATTGACAAACTCCAGCTGTGATGACAAACTCCAGCTGTGATGACAAACTCCAGCTGTGATGACAAACTCCAGCTGTGATGACAAACTCCAGCTGTGATGACAAACTCCAGCTGTGATGACAAACTCCAGCTGTGATGACAAACTCCAGCTGTGATGACAAACTCCAGCTGTGATGACAAACTCCAGCTGTGATGACAAACTCCAGCTGTGATGACAAACTCCAGCTGTGATGACAAACTCCAGCTGTGATGACAAACTCCAGCTGTCACCTTCTCGAGACACGCCCAAAGAACGTAAACTATCTTCCTTTAACGGGAATAACCAGTTCTTGTTGTGAGTTAACTTCTTTCAAGATATCTTCATTGCCCTCTCTTTCCATCCCCTGTCCATGATACGCTTCCGTAAACCAGCATTGACTCTAAATAGCTGCTAAGAACCATTTTACTCCACCCCCGTTGACAAAGATAATTTGCAGAAAATATTTTTCACCTTGTGAAATGTTGTCTTTGCTTAGGCTATTCTACATGTAATTTCCTTAATGCATCTTACATCTCCCGTTATTAAATTACTAAAGTTCCTCAAATACTTAACTACATTGACTTATTTCAGATTGGTTTCATACACTTTAATATTGCATTATACAAGTAAATATATATCTACTTTTCCTTTCCCCTCACTGGTTTCATCGTCCTTTCCACTCACAGGCCTTATCTTCCCTTCCTCTCACTGATATCAACTTCCCTTCCTCTCACTGATATCAACTTCCCTTCCTCTCACTGATATCAACTTCCCTTCCTCTCACTGATATCAACTTCCCTTCCTCTCACTGATATCAACTTCCCTTCCCCTGACTGGTCTCATCTTCCCTTCCCCTGACTGGTCTCATCTTCTCTTCTCCTGACTGGTCTCATCTGCCATGTCTTAAGTCCTTCTTCTCTATGTTTTACCTTGTGGAAATGTTCAAATTTATGAAAAGAACTGGCTCATTAAAACCGGCGGAGTGATAACTGTTTATGAATTCACTGACGAACGTGGAACGAAGTAAAACATCGGAGTTCAGTCAAATCTAACACCGCTTTTATTACGGAGTTGACAGAATCAACATACAATTTTGTAGTGAACAATTAGTGTCCCTTTGTTGCCGGGAGGGCATCTAATTTTAAGCGTACACTAACCTTATGTACTATAATCTGTTCTGCATTTGCCTTACCGTCGCTCAGTAAATACTTCTATTTTCCCTCTGTTCATTCAGGTCGTCCTTGCTGTCATCTTCCTCCGATTCGATTCTGTCTAGAGTTTTCCCGTCGTTCTCAAATCCATGGCGTTCTCATTATATACTTCTAGCTGTTCTTAGTTTGGAGTGAGTCCCCTGCTAGCCTTCACACGATCTAATAGCCACACCAAATTGTTCTCTAAATCGAATACACGCCCGTTCACCTTGATCGTCTCACAGCGTATGTTTTCGTTGTCACGTTAGCGTTGGTGTGACGTATATTCGTATCCTATAGTTTTCGTGCACTGTTTTCTTTGAGATTTCCTTCTGTCCTCTGTATGGCGTGATTTAGGCACCTGCTCCGTGGCATCATCTTCCCTTCCCCTGACTGGTCTCATCTTCCCTTCCCCTGACTGGTCTTATCTTCCCTTCCCCTGACTGGTCTCATCTTCCCTTCCCCTGACTGGTCTCATCTTCCCTTCCCCTGACTGGTCTCATCTTCCCTTCCCCTGACTGGTCTCATCTTTCCTTCCCCTGACTGGTCTCATCTTCCCTTCCCCTGACTGGTCTCATCTTCCCTTCCCCATCACTGAGTTCATCTTCCATTCCCTTAACTGGTCTTATCTTCCCTTCCCCTGACTGGTCTCATCTTCACTTCCCCTGACTGGTCTCATCGCCCTCCCCCATCTCTGAGTTCATCTTCCATTCCCTTAACTGGTCTCATCTTCCCTTCCCCTGACTGGTCTCATCTTCCCTTCCCTTAACTGGTCTCATCTTCCCTTCCCCTGACTGGTCTCATCTTCCATTCCCTTAACTGGTCTCATCTTCCCTTCCCCTCACTAGGTCTCATCTTACTTCCCCTCACTGATCTCATCTTCCCATCCCCTCATATATCTCATCTTCCCTTCTCCTCATAATCTCATCTTTCCTTCCACTCATAGATCTTGTTTCCCCTTCCCCTCACTGGTCTAATCTTTCCATCCCCTTTACTGATCTAATCTTCACTTCGCCTCATTGATCGCATCTTCTTTTTCCCTCACTGATCTAATCTTCCCTTCCCCTCACTGATTTCATCTTCCCTTCTCCTCGCTGATCTCATCTTCCCTTCCCCTCACTGATCTCATCTTCCCTTCCCCTCATCTATCTCATCTTCTCTTACCCTCACAGATCTCATCTTCCCTTCTCCTCGCTGATCTCATCTTCCCTTCCCCCTACTCTGCTCCTTTGAACTACCCTTCCTCTACCTGAAACTCTGCTTCCACTCTACAACCACAAAACCATTTGTTTTATCAACATCATAATAATCATCCCTGCATCTCGCTTACATCCCACAAATCCCGAGCCAGATAACGAGTTTGCGGCCTCCCCGAGAACAATCAAATGCCAAATCTACCCTTGACACAAGCATCTGATTCTGGTAATGAGAAATGCAAATACAACAGAGGAAATCCGGCGCACGCAGCAGATTAATATACCCCTACCGGCAGGCCTCTGACGTATGTTTGGTGAAGTTTCTTATTTACAGACGTGAAGACAAACAACGATAGGAGCCCAAGTGAACTTATTTAGTGACACGATTTACTTATTATAATATAAGCAGACGTCACAATAGATGCCTTGTTTACTTCATACACTGGCGTCGCTAGAAGGTGGGAGGGGTTTAAAATGGCACGTACTGAAGAAGAAGAAGAAGAAGAAGAAGAAGAAGAAGAAGAAGAAGAAGAAGAAGAAGAAGAAGAAGAAGAAGAAGAAGAAGAAGAAGAAGAAGAAGAAGAAGAATAGGGATAAAGTTTAAAGGCAACATGATTGAGTTCATTGCAAAGGTTGTATCATGTACGACTATTTCCACACAGCAGCCAGCCCAAAAGGCACAACATATTGTGGGCTCTCCGTGGTTAAGCTGCATACCTCTCACTCAGTTTTGATGACAGCATAAGTCATAACTAAGAAGGGATGTTGTGATGCATAACTCTCACTCCGAAGTCTCTGGGCTTGATTGGGGTCTACATTTTTCGGTTCAAGAGTGTAGTTTTCTCGGAGACTCCGTGGGGATCGCAGCTGGAGCGACGGAGTTCGTGCTTTGTGCGGCGCTTTCAGCAGGTCGCTCTGCGGAAAGCGAGCGAACCATATGAGGTAAAATTGCAATGAAGTCGATTCTCTTGTCCATAAACCCCCAGGTAAAGTTATGTTCTCCGTCTCCTTGGCCAAAGGGCTTGCGAACGCGGTTCGTGAGCCGCTTACCAGGCGTTAGAAACTCAGCTGCGACCGATTTATGCAGCAGACCGTGTCGCATTGTGTTGGTAGCTGGTCGTTCATAAATCAATGGCAAACTACTGAACGTAAAACTTGCAGCTGAAAAATGCTGGTGTTGACTGCAACATCCTGTAAGGGATAAGCAACATTTAAAAAAAAAATTATGTATCACAGCCTGGGGTTCTGAGTTCAGTTCAAATGTTTTCCTTCATTGTTTTTCATTTTCTTTTCATTGTTCTCATATTTTCATCCCGTTCTTATGCCTTAATGTAGTCACTGGAGGGTCTTCTCCGTGATTATATGTTGTGTTTTGTGTATGTATTTGTTTGCTGACGAAGGCTACTCACCGCCACGTCATGTGTTTTCCACAATTGTGTTCTGTAAAGCTGTATTACTTTGTGGTATTTTATAAAGTTTACATGTAAATTTATGAATGTTGTTTGAAATGATTGTTTTCTTAAGGCTCACCTGTTACTAGAAATTACTGAGTTTTTCTGCTGCCTGGGATATGGGAGAGGGTCAGCAGGGGTTCTGGGCGAATCTCAAAACTGAGAGGGAAGACCAGGAGAACTTTCTATCAGGTGGCAGTTGGAACCATTAGCAGCCTGACTCTTCGCTGGCTGTTGAACGAGGGACGGAGCGCGTGTGGGAATGTCCTGATTGCAGTGATGTCGTTTCTTAGCTCAACTCAACTCAACTCTGCTGCCTGGTATGAAAAGGGGCCAGAGATGGAATGTCCCCTGTTCTTGAATGGCTGACTGCGGTTGGCGGTAGGCTGCAGACGTGAAGGAAATGAATGGGCGACTCTGCGCGGTTCTAATGGGAGATTTGTTTGGGAGGCCTTAGTTTAGGGGTGCTTTACATGGTGAGCTGGTATTGAAACGTCTTACTGTTGCCTTTTAACATGGGAAGTTTGGATAGCGTGGTATGAATGTGTAGTTAGTCAGTATCTGTCTGTCTGTTTGCCTCACTTGATCATTTGTATTTCAGCACATCTTCTTACCTATCAAGGCAGTCAACATCAGACGGAATGACGGGCGGGCCTACAGGGAATGATGATAGAGATAAGAAAAGGGAGGGGACGAGAGAGGAGGAGAAAGAGTGAGAGAAAAAAGTAAGACGAGAGAGGAGAATGGAGAGTATAAAGGCGGGAAAGAATGATAGAAGGACATGAGGTAGAGAGAAAGATGGCGGTAGGAAAGAAGGGAGGGGAAATGAAAAACGAGAGGCAAGGAGAGAGAGAGAGAGAAGGTAGAGAAAAAGAGTAAGAGACGGCAGGAGAGAGAATGAGGGAGTAAGAAAAAGATGACGAGAAAGACAGCGAATTTTAAGCGCCAAGAAAACTACTTAAAATAACTCCCACGGATATAACATAGAGAGGAGGGGGAGGGAAGGAGGGATGGAGAGTAGGGCAGAGGAAGAAAACGATGGAAAAAGAGAAGGAAGGAGGGGGAGAAGGAAGACAGAGGGTAAGACAGAGGGAGAAAAGGACAGAAAGAGAAAAGTAGGGAGGGAGAGCAGGAGGGGGAGAAGGAAGACAGTGGTAGGACAGAGGGAGACAAGGATAGAAAAGAGAAGGAAGGAGAGAGAGGAGAGAGGGAGAGAAGGTGGGGGATAACTAAGACAGCGGAGTAAGGCTAAGGAAGAAAATGATGGAAGGACAGGAGCGAGAGGGAAAGATGGTAGGAAAGAAGGTGGGAGAGAAGGAAGGAGGGACAGGAGGAAGTGAAGGAGGGCGGGAGATGAAAAACGAGAGGTAAGAGACGATGAGAGACAGCGATTCCCGAGAGACAGCGATTCCCGAGAGACAGCGATTCCCGAGCGCCAAGGAAACTACTTAAAATAACCGCCAGGGGTGCACCTGCAGAATGCAGACATTGCGTTTTCCAGTATCAATGTGAACAGGGGACTGGAATCTGGCCTATCTAGGACCCACGCAGAGCGGGGTGACTGGAGGTCCAGGTGGGTCCGGGGGTAGGGGAAGGTTTAAGGGTCGCTACCGAGATATGCATTGAAACAAAAGGTAAAAGTCTGAATGGGTAACGGTTGGGTTATCTTCCTTGGTTGCAAGGGGAGATAATAGTTTGAGTGCGTGGATGATTAATGGTAGTTGGGGTTTGTGTGTTTATTGGCTGGGAAAGGGAGGGAGGGAGAGATATGAGAAGAGGGAGGGAGGGACGGGGGGAGAGAAGAATGGAAGCAGAGAGGGAAGGAGGGAGAGAGAAAGAGGCGGAGAAGGGAGAAGGAGGGCGAGAATGGAGAGAGAAGGGGAAAGAAGAAGGAGGGAAGAGGGGGAGGGGAAAGAAGAAGAGAGGGGGTAAGAGGGAGAGAGAAGGAGAACGGAGGAGACAGAATGAGGGGGTGGCGGCGGAGAGAAGAATGGAAGGAGAGAAGAAGTGAGGAAGAGAAAGACGAAAGGAGAGCAGGATAGAGGCAGATACTGTGGGAGGAAGGATTAAAACCGAGAGGGAAGAAGGGAGGAGAAGAGGGAAGCAGAGAATGGAGGAGGAGACAAGGTGTGAAATGGAATGAGGGTGTATGACAGAGAAGATGAGGGAGATAGAGCAAGGAATGGGCAGCTGGTTTAGCTGGTAGATTGCGATTCCTCGGAAATATTCGGTTTGAACTTTAGCCCCTCGCTCTGACGTGAAGGCTATCTAGGCCCTAAACGTGGCTTGTGTCTCTCGGAGTCAGACAGGTGAAGGGAGATAGTGGAAAAGTTTCTTCTACACGGGAACTGTGCTGACAAGCTCTTTTTCCCATCTCCAAACTTAGAGGACAGCGGGGGATTACGGATTCTTCACATCAGCGGCCAGCTGGGGGTAGGATTGGCTGGGGGTTGGACTGGGTTGGTCATGTTTCATTGGTGGGGATTGGGTATTTTATTGTCAACAGACCCCATAATGCCGAAATAGAGAGGGTGAGGGACAGAGAAGGGGGAAGGGAGAGTTGAGGAGAGAGGGAGAGAGAGGTAGAGGGTCAGAGAGGGATAAAGGGGGAGACATAGGGGTAGAGGGGGAGAGAAAGAGCGAGCGAGAGAGAGAGAGGGAGAGGTGAGGAGAGAGAGGGAGAGAGTGAGGGGAGAGAGAAATGGAAAGAGTGAAAGAGGGAGAGAGGGAGAGGTTGAGGGAGCGTGGGGGAAAGAGAGAGGAAGAGAATGGACGAGAGAGGGAATAATGGAGAGAGGAAGCGAGAAGTGAAGAGAGGGAGACATAGAGAGGGAGTGAGAGAGAGAGTGAGAGAGATGGAAATGAGTGGGAAAGGGGAGAGGGAGAGAAGGAAGGGAGGAGAGAGGGGGTGGATGGAAGAGAGAGAGAAGGGGGAGGAAAGGAGAACGCAACAGATGGACCAAAGAAAATACAACATGGAGTGACAGTCAGACATAAAGACGGTCACTTATAGAAAGACAGCGAGACATACAGAGAGAGCGAGGTGTAGAGATTCAGCGAGGTACAAAGACATAGAGGCATAATCAGAGTGGAGAAAGAGAGAGAAAGAGAGAGAGAGAGAGTGAGAGAGAGAGAGAGTGAGAGAGTGAGGGTGTGTGTGTGTGTGTGTGTGAGAGAGAGAGAGAGAGAGAGAGAGAGAGAGAGAGAGAGAGAGAGAGAGAGAGAGAGAGAGAGAGAGAGAGAGAGAGTACGAAAGTCTAGCAGACGGATAGAAAGAGAAAAGTTACCCAAACACAATACAACATTCCCGAAACACATGCATGTCTACAGACAGGCCAGTGAGATGAAGAAAACCTACCCAGCATTCCACATCTGTATCGGCTGCAAACATTATCACATATTTTAGCTGCAGTAAGGATGGCGGGACGGCTGTGAACGCGTTTGCATCATTCCCGGGGCAAAGAAATAGATGGTAGGTCAGCTCGTTATACACCTGACATTGGGAGAGACAAAGGAGAGAGAGAGAGGGCGGAGAGAGAGAGAGAGAGAGAGAGAGAGAGAGAGAGAGAGAGAGAGAGAGAGAGAGAGAGAGACTGTTTTTGTGGCGTGCGTTCGCTTTTTTGGATAAGGTACGATTAAAAATAGATAATAGCAGACCTACTTTCTTGAATATGAGATAAGAGGTACCCCTCAATGAAGAACACGTTTGCCCGTTGCGCACTAAATAGAAGTCTCTCTCTCTCTCCTCTCTCTCTCTCTCTCTCTCTCTCTCTCTCTCTCTCTCTCTCTCTATCTCTCTCTCTCCTCTCATTCGTCTGTCTGAGTCTGCAAGTCACCGTCTCTCAGTTTCCTCTGTCTGCCTGTTTACCTCCCTATTTCTCTCTCCCTCTTGGGTCTGTCTGTCTGTCTGTCTGTCTGTCTGTCTGTGCCTCTTCAGGTGTGTTTCTTTCTTTGTGTCTCCCTCAGTTTGTGATACGCTAAACATTTCCTGTCAGGTGTGTCTCTTCCAGGATTTCCAAGAACACACACTCGATGGAGAAAAAAAAAATGGGGAAGAGGTAGCAGTAGCAATAAAAGAAAAAGAAGAGAAAGAATAATAATAATAGTTTAAATAATAATAGTAATAAGAACACACACATTCACTCTTTTTTTATGCTTCTTTTCTTTCTTCCCTGTAGCCCTACTGAACGGCACATTTGGGAACCCGTCTAGAGTGGAATTCCCGTCAACTTCACCATGATATGCACGCGAATGTTTTCAGCCTATTCGGCACTTTGTGTAAACACACAGACACTGAACTGCCCAGGAAAATTAATGTGTACACATGTTTGAAACATTTAAAATATTTTTCTCCGATGACACGATCCTGAAGAAAAGGAATGCTCTTCTGTAGATACCCTGAAGAAAAGGAATGCTCTTCTGTAGACACGCTGGTATTGTCGGGTTAAAATAGGGCGGGCTTTGTAGCAATGCGGGGGCAGTATGAGCAGTGGTTCCCACAATCTATATACATTATAACATTACCTCTGCCTCGTTCAACCTCAGAAGAGAAGTTATATTAGGGTCCATCGCCTGGCTCAGATTAATAATCCTGTGACCGAGTCAACCACAAATATGATAATAATTTGAAGGTGATTTTTGTCCAAAAGGAAAGTGTAGTTTTAATACCAGGTAATCTTGGTCAACGGTCAGGACGAAGTTAGGGCGGACAGTGCTAGATAGATTTCTGTCTAGCTCAGTAGCTTGCTGTTCCAGAGCGGTTACCTTTCCCTGGTAAAAGGAACAGAAACACTGCTGGCAACACGCCACAATTAAGTTAGGCGTTGCTTTTGGAGATGTAAAAAACTATCGTCTGCCAACGGATTATCAGTTGTTGCTTCATGTTAAGAAGACTGATAATTGGCGAGAATATTGCTGCCACTAAGGCAATCTTCGTATAGGGGCTCATGAAGTAGAAGAAGAAAATAGATTGAGAACTTTACCGGCACATACAAATCCAAATATAGGGCTACAACCGGGATCGAACTGCACCTCAAATTATAGGCCTCGCTGCAGGAACAATGTAATCTGATCATGCCAACCCAACCGGATTCGAAACCACCTCCAATTCGTGGGTGCGCTGGACAATGTTAATTTTAGTTTTAGTCGGCGGATCAACATAGGGCCACACTGGGGTTAGCCGTGTCCAATGTTTGAATTCGCTAGTTCAAGTCGGCGGATCACATCGGGCACAGGTTAACCCTAATGTTGTTGAATTCCTTCAATCAGACCGGTTTAGGCCTACTTGTCATCACCGCTGCATATTTATTTAAAAATATTCTTTCTAGTCCCACTATGTACCTTTCGGCTCATTGTGGCCCACCAAGACCCGTCTGCCAGTGTTACTGAGCAGCGATTTTGTGATTCGAGTTTGTAGTTTGGATGATCGATTCTTCACCCTGGCCAGACCAAGTGCAGATAAACCTACACTTTGATCTTAGCCAAAAGGCCTAGAAGCCCGTTTATTCGACGTCTCGGCAAGGCCATACTTTAGAAATTATCCCTAAAATTCGTTACCCATTCACCAACCCTGTGTTGTGTGTGTGTGTGTGTGTGTGTGTGTGTATATATATATATATATATATATATATATATATATATATATATATATATATATATATATATATAGGAAGGCCAAAGAGAAGATGGGTGCAGGATGTGGCGGATGATCTCCATATGGGTGTATCAGACGCGGGACATCTTGCTTATGATCGAGAGGTTTTCCGGAAGGTTGTTATGGGAGCGAGGTTCTGCAAAGGACATGCTACTGAATGAATGAATGAATGAATATATACATATATATATATATATAGCCGCTATTCATTCGCTATTCATGTGTATGATGTCGCTACGCAATCCCTACCCCTGAGATTAACGTCGCCACTCAATCTCTATCCCTGCGTATAAACTCTCTACCCAATCACCATCCCACTGTTTAAAGTCGCTATTCAATCACCACCCCTGTGTATAAAATCGCTACCCAGTCACCACACCAGAGTATAAAGTCGCTAATCAATCCTTACCCCTGTGTATAGAGTCTCTACCCCATCACCACACCTGCGTATAAAGTCACTACTCAACCCCTACCCCTGTTTATAAAGTCGCTACTCCACCCCTACCCCTGTTTATAAAGTGGCTACTCAGTCCCTACCCCTGTGTATAAAGTCGCCTCTCAGTCACGGCCGCCGTGTTTAACTCCACTGCCCTATCACGACCGCATTGCTCAACGCCCATCACAGCTTCCAGACACGATGAACACGTCAGCAACAGCCCGCAGCACCACCGAGCAATATAAGCAGACCCGTGGCCACCACTCCAAAGGATGATCAAGCAGATAGAACAGGGCGGCGACCAAATCACCTTCGTGGAAGGTCCCCTTTCATACAAGTGGCATGAATAAACACTCGGGCTTGACATTTTAGGGGTGAGGCGGCTGGCCGCGGACATAGAATCACTGTTTGTCATTGAGGATGTTTAAACCAGCAATCGCCCACGGACTTGAGCGACCTGGGGGAGGATAATCATTCTGTTTGCCAGACGATAAAACTGGGATTTGCATGCTCTCTTTTGGGCGGACTAACCGAGGGTTGTGACTCACCCCGGGGTAGTTTCACTCAGGACTGTGCGGGGAAGTTTGGGAGTCGGAAAACAGGATTCGCGCTTTGATGTTAGGGTTAGCCTATAGAATATTAATTCCATTTGTGTCTATCTTGTATCTATCAGACGAGTCTGCGTGCCCAATTTTTAACCCATTGAAAGTAACGTTCCTTTATTCTTCTTCTCCTTCTTGTACTCCTTTTCATCCCCTTCTTCTTCTTCTTCTTCTTCTTCTTCTTCTTCTTCTTCTTCTTCTCCTCCTCCTCCTCCTCCTCCTCCTCCACATGTAAAGGCAACTCAATAGGAGACCACATTCCTCCACAACCTCTGCACTTCACCGCAAAATATCAGACCCCTACCCATGCTATGTTTTCAGTCTACCCTTTTACCCGCCTTCTCCGTAATGTTCCACTTCTTTTACTCCAGTTATCACCGTTGTCTCCACTTCTTTTACTCATGTTATCATTACCGTTGTCTTCTCAATATACCATAACTCTTGTTTCAATTACTTAACAGGAAGATAAACTCTATGGACCGATGAGTGAACTAAAAAAGACTGTTAGATTCATACAAGAGACGACATTGCAGTTGTAGACATATTTCAAGCGAACGAAAGAAGAAGAAGAAGAAGAAGACTAACAGGAACAACCAAACAAATGTGTCTTCTGTTCTCTTCCCACGATCAAGATGAGTTGTTAATTGTGATTGACACATTTTGTATGGTTTCATGTCTACGGAGGCCAGCATGGTCGAAATGGTTCAGAACGCTGTCTCTTAAACTTCCGGTGTGATAAAGGTGACATTCGTGTTAGTATCACAGCCTGGAATTCTGAGATAAGTAACATAAGTTTCATTTTCTCTTCATTGCTCTCATTCTTTCATCTTTTTTATTCCTATCATCCCGTCCTTATGCCTTAATGTAGTCACCGGAGGATCTTCTCTGTGACTACATGTTGTGTTTTGTGTATGTATTTGTTTGCTGATGAAGGCTAGTCATCGCAACGTCCTTGTATTGTTTCCTTGTTCTGTTCTGTAAACCCGCGTTACTTTGTGTTATTTTTTTTACTGATGTCAAGGAAGCGGTTTCAACCCCTGCATCGGTCATTTGGACTAAAATGTTGACTTCACGCCCTTGACCTGGGGACGTAAATTACAAATACCTCCGAAGTCGGAGTGGATTCGCCTGATGGCGAGAGACACTAGTAATAGGGATAGCGAATCCAAACGCAAAAATCGACCCAGTGCACTAGATGTTGTAACTCGTATGTGGACTACACTTGAGTTTAAAGGGAGCAAACTTAAAATAAAAATTGCACATTTACCCTCTCTCTCTCTCTCTCTCTCTCTCTCTCTCTCTCTCTCTCTCTCTCTCTCTCTCTCTCTCTCTCTCTCGCTCACACACACACACACACACACACACACACACACAGAGGTAGCGTATGTGTGTGTATGCATGTGTGTGCGTTGAAAGACACATGCACTGACAAACACGCACGCAATTGCGAGTCAAATATAAATTATGTCCTAAATATTTACACGAAGACAGACAAACAGAAATAAGTTACCTGAAAAGACATACAGGCAGGTCAAATAACAGACATACAGGCAGGTCAAATAACAGACATACAGGCAGGTCAAATAACAGACATACAGGCAGGTCAAATAACAGACAGACAGGCAGGTCAAATAACAGACATACCAGCAGGCAGACACACACCGATAGGCAGACAGATAACTAAACAGAGATATAGCGATGGCATACACAAAGATAATGATATAAACAGACACACAAGAAAACAGGACGACAGACAGGTGAGCGGAAATATAGACATACATACGGGGACACCGACATATATACATACATATGCACGGAAGACAGACAGACAGACAGACAGACAGGGATAAGGTCTGCCGACAGACCGAATCAACCAATATCCCCCCCCCCCCCTTTCCCAGAAACCCAGCATGCCGTACCCAAGTTACCCAAAGTTCCAGAACGCCTGCCATTCTAACATCCCACACATATAACAATAAACACACTGCTCGGGGAGACTGACGCCTTTCTCTGATAACCCACATCATCTCAATGATAAACATCGAAGCATATGACAGGCTGGGATTATGAATGCCGGCAACTCACCAGGCAGAGAGGTTGACTTAACAAAACCGAAACACAATCCACTTGTGCTATCGCGGTTTTTAATCGCGTTCTAACGAGGGGGATCCTGGGAAACGAGCGATTGAAGTCTGCTGGTTAATCAGGCTTCGGGGGAACCATTGACGTCTGTGGGTTAATCAGACTGTTCCTCCAGGCTGTAAACCTTTCCAAGTCGTATGTTCCGATTGTTTTGTTAATTTATTGTGTGTATTTACAGAATATTTTGGCGAGGGAATTCACAACTGTCAAGTTTTAGGATACTATATAAGATCAGGGTTTGCCACGGTATATGCATGGCACGTATACACGAACCGACAGACAGACAGACAGACAGACAGACAGGCAGACAGACAGACAGGCAGGCAGACAGACAGACAGACAGACAGACAGACAGACAGACAGACAGACAGACAGACAGACAGACAGACAGGGAACCATTGAAGTCTACTATTTAATCAGACTATCTCTCCAGGCTGTAAACTTTTCTCGCATTCTGTGTACGCATTGTTGTATGCATTTATTTATATATTTGTGGAATATTTATTGAACATGTTCCCAGTTGTCAAGTTTTATGACAGTCGAAAAAACCAGAGATTCTCAATGTATAATTGTCTATCTACTTCTGGGAACGGAACAGAGTTATATGATTATCAAATGCCCCTAATACTCGCTGCTTGTTGGGGCACAAGAGACACCTCAAATGTTCACATGGATGCAAGGACATTTCTGTACGTACCAAGTTCAGGCTGAATCCTGGCCAAGACGAAACCTCTCTTCAACCTCGGTCTTCGCTGTGATGAAACCTCCAGAGGACTACATATTTTGTCATCTGTATGACTGCAAGAGAATCATAGCAATTCGCCAACTAAACTGGTAGACAATCTTATACTCACTTCTTGTGGAAGTTTTAAGGCATACTAAAAGGATATGCATCTAGCTTAGGAATGTGTGTGTAGCTTGTCTACCGTATGACAGACTGTTTGATGGTTTTACTTCCCGTAAGGGTGTCATCCGTTTCTTCACTCTAAGTTCCGCGATTGTTACTTCCCCTGGTTAACAGTCTCCCCCCCCCCCCCCCTCCCCCCCAATTTATTACGTGGTAATTATTTCCCTGGCCGATCTCCCTGGTCTAGGAGTTAGCAGCTTTCTCCGTAACCTCGAATACTCGCGTGGTTGACGTGAGCGCACGAGAATTGGAAGCGGTTCGAGTCGCGCCAGTGACTTATGAGAGTATGGAGCCGATCGCTCAGAAAGTCGTGGCGTGCTGATGAGCGTAATCTAGCCTAGGAATCAACATACAGCTGAAAGATGCTAATGTTGACCGCAATATCCTGAAACAGGATGGAAACGCCGAAAAAAAATTTATTTCCCTGGAAAATTTAGTCTGTTCTCTACAATACATCCGGTGGTTATTTCCTAATGGGAATACTCTTTTCCCTACAATCTCTTCGATAATTTTTATTTCCACAGTCTTACCTCCACAATCTATCCGGGATGATTCCCCACAGTTATACCTCCACAATCTATTAAATTAGTTGCATATCCTTTACCGGACGTCGCAGCACACCCACAATATTTCTTTTAGCTCTTTGTGATTTCTTGGAAAGTTTACGTGTATTAGTTTGCCACTGCTTTCTGAACCACCAGTAATTGACTCAGAAAGCATGCCGAGGAAGGCAAGGACAGGCATGCATCGTGCAGAGTTGCTTGCTTCGCTTCGGAGGTCACGGGTGGCAAGCATCGCCTGGATCTTTTCTCCGGGGCATGCCGGTGTGCTGGGGAATGAACAGGCGGACAGATTGGCTGGCTCTGCAAAACTTGGTGGAGTATTGATGCATGACAAGGCAGACGTGGTTGCGGCCTTGTGGGAGCACGTGTACACCTCGGAGGAGCAAATGGATCACCATGGTCTGGCAAGAATGAGACTGCGAGGAGTGTCGAGGGGGATTTGGCCGACGCTCGACGCTCAGAGGAAAGGCGAGACGGACATATAATCAGATTGTTACTGATACTATTGGTGTTGGAACTCTTCGCTGGCTGCTGAGGATGGGGACGGAGCGCCTATGGGAATGTCCCGAATGCTGTGATGTCGGTTCCTAGATCAATCAATCAATCAATCAATCTGAACCACCAAAGCTCGTACCATTGTATGAAAACCAGCAACAGGCGCCTGCTTTCTAATCGCCCGCAGTTGTGTTTCGAACGCAGGATTGCGAATTACGTTTGTAACCTATTCGACACAGCGCCGGCCTACAATTTATACAACAGTAATTATTTCCCTATGGGAATATAGTCTTTTGTTAATTATAATTTATCACATAACTGTTATTTCCCCAAAGGAATATATACATATCTCCACAATCTGGAAGAGTTATTTTATTCTGGTTTCCGACAGTGCAAACAATCTCATTCATCAGTTAAGCCACACTTAACACGGAAACATGTTACCCGTTACTGTGACGGACGCACTCTTTAATGATTTTACTAGCCGTACATTAGTGCGACATGGTGCGAGCAAGGGCCGTACAAGTTCTGACATTTAATATATGCGTTATGTTACAGAAACTACACAGTGAATTAATTTGCTTCTGAAACTATGCATGTGGTATGTGGTTTGTCTCACCTGGACAAATTATGAGGTTGTGGGGTAGGGACTTCCTACTTACTTTACATCCCTTAGTTAACCAGAAGAACAATGTGGGTTTGTAGAAGGCAAGGGTAGGGTAAATGCTGTGTATATACTGAGAACAGTAATTGAACGTTCTATAGAAGTAAGCACAGATATATATCTTTGCTTTATTGACTACACAAAGGCTTTCGATAAAGTGAGACATGTCGACATGATAAGGATGCTTGAAGATCTATAAATTGATGGAAAAGACCTTAGATTTGTAAAAAAAACATATATTGGAAACAACAAGGTGCCATCAGAATTGATAACAATGTAGGTCAATATCAGCCTATTAAAAGAGATTTGAGACAGGGATGTGTAATGTCTCCAGATTTTTTCCCCCTGTACAATGATAATATTTTTAGAAATATAGAAGATATGGAAGGAATCAACATTGGGGGACGATGCATCAATAACATCAGATATGCAGATGATACAGTCTTGATTGCAGACAATGAACAGGACCTGCAAAATTTAGTAGATGCGGTTGTTACACACAGTGAACAACTAGGGTTAGAACTGAATATTAAGAAGACACAGATTATGGTCGTCACTGGGAAGAAGGAAATACCACAATGTGATATACGAGTAAATGGGCATATTCTTAAGCAAGTGAATCGATACAGTTATCTCGGCACAGTCATAACATCTGATGGGAGATGCCTTGAAGAGATTAGAACAAGAATTGCCATTGCGAAGGTAGCCTTTTGCAAGATGAAAAACATACTGACCAATAAAAAGATATCAACTGAAACGAGAAAAAGAGTGTTGAAGTGCTACATAGAACCTATACTTTTGTATGGATGTGAAGCGTGGGCAATAAGCAGTCAAGCTGAAAAACAGCTGATGGCTGTGGAAATGTGGTTTCTGAGGAAAATGCAAAGAATACCATGGACAGCCAGAAAAACCAATGAGCAAGTCCTTCAAGAAACAAATGAAGATCGTAAACTGATTAGAGTCATTAGACTTAAACAGTCAAACTTTTTTGGGCATGTTATGAGAAGAAATGACTCGGAGAACTTGGTGACAACTGGCAAGATCGTAGGGAAGAGACCAAGGGAAGACGGAGAAGTAAATACTTGGATGGCTTGGCCACGTGGCATGGTCGAGACAGGAAGACGGAGCTGATCCACGACTCTGGTGATCGAGTGAGATGGCAGAATATGACCGCTCACGCTTATCGGCATAGCACATGATGGATGGATGGATGGATGGATGGATGGATGGATGGATGGATGGGGTAGGGACTATTTCCTATCAATTTTATTGTCTTGGCTTTGGCTGGCTTTGAACTCAGACGTATTGCACGCACGTGCTACTACTTCTACTGAACTGATTTGTGAGTGTGGATAAGCTCTCCCTATTATCACTGTCCCTCACCATCAACCAACCCACTCCGACTTCTGAGGTACATGCAATTTACGTCTCTAAATCAAGAACGAGAGTTCTACATTTTAGTTCAACTAACTGATGTAGGGATTGAAGCCGCTATGAGACCATATCCATTATCCATTTGGCCGTGCTGACCTTCATTAAACAGTGAATTAATTTGTATGTGGTATGTGGTGTGTGGTGTGTGGTATGTGGTGTGTGTTGTGTGGTGTCTGGTATGTGGTATGTGGTGTGTGGAATGTGGTGTATGTGGTATCTGGTGTGTGGTGTGTGGTATCTGGTGTGTGGTGTGTGGTAGTATGTGGTGTGTGGTATGTGGTGTGTGGTATGCGGTGTCTGGTGTGTGGTATGCGGTGTGTGGTATGTGGTATGTGGTGTGTGGTATCTGGTGTGTGGTATGTGGTGTGTGGTGTGTAGTATGTGGTGTGTGGTATGTGGTGTGTGGTATGTGGTGTGTGGTATGTGGTGTGTGATATGTAGTATGTGGTGTGTGGTGTGTGGTGTGTGGTATATGGTGTGTGGTATGTGTTGTGTGGTATGTGGTTTATCTCACCCGGACAAATGATGAAATTACGGGGTAGGGAGTATCCCTTATTACCTGATTCAGTGCCACATAATTAGGTTTAGACCAAACACATTACACAATCAAATAAACAAGTATATAATGTACATTTCCGTTCACTGGGCATTGAAATTGCGGAAGATACCGCGAAACAAACCAAATAACACGATGACCTTCCCATGGCGATATTATCGTCCGTCTGTCGTAATGGCGCCATTCATATTTGGCCATATATTATGACCGTAATCTAAACACTGCCCTCTACAGTCTGTAGTACCTTGCGGTGTATGGCAGGGGGGGTCTTGAGCCTGTGGAATTAGGGCCAACTGGCTAGTGCAGTCTGCGGGACACCTTTAGGCAAGGTGGAATACCCATTTAGCGGGACACTTTTAGGCAAGGTGGAATACCCATTTAGCGGGACACTTTTAGGCAAGGTGGAATACCCATTTAGCGGGACACCTTTAGGCAAGGTGGAATACCCATTTAGCGGGACACCTTTAGGCACGGCGGAATACCCATTTAGCGGGACACCTTTAGGCAAGGTGGAATACCCATTTAGCGGGACACCTTTAGGCAAGGTGGAATACCCATTTAGCACCCCACTCAGTGTCACGCCAAAACATGTCAGCAGGGGCGGAGTGAGTGTGCGAGCTGCTAACAGGTAGTTGTTGGTTATGTTTTCAAGCTGCAACAGTAGCCAGAAGATGTCTTTATAGAGACAATTTGTTGACGTTCAGTAGTTTGCCATTGCTTTTTGAACGACCGACGCCCAGACCATCGAAATCAACGCAAGGTTGTCTGTTTCTAAATTGTCCGCGACTGATTTCGAACCACCGACTCGGTGTGTCGGGGACATTTAAGCGCATAAACTTTCCCCAAACCACAGCGCTGGCTGCGAGTTGTTTTACATTATTTTATGTATTAATGTGTAGTCGACTTTATAGACTTCATCTACTTACTTGAACTACAAAGGACATCTACTTTATGTTCACTTTCTGGGAGTTGATCGACTAGATAAGAAGGGATCAATAAAAAACCTGATGTACCCGTTACACATCAAACGCAAATTTAAAAAAGAAAAAAGAAAACAAGAATTATCACATCTGTTAGAAAGTCACCACAACCTTCTCTAGACTACTACCCCCTTAAGGACAGACCAGAGCAAATAATTATTCTGCACCTCAGAACAGGACACAATAGATTACACAACCCGGTGTATACAAAATTCAAGATTGGTGAACATGTGCATATGTGGATTGCCGTCGCAGGCAGCAGGTCACATACTCCAAGACTGCCCAAAATATTACAGGTCTAAGCAAACTTTCCGGTCTAGAGAAGCAACAGTGGAAGATAAACACTATGGGCCACTGAGTGAACTAAAAGAAAGCAAGTTAAGGAAAGAAGAAGAAGAAGAAGAAGAAGAAGAAGAAGAAGAAGAAGAAGAAGAAGAAGAAGAAGAAGAAGAAGAAGAAGAAGAAGAAGAAGAAGAAGAAGAAGCTTACATTACTATCAGCGAATCGGAAATTTAAGGGCGAGCGCTTGTATCCTTTCGCCATCCTAGGCCATCGCAGGTGTCCGTTGAAAAAGCTGTTTTTAAAAAAATTCAACCACGTGTACCTCTGAGTTATAACCTGTTATCTTTCTATGACACGCTAATTTATCAGAGGAAACACTGGAGCCCTAGTTCTCCATTTCTGCACCTCTGGGCTCAGGTTTGAACTGTGCAGACAAGTTTAGCACAGAGCGAGAAATTGTGGGCGTGTGGATGCTATCCATTGCCGCGATTCCCAAACGGTTCGGTACGAACGAGTGCCACGCAAAGATTTAGAGACAATCGTGGATTTACATGCATAGAAACATAAACACAGATGCAGAGATAGTCACGGTTTTAGAGGCATAGAAAAATAAATAATCACACACAAGACACAGTAAATAAATATGAAGCTATTTTAACATTTGTTATAAATGTTTTGAGGAAACAAACCAATTGAAATCTACAGGTTTTAGAGAGGAAAGGTATGAAAAGAAGTATATTGAGTTGAGTCAAATCAAGAACCAACATCACAGCACTGCAAACATTCCAATTTTCTCTCCGTCTTCATCTTCAACAACCAATGAAGAGTCCGAATATAAACGGTATCAGTAATCAATCTGATTATGTGTCCGTCTGGCGTTTCCTCGGAGAACTGAATGTCGTCCATAACCTCTGGTCACTTCCTGAAGCTCCATTCTCTTCAGGCAATGAGGGCGCATGCGCTCTTCCAGACTATACACATGATCCCTAAGGGTCCTAAGCAGATCTGTACTGATTTGATACAAGAAATAACAAGGACACTAGAGACACGTTTCAGCAACATTACAAGACAAAGCATTCGTGTAAACAGAATATACTGGAGAGAAGAGATGAAGGCAGTCAAGTTATGGTAAACAGCGATTCAAATTAGAAGAGAACATCAAGAGATGGATAGACAAGCAGCAGCCCTTCATAGTGTACAACCGGGGTGAGAGGCAATGAGTGTTGGAAATACGTTGCCTACAACCTTCATTACGAAGACGACACTGATTGATTGATTGATCTAATTTTGGATCATTTATTCATGTTTCCCCCAAGGGATTTAGATACTTCATTGTCAGAAGTCTCCAACCCACCGGATCAGATCAACAATCTCACGTGAACCTTCCGTGTTCGCCTCTTACGGCATGCTTGGTAGCTGGCAGTGTTACTATTATTTATTTTCCCTGTGGATCGCAGTATCACACGGGCTACTGTGACATACTGGGCATGGGGTGGTTTGCGTGTACCACGCAGTGCTCGATGGCTGATGCGGCATGTATGACCTCGAGCCCCTAACCTCCTGGACAGTGTTTCTGCTACCAAATTTCTAATCGACCCCTGGAGCCTGGAGCTCAGCGTGGCTGAATAGATAAGAGGGCGCGTTCGTAAACACCAGGCGTGCTGATGCCCAGGTAGCTGGTTCAACCCCTGCAGGGGTCAGTTGGACTAAAATGTTAGCTTCTTGTCCTTGACTTGGGGACGTAAATTACAAGTACCTCAGAAGTCGGAGCGGGTTCCGCCTGATGGTGAGGGGCACTGGCAATAGAGAAAGCTAATCCACTTGCAAAAATCAGTCCAGTCCACTAAAAGTAGTAGCACGTGTATGGATTACGCTTGAGTTCAAAGCGTGCGAACGCTAAAAAAACAAACAAACACGGAGTCATGTTTACCTTCCCCTCCCTGACCGCAGGCACACACACAGTCGCGCACGCGCACCACGTACAGAACTGAAACCCATAATCACGTGGCCGTTAAGTCAGCATAATGACCAGCATGTTACCGCGACACTAGGACTATAGAGGAAGGAAGTGGTAAGCATATGCATATAGACCCAATGCATGTGGAAAAGCCTTATCACTGCAAAACTGACAAGAAAAATAACTGTTCTCAATCTGAGGCTCCCCCTCTGCCGTGCGTCCACCTTGACGAGGTAGAGGGGCTTGTGCGTTCCAATGACCCCAAGAGCTATGCCGACGGTAGCACAGCTACTGGTAGGGTCACCCATGTCGGACAGGTCAAGGGAGAGGGACCAGACGAAGTGACGCACAAACCTGCTGCCTTGTAGGTAGACTGGGGACAGTCAAAGGCTAGGGAAAGCATCCCGAACAAATGCTTGTCGAAATCGGATGTACTGAGCCACAGGCTTGACAAAGAAGTGCAACGTAACTATCATTTCATGATGCCACAGATGAAAATTAATCGTTATGGTGCTAATCCCGTGAAGTCCCATCAGGCGGTGATAGTGCCGGGCCCCCTGCCTCGAGGGGGTCCACCCATGACTACTGGTGGTCACCTTCCCCTGTGCTGTGGAGTCAAGGCACAGAGGAGTAGGTTAAGAGCTATTGACCAAACACCCCGGACTCTCAACATACTACAATGGAATGCAGAAGGAGTATATAACAAGAAAGCCTCCCTAACACAGCGTCTTCATAAAGATAGAATAGATGTGGCATGCATTCAAGAGACACACCTCAACGCCAATCGCACATTCTCAGTCGAGGGATATCAGACCACACGTTTCGACCGCGAAGGAAACAATGGAGGAGTTGTAATACTTACACGAAATACAATACCTTGCAGCGAAGTATCTGTGATCTCTGACAACCAAACGGAAATTATAGGTGTTGATATAATGATAAAGGACGTGAAAATAAGAATTTACAATCTGTATAGCCCGGCAGATAAGGATCTTACTCTCTCAAACATGGAAATAACTGACACAAATTGCATTGTTGTCGGAGACTTTAATAGCCGTTCAGAAAGATGGGGATACCCAGATACTGACAAAAGAGGAGATGAAGTGGAGGACTGGGAAATAGACTCAAATCTCCATCTACTCAACAAAGCGGATGACACACCAAGCTTCTACTCCAGAAGATGGCTTACCACTTCTACTCCAGACTTAGCTTTCTGCACAGGAGACATCCTCCACAAAATCGATCGCCATGTGCTGGACCAATTAGCAGGTAGTGACCACAGACCAATCAAGCTTGTAATGAATATGGAGTATGTTCCACAGGAGCAAAAGCCCTTGCCCCGATGGAATTACAAACGAGCAGATTGGGACAGATTTGCCATACTAACAGACAAATATTGTGAAAACATAAATACACGATATGGCAACATAAAGCAAATGGTGGAAAGTCTAAACAGAGCGATAATACAGGCAGCCACTGAGTCCATTCCTAGAGGAGCGAGGAAAATTACAAACCATACTGGACTGAAGAACTACAAAGTTTGGAGGACAAAGTTGAAGATGCCAGGAAGACAGCAGAGAGAGAACAAACAATTGAAGCGAATACCTCTCTCAAAGCCATCTCAGCAAAATATAAAAGAACAGTAAATCAAACAACAAGAGATCGTTGGAGGGAAAAAACAGAAAACCTGAATTTTGACAGGGATGGAAACAAACTATGGAAACTAGTGAAAGCCATGAACAATGAAGGACCTAGAAACAAACAAATAACAATTAAACAAGGAAATGCCTTGCTTACAGGAAAAAAGGCTGCAAATGCACTAATGGAACACTATGCAAATGCAAACCACATTGATATTACAACTGAACAGAAGAAAGCAATCAAAGACAAACAGATACATCATAGAAATACAGAGACAGCAGCAGAATATATGATGGCAAATCTAACAATGGAAGAAATGGAACAGGCAATGAATACCCTAAAAAAATAAGAAATCACCTGGAAAGGATGGAATCACAAATGAAATGCTAATAGGACTAGGCACCAAGGCAAAGAAGAAACTACTAGCAGTCCTAAATTACAGCTGGAAGAGGGGAATAGTCCCACAGGCATGGAAGGAAGCTATACTAATACCAGTCCCAAAGAAAGGAAAAGACCTGGAAGAACCAAATGGCTATCGACCTATCAGTCTACTTAGCTGTGTAGGAAAATTAATGGAACGCATTATCAATGGCAGGCTAATGTGGCATCTGGAAGAAAACAAACTCTTAACACCACACCAAGCAGGATTCAGAAAGTACAGATCCACTGAAGATCAAATAACCTATATAGCTCAGGAAATAGAGGATGCCTTCCAAGAGAAAAAGCACACACTAGCAGTCTGGATAGATTTAGAAAAAGCATTTGATAAAGTATGGAAGGAAGGACTGAAAGTAAAACTGCAAAAAATGCATGTTTGTGGAAAAATGTATAAATGGATCAGCCACTACCTTGAGAACAGAACTGCCAGGACAAAAGTACAAGGACAAACAAGCAAAATGATGCTGCTGGAGCAAGGTGTCCCCCAAGGAGGAGTTCTTTCACCAACATTATTCCTAGCATATATAAATTACATCACAGAAAATTGTCCAGCCAGAGTACACACATCCTCCTTTGCAGATGACCTAGCCATATGGACATCTGAAGAATATATTAGTACAGCTAACAGCAGAATACAGCAAGCCTTATTAGTGCTAGAGGACTGGTCAAAATCATGGCTAGTGAAGATAAGTGAGGAGAAAACAACATGCACAGTGTTCTCCCTCTCAAATAAAACTCAGCAACCTAAGCTGGTATTGAATGGAAAATTATTGCGCCATGAAGAAAATCCAAACTATCTAGGAGTCACCTTTGATCGTCGCCTGACATGGAAGACACAGGTTGAGAAAAATCGAACAAGAGCAAGGCAAAGAATGGCAATCATGAAAAAGCTTGCTGGTACAACGTGGGGAGCAGATGAGAAAGTTCTCAAGAAGTTATATACTGGACGGGTGAGGCCAGTACTAGAATATGGCATTGCAGCTTGGGCAACAGCAGCTAAGTCAAAGTTTAACAAAATAAGTAGAGTCCAAAACCAAGGAATGCGAATCATAACTGGAAGCCTGAAGACAACGCCTATTAATGAACTAGAAAAGATCACTTGTTTACAACCAATGCAGGATAGAAGAGATAGCCGAGCCCAGCAACAAGCAGAAAAATTTAGAAGATTGACAGACCACCCTATGTACAACAGGTTTAATGGTTTTGGAAAGGGAAGACTGAAGCGTAGCAACTTTGTAGAAACTGCAAAACGAAGGATTAGGGCAGATCCTATACTTAACATATCAACAGTCAAACCCATTTACAATGCACACAAGTTCCCAGCTTGGAGACAGCAGCAATTGCCTGAGATGATAGAAAACATTCCTGGTATTGAGAAAAAGAACACTCAGCATGAAACCGAAAGAAGAGAAATAACCCTAAACTACATAAAAGAACATTACCCAAGCAGCAATTGGACCCATGCATATACAGATGGATCAGCCAAAAATTCAATAGAGAATGGAGGAGGAATTCTCCTAAATTTAAAAAATGGAGTGAAAAAAACACATTCAATGGCAACTGGAAAATTTTCAAGTAACTTCAAAGCGGAGGTAGAGGCTTTGCAAACTGCAGCAGAAATGCTCCTGATGGAGGAAAATAAAGAGAAGCAAATAGCTATCTTCACAGATGCAAAGTCAGCTGTCTCAATACTGAAGAGCAATAACAGCACAGAACTAACTGACCTAAGAGCAGCACTCCATGGTCTATGCCAGAAATCCAAAAAAGTTGTAATACAGTGGATCCCATCACATTGCAGTATACCTGGAAACGAAGAGGCTGACAGACTGGCAAAAGAGGGCGGACGACTACCACAGCCTGACATAGACATAACCTATAATGAGGCAAAGAGGTTGATAAAAAGCACTTATAGAACCAAATGGGAATCAGAGCATCCAGGCCATCAGAAGGATGATGCATATTACAAACTCGACCGAAGAGAACAAGTAGCAATCTTCAGACTCCGCACAGGACATAACAGGCTGAAATACCACTTGTTCAATAAACTAAAGATAGGAGATACCGATGAATGTAATTGTAGAACTGGAAAAATGACAGCAAAACATTTGCTGCAGGATTGCCCAACTTATGCAGAACAGAGAAAGATATTTTGGCCCACACCTGCTTCATTTGAGGACAAGCTCTATGGAGATATCAACAAGCTCAAGTTGACCGCAGCTTACTTTAACTACATACAGGTTGACATTTAAAGGTGCATGAAGACCCAGAGGCATGAAATGGAATATTGCTTGGATAGCAAATCCATTATGTGGAAAGTCCAAATCGAAAGCTCGCTGTGTGGGCTTCATAAAAGGTGGAAAAGTGTCCTAGTGGCATGAAATGGAATATTGCTTGGATAGCAAATCCATTATGTGGAAAGTCCAAATCGAAAGCTCGCTGTGTGGGCTTCATAAAAGGTGGAAAAATGTCCTAGTGGCATGAAATGGAATATTGCTTGGATAGCAAATCCATTACATGGAAAGTCCGAATCGAAAGCTCACTGTGTGGATGTCATCTGCAGACTGCATACTTCTGGTTTCCGGAAGAACAGCCTATGGTGAACGGAAGGCCCAATATACGGAAGTGAGGCTAAGCAGCCATGTGCAGGACGTGACGATTCCTTGGGTGAGCCCAGTACCAGAGCGCTATGTATCGGCTCTGCAAGTATGGAAGCCTCCTTGGATGGCGGGGAATGCCCATGGTCTGCCCCTGCCTTCCCTTGAGGGCTGACCAGGATCTTTGGCTGTTCTATATGGACCAGCTGAGATGGGGGATAACACCACAACAGTGAGAGTCAAACGTCCTAAGAAACCCCTGGGAAGGTTAACCCGGTCAACAAATGCCCGCAGAAGTCGGATGTGTCGGCCTAACGGCGCAAGAACGCAGCTCTGCTGTAAACAGGCACAACGCAATCACATCCGAAAAAAAAACTCCGGATGAACGAAGAAGAAGAAGAAGAAAAACTGCAGCAGAAATGCTCTTGATGGAGGAAAATAAAGAGAAGCAAATAGCTATCTTCACAGATGCAAAGTCAGCTGTCTCAATACTGAAGAGCAACAACAGCACAGAAATAGCTGAACTAAGAGCAGCACTCCATGGTCTATGCCAGAAATCCAAAAAGTTGTAATACAGTGGATCCCATCACATTGCAGTATACCTGGAAATGAAGAGGCTGACAGACTGGCAAAAGAGGGCGGACGACTACCACAGCCTGACATAGACATAACCTATAATGAGGCAAAGAGGTTGATAAAAAGCACTTATAGAACCAAATGGGAATCAGAGCATCCAGGCCACCAGAAGGATGATGCATATTACAAACTCGACCGAAGAGAACAAGTAACAATCTTCAGACTCCGCACAGGACATAACAGGCTGAAATACCACTTGTTCAACAAACTAAAGATAGGAGATACAGATGAATGTAATTGTGGAACTGGTAAAATGACAGCTAAACATTTGCTGCAAGAGTGCCCAATATGTGCAGAACAGAGAAAGATATTTTGGCCCACACCTGCTTCATTCGAGGACAAGCTCTATGGAGATATCAACAAGCTCAAGTCGACTGCAGCTTACTTTAACTGTATTCAGGTTGACATTTAAATGTACATGAAGAAGTATTTAGACTGCCACACTTCATACCACAGGCATGTCGGTTACACAAGCCTCCCAGAGGCATGAAATGGAATATTGCTTGGATAGCAAATCCATTACGTGGAAAGTCCGAATCGAAAGCTCACTGTGTGGGCTTCATAAAAGGTGGAAAAAGTGTCCTCGTGGCACAAAATGGAATATTGCTCGGATAGCAAATCCATTACGTGGAAAGTCCGAATAGAAAGCTCACTGTGTGGGCTTCATAAAAGGTGGAAAAAGTGTACTAGTGGCACAAAATGGAATATTGCTCGGATAGCAAATCCATTACGTGGAAAGTCCGAATCGAAAGCTCACTGTGTGGATGTCATCTGCAAACTGCATTCTTCTGGCTTCTAGAAGAACAGCCTATGGTGAACGGAAGGCCCAATATACGGAAGTGAGGCTAAGCAGCCATGTGCAGGACGTGACGATTCCTTGGGTGAGCCCAGTACCAGAGCGCTGTGTGATGGCTCTGCAATTATGGAAGCCTCCTTGGATGGCGGGGAATGCCGATGGTCTGCCCCTGCCTTCCCTTGAGGGCTGACCAGGATGCCTTTGGCTGTTCTATATGGGCCAAGATGGGATGGGAGATAACACCACAACAGTGAGAGTCTAACGTCCTAAGAAACCCCCGGGAAGGTTAACCCGGTCAACAAATGCCGAAGTCGGATGTGTCGGCCTAACGGCGCAAGAACGCAGCTCTGCTGTAAACAGGCACAACGCAATCACGTCCGAAAAAAAACTCCGGATGAACGAAGAAGAAGAAACTGAGGCTCAAGTTAATATTTTAAGAACCTTTGGTAGGGTGTGGTTATTAAAGAAGGCAGACTGATAAAAGTGAATCTGATCGCTTGTTTACTTTTGTGTGTCTCTGTGAATGTTGGTGATGTATGGCAGGTAATCATCATCATCAAGTTCTTGCCAGCTGGCGTAGGCGTTTATGTCTCTCCACAGATCGCGGTCTTTGGTGTTCTGGATCAACTATGCTGATGATATTCCTCCATGCCACCGTCTCAATCAATCCAGCATCATTTCTGTTGGTCTTCCTCTGCCTCTCTTCTACTTAATCGTTCCAGTTGTCACGGTGTTCTCCAATGCCTCTCTTCTCATCACATGACCAAAGAAAGCTGTTTATCTCTTTCTTATTGTTGTATATAGTGTTCTATTTTCATTAGCTTTTTTCAGACAATCACTGTTAGTTACTCTAAGCAGTTCAAGGAATATAGCAACATTCGTCTCAGGAACCACATTTCCGTTGCTTCATGTGTCTTTCTAATTTATTCAGGTAATCACGGGGCAGAAAGTCTCGTAACGACGATAACTAAACATCATCATCACGTAAAGAACTTAGGGAAGTAGAGGGTTCTTTTCCAGACCCAGAGTCCTATTACCAAACATGATTATCTTGACATCTGTAAAGAAGGTAGTTTGCCACTGCTTTCCCTCTTAGCAGTAACTATACTAGTCAACGACTGTAGTCATTATCTCCAAATAAAAGATCATCAGCCTACCCTCGTGAAGTTGAAATCCATAACCTACAACTTTCTGTCGGCTGCTCTTCAACTTCATCCATCACCCGCACAAAGGCCTATTGAGTATACGGTGATAACCGAAATTTATGTCAACCAATCGGCGTTAGATCGTTGAAGTTGTATATATCAGGCCGACCGTATTTAATCCCCTGACTGACCATAACCGGAGCATTTAAAACAAAGTATTCCCTGAGTGAATTTATGCACGTAAGCCACAAACAATACGTTGCACGATTTATTGCCTGACAAATTTCGCTGCTACAAGAAACATATGAAAATAGTACACTGATTGGAGACATTATACGTTGGCAGTCAAGATTTTTGGGGCACTTTATGAAAAGAAAATAATTTTCGAACTTGGTGACAACTGGCAAGAATGTGGGGAAAAGAACCAGGGAAAGGCAGAGAAGTCAATATCTGAACAGCTTGACCACATGGCATGGTCAAGACAAGAACACGTAGCTGATCCACGACTTAAGTGATCGCATGAGATGGCGAAACATTATCATCCATGCTTATCGACACGGTACACGATGATGATCATTTCGCTGCATCTCATCAGGTGCATACTACAGAATTATATATCATATGACGTTAATACTTGAATAATACTTCAGCTGAAACACTTAAAACACAAAGTTAGCGATTAGTCTGTTCCATCCGGTTTTTGTGCAAACAGAAGGGGTTTGTGTTAAATGTGAAATTATCGTGGGGATGACAGATGTTTCACATCAGAACATCACCTGTGACTATGTGTTAAAATATTTCAGCTAAAGTATTATTCATTTATTCACTTCAAATAATATATAACCCTGCAGTGTACACCTGACGGGATGCAGCGAAAAATGCCAGGCAATAAATCCTGCAACATATTGATTGTGACATATGTGTTTAAAATAACGGTTTATAAAGTATCCTTTAATTTCTTCACAACTTAAAAAAAAAACATGACTACTAACTCCCATCACTCAACAAGTCGGAAACGGCGTTAAGCCACAATTCTTAACAAAGCAAAGACGATTCTCTGCTTAATACAGATAAATTAGGATGAAGTAGAAACGTGTTTACTTCGTTACAACTTGTATCTTTCCGGCACTTCTTGGCGCCTGCACCACTAGATGTAATTCTATCTTCCGCTTCTTGTTTGATCCTGCTTAATGTGGAACCGGTTAAACGGCAATTAGCAGTTAATGAGAACCTGTTGTTTATTAAAAAACCGTGAATGGGTTTGTTCATGTGTTCGCAATTGCATTTGTTTATATATAACTAAAGTACTATAGTCGCGAGGGTCGACTTCATTGCACCCGGTTTAACCTCCACCTGGTTAGCTCTCTCCGCACAATGGAGACCGTGTAACCGAGAGCATCGCACAAAGCACGAACTCCGTAGCTCCAGCGATGATACCCCCTCCCCCTCCCACCGTTCAGGAGTCTCCGGGAATACAGCACTCGTAATCTGAGCGACGCAGCCCGGGAAATGACACCCCCTCCCCCCACCACCCGACCTCTGACCGCCAGATAAATGGCTAAACCACTTTGCTACATAGATCCCCAGATCTGGTTATATCGACAATGTTGTCTTATGAGATTGTCATCATCATGATGATCATCGTCCATCTTCTTCTTCTTCTTCTTCTTCTTCTTCTTCTTCTTCTTCTTCTTCTTCTTCTTCTTGTTCATCTTCTTTTTCTTCGGCGTCGTGTCTTCTTCTTCTTCTTCTTCTTCTTCTTCTTCTTCTTCTTCTTCTTCTTCTTCTTCTTCTTCTTCTTCTGCGTCTCTTCTTCCTCCTCCTCCTCTTCTTTCTTCACCCCCCCCCTCATTCCACCTCCTCCTCCTCCTCCTACTTCTTCTTCTTCTTCTTCTTCTTCTTCTTCTTCTTCTTCTTCTTCTTCGTGCCTCTTGTCAGAGAAATGCGTCACGCCTACTCATGCACCTGAAAGGTCTCAATTCGTCGTGTGTCTGTGTCTAACATTCGATTCCTCTAGACAGATTCCATCCAGGGTCACGGGCTCTATCTAACCGTGGACATTGTTTCTTGCTGATAATGTTACCAGGGCAAGGACCATACGACTTACTCTTTACCATTTTCAACTGCCGTGGGTTTTGTAAAGTCCACAAAGTGCCCAGGGAACCTACTGTTTTCCTCAATTATCCGAAATGACTAGGTATAATATCTCACTACCCAAGACGTCGCGTTATATAATTACGTATCAATAATTCTTAGAACAATGTCCAGCTCGATACTGAGATCAAATCTTGTATCTGAGTCTGAGTCGGGCAGCAAGACCTCTCAACCACAGGATATGTCTTCGCAGGCTGCTAGAGTTCAAGTGTCTAACGAGTTTACATTGGAAACTTGAGTAACTTTCCAGGTTGTTTAATGTGATGTTGCACTGGAAAACAAAACATGTGTGCGCTATGAGGGAAATATGTGTACAAGCGTAAGCTAGCTTAGCGTAGACGAGACTGATACCTGGGCACAGTGATAACACTTGTCTGGTGTAAAGCGTATCTTTGGAAGTTAAAGATGAGAACGGAGCACGTATGGGAATGTCCATAATGCTGTAATGGCGGTTCTTGACTTAGCTGACCTCAACTCAACTTAACTCACCTTAACTCAACTTAACTCACCTCAGCTCACCTCAACTCAACATAGCTCACTTCAACTCAATTTAACTCACCTCAGCTCAACTCAACTCACCTCAACTCAACTTAACTCACCTCACCTCAACTCAACTTGACTCACCTCAACTCAACTCAACTAAGCCCAGCTCAACTCAACTCAAGTTTCTAAGACAGAATCAACGAGCTCAACAAGAATCCACTTTACAGACTTCGTTTGTAAAAGTTATTTGCATATCCTTTACATGACGTAGCAGTCAGTCTCGACATCTTTTTGGCTGTTTGTGATTCCTAGATAAGTGTACGTTCAGTAGTTTGGCACTGCTTTCTGAACGACCGGCACCCATACCATTGTACTGAAACCAATGCAAGGCAGTCTGCTTCCAAATCTCCCGCAGCTGTGTTTCGAACGCCGTATGCGGGATTACGAATTGCATTCGTAACCCCTTCTCCACAGAGCGGTTTTTAAGCAACACTTAATTAACACCAAAAGTCAGAGAACACCATGGGCAGATGGAAACATTAATGACCAAATCCTATAAGAAATAAATGAAAACTGTAAACTGATTAGAGAAATTAGACGTAGACAGTCACAATTTTTGGACACGTTATGAGAAGAAATACATTGAAGAACGTCGTGACAACTAGCAAACTTTATGGGAAAAGAACAAGGTGAAGACAGAGAAGAATGGATGGCTTGGCCACGTGGTATGGTCGAGACAAGAACACAGAGCTGATCCACGACTCTGGCGATCGTGTGAGATGGCGAAACATGACCGCCCACGCTTATCGGCACATGATGCTTATGGCGATGATGAATAAACATATCATTTCTCCCCAAACTTCCAATGACAAGGATGAATTACACATAAAGCCGGGAATAGAACAGGCTTAAATTATTTGTTTTAAAATTCTCACTTAACCTTTACCCGGTACTGAGCCACGCCCCACAATTGTGCAGTAGTTATGTGATTCAGTTTCCATGGAAACACAAATGATTTAGGGCGTGTCACTTAACCATCTAACCCTGCCTGGAGATAACCGGCCCGTGAGTGGTGCAGGTCTTGACCTCTCTTAACTCATCAACTGCTTAATAGTTTCTCTTGAGGTTAAATCTCTCTCTCTCTCTCTCTCTCTCTCTCTCTCTCTCTCTCTCTCTCTCTCTCTCTCTCTCTCTCTCTCTCTCTCTCTCTCTCTCTCTCTCTCTCCCCTCTCTTTCTCTCTGTTTTTTTTCATGTATGGATGAAATAATGTATGAAAGAGAGTGATAGAAGGGCAGAATGTTAGACGGGCTTACGTGCCCAATTCCTATCCCTTTGGACATAAAAGTTTGTTCGTTCGTTCACGTCTCGATTGCAGATTCGCCTATACCAGTGGTTCTCAACCGTTTTTGGCCCATACACCCCTTCACCATATGTTTAGAATGTCACCCCCCCCCCTTTCGTATTTCCTCACTATAAATTCCCCCGCCCCTGTACAGTATACGTAAAAATTGAAGCTAAATTTAATAACACATACTAGAGCAAGTCTAGATGTCTACATAAAACGTGATTTGCGTGTCTACTTACGTTATAAAATTAATTTCAGAAGGGCGAGAAGTACAGAACTGTAAAGTATGGAGGGAAAAACGATATCAAGCAATCGGTTCTTGTATTAACGCGATCTTGAAATAATCTTCATTACCCCCTGGAAACCCTAAAATTTCCCCATAGGGGGAAATTCCACACCGGTTGAGAACCACTAGCACCATTTAGCCGACACGCCTTAAGGTGTATAGAAAAGATCCTATAAAAGGTCCTAAACCTCTGTCGAAGCCTCGACTATGGAATATTGCTGATATGTCTTCTCTTCTACTCGTGAACCGAAACGACAGAGGCTTGATAGTTAGTGTGTTATACACGTAGCTAAGTCGGAGTTAAAGATGGGCTTGACTAAAGAACGTACTTAAAGGGAGTCTCCGTGGCGAAGTGGTCAAACCTTCTGACTCGGGCTCCGAAGGTTGTGGGTTCGATTCCGGGCGGCGTCCTTCGGTTCACGAGTGCACTTTTTCGGAGACACCTGGTGTGTCGTCGCTGGAGCTATGGAGTTCGTGCTTTGTGGGACGCTTTCTGCGCTGAGGAAAGAGACTGAGCCATATGGGATAAAAACCGTGTGTAATGAAGTCGACGCCTGTCGACTTTTAAGCGACTTTTTTTTAAACAGGACTTACGTTGTCGTATTTTGTGGTTTGCTCAAGAAATAAGGCTCAGAAACAGTTGCTTTGCTTCAGATAGCATATGGTGGTACCTTCATGAACAAATCGCGCTAATTTATGGCCGGCACAATGGATACTGTAGCATAACAATGTGCGGACACAACGTTCCTCACTAAAGAAACAGCAGTGCCTCACAGCGCACAACCGGACTACCCTAAAATGTTCTATATCTCTTCCCAACCTGGCACTGCTTTGATAATTTTCCTTCAATTTGAAGAAGAAGAAGAAGAAGAAGAAGAAGAAGAAGAAGAAGAAGAAGAAAGAGGAGGAGGAGGAGAAGGAGGACGAGGACGAGGACGAGGAGGAGGACGAGGACGAGGAGGACTAGGAGGAGGAGGAGGACGAAGAGGAGGACGAGGAGGAGAAGGACTAGGAGGAGGAGGACAAGGAGGAGGACGAGGAGGAGGAGGATGAGTAGGAGGATGAGTAGGAGGATGAGGTGGAGAAGGAGGATGAGGTGGAGAAGGAGGATGAGGTGGAGAAGGAGGATGAGGTGGAGAAGAAGGAGGAGGTGGAGGTGCAGAAGAAAGAGGATGAGGAGGAGGGAGGAGTAAATGGAAGAGGAGGAGAAAGAGGATGAGTAGGAGGAGGTGGAAAAGAAGAAGGAGCAGGAGGTGGAGGGGAAAGAGGAGGAGAAGAAGAAGAAGAAGAAGAAGAAGAAGAAGAAGAAGAAGAAGAAGAAGAAGAAGAAGAAGAAGAAGAAGGTAGAGGAGGGAGGAGGAGGAAGTGGAGGAGGAGAAGGAAGAGAAGTAGGAGGAGGAGATGGATAAGAAGGAGGAGGAGAGGGTGGAGAGAAGAAGAAGAAGAAGAAGAAGAAGAAGAAGAAGAAGAAGAAGAAGAAGAAGAAGACGAAGAAGAAGAAGAAGAAGAAGAACGACGACGACGACGACGACAACAACAACAATTACAACAATAACTCATTCAAATGTTAAAAAATAAATAAATAACAGAAAACAGATGGTTGGCTCTCACGCTTCACCTCGTGACGGTACATCTGGGGTTAAACAGCAGAAATACGTGAAATCCGATACCCGGGGTAGTAATTGATCTGACAGTTGATTTGTCAAATATGAGAGGGCATGCCACACACGCGGAGAACTAATTTAAGACCACCCGTGAAAATGTAATGATGTAACATTGTTGTTTATTCTGCTTGTTGTTCATCTTTCTATTTCAGTGCGACACATCTTATTAGGCACCTGAAGCAAATGGAAACCGTAAATTGATTAGAGAAATTAGACGCAGACAGTCGAAATTGTTTAGGGCACGTTATGAGAAGAAATACATTAGAGAACTTGGTGACAACTGGCAAAATTAGGGGGGCGGGGGCGAGAGAGAGAAAAAAAAGAGGAGGGCAGAGAAGTCAATATATGGATGGCTTGACCACATGGCGTGGTCGAGACAAGAATACAGAGCTGATCTACGACTGGTGATCGTGCGAGATGGCGAAACATGACTCTCCCCTCCCCCTCTCAACGCTTATGGGCATGGCACATGATGATGAGGGTTCGAGACAGCAGTTTGAAGACACTCGATCTAGTTTATCTTGTTAAGGAAGAAAAGATTAAGTGAACACCGGTTACGCATTAGCAATAGACTCCCTTACATATGACAGGAGATACAGGGAAAACCCGGACACGGTGACGGCACAAATTTCATACCGCCCCGACAACAAACCACTGGGGGATTAGTGCTACATTACAGCTCAACGGTTCCCAGACGTTTTAATTTTATATAGGGCATGATTTTGGGATATACTGTGTTTCCCAAAAAATAATACTTACCCCTATAATAAGCCCTAGCAGGATTTTTCAGGATGCTTTTCTATTAAAAAACAAACAAACAAACAAACAAACCAGAAAACAGATTGTTGGCTTGCACACTTCACCACACGCCGGTACATCTGGGGTTAAAAAGCAGAAATACGTGAAATCTGATACCCGGCAGTAATTGATCTGACAGTTAATTTGTCAAATATGAGAGTCTCTGTGGCTAAGGGCTTGCGAACACGGATTGTGAGCCTGTATACCCGGGTTCGAAACACAGCGGTGATGGGTTTTTTTTTCCGAAAAAGGTACAGTAGCCGGTCGTTCAGAAATGTCGTCAATGGCAAACTACTGAACGTAAAATTTGCCCAGGAATCACGAACAGCGAAAATGCTGGGGTTGACTGCTACGTCCTGTGAAGGACATGCAACTTTAAAAAATTTTTTCACTATAAGACCTACCCCTAAAATAAGCACTAATTAAAATCAGCAGCTAGAATAAGAGACTTGTTGTCGAATGGCCAGTCGGAAAACAAACATCACTCGTGCGCACTTGATAATGAACAGATGTGGTTCATCATTCAAGACGTCACTCGTGTGAAATAAAGTTACCAATGCACTACGAGCAGGCTACATGGACAAGAAATGCTCATTTGTGGAAAGTTTTATTGCTGGACATGTGAGAGAAGAAACCAATGGCTCTACTGGATATGGAGTCCCAAGAAATTTAGGTCGGAATTCGGGATCTGGAGAGTTATGATAATGTTCCAGAAGAAGATGACATGACTGTATTTGAATAAATGTAGAATTTTGTATCAGGAATATATATTCCACTACCACTACTACCACCATCACTACTACCACCACTACTATCACAACCACCACCATTACTACCACCACCACTTCTAGCACCATCACTACCACCAGCAATACCATAACTACCACTACCATAATTACCACTACCACCACCACTACTATAACTATCATTACCACCACCAGCACTACAATCAACACTACCACCATCACTACTACCACCACCACTACTACCACCACCATTACCACCACTACCACCACCACCACCACCATCACCACCACCACCACTATCACCATCACTACTACGACCACCACTACCACTACATTCACCACTACTACCACCACCACTACCACTACAACTACTACCATTACCACCTTCACCATTACCACCACCACTATCACAACCACCAGCATTACTATCACTACCACTACCATCACCACTACCACTAACACCACCACTAGCACTAACACCACCACTACCACCACCACTATCACCATCACCACTACTACTGCCACCACCACAACCGCTACCATAACTACCACCACCAACAACAACAAAGAAACAGGGCGGACACCAGAGCCGAACTCGTAGTTGGAAAGTAATACGGCCGCTTTTGTGGACTGATCAACAACCACTGCCTTAGACAGCAAGAGTACTAAACACTCGGTCACCGTGACTCCCAAAACAACATACAATTTTGCGTGGCCTCGACAGGACGTCACCACCAACCCCAGGTTGATTGTTCTAGGCAAGTTGACTTCCAGTAGCTGGCTATAGCATTCTGAACGAGAAGTCAACGTCGAAGTTCAACGACCTGAGTGTGGAGTGAACCCACTGCCCGGCCCTCAGCGCACAAGAAGTTTAAGCGCCAGGATGTTAAATTTCAAATATGGCATGTGACGTAGTACAGCAGGCTGGGTCGACCCAGGAACCCAGGTAAAAATCCCCATGTCGAAGGGGATCAATCAATCATGTGCCGTCTCTACACTGAAGGTTGGTTGCAATGGATCACCTACACTCTCTGTTTCTAGCCTTGACTGTACATTCTGTCAGATTGTTATTAATTCATCTCTTAATGTTATTTTTCCACCTGTATCGCTGTCTACCTCTTGCTCGCTTGCCCTCAACCTTACCCTCCAGTATGGTTTTATAAGAGTCTTATGCTTTTTACAGTGGCCGAAATATTTTACTTGCCTTTCTAGAAGAGAATACAAACACATGAACTCCATACAGGCGGGAAAACGTGAAAGCCACTGTGCCATCGCGACCACATACATGAGGAAATGACTGTAAATTCTGGACTGAATCTTCAGTTGTGAACTAGAAGCGGGCGTCGCCTTGGCAGTTTGGGAACCGGGCAGGGGCTAATTGCCAACAATGTCGGACAAGCCGAGGGAGACAACTGCGACAAGGGGAAAGAATGCAGCTTGTCAAGAAGGGGACAGACATAGGACGCGGGAGAATTTCTGCCATGTTGCGCTTTCTCAAGGTGACAGTTGGGAGTCGGTTGTAGCATACAGACAGACAGATGGATGGAGGGACGGACGGATAGAGGGACGGACGGATAGAGGGACGGACGGATAGAGGGACAGACAGAGGGGCGGGCTGAAAGAGAAACTGAAAGGCAGGCTGGAATAAAAATCATAGTCACAGTCAGACAAGCGGACCGACGGATGAAGGGAGATAGATACAAATACAGACAGACAGACAATGGATGCTTAGACAGACAGAGAGACAGACAGAGAGACAGACAGAGAGTCAGACAGAGAGACAGACAGAGAGACAGACAGAGAGTCAGACAGAGAGACAGACAGAGAGACAGACAGAGAGACAGAGAGTCAGACAGAGAGACAGACAGAGAGACAGACAGAGAGACAGAGAGTCAGACAGAGAGACAGACAGAGAGTCAGACAGAGAGACAGACAGAGAGACAGACAGGGAGTCAGACAGAGAGTCAGACAGAGAGACAGACAAGCAGGCAGGAATAGAGATTATAGTCACAGACAAGCAAGCAGACTGACGGAGAAGGGAGATGGATAAACATACCTACCTACCGACAGGCAAACATACAGGCAGACAGACAGACAGACAGACAGACAGACAGACAGACAGACAGACAGACAGACAGACAGACAGACGCCGCTAACCTCAAGCTCCGACGGTCAAGGGTTCGGTTCCGGACTACGTCATTCGGATCACGAGTGCAGCTTTTTCGGAGACCCCCATGGGTCGCCGCTGTAGCTACCGAGTTCGTGCACTGTTCCACGCTTTCATTAGACCGCTCTGCTGGAAGAGACTGGGCCATATCAGATAACATCAAGTGCAACGAAGTCGATCTGATGGCCTTTACACGCCTATACACAACATCTACAACAATAAAAACAACAATAACAAGCTTATCACACACTTCATTTGAGACGCGGACAACGTTCTTCCCACATGAGAGACTACAGCGTAACCTGCTCCACAGAACAAAAATTAACATCAAAAGGAAACACGAACAGCAGTCGCCGTTCCAACATTCCTGCAGCATGAGCCATACCGAAGAGATTACCTATTTCTGCCCTCGTCCGTTTCACAATTCTCAACAGATGCATTTTATTACAGTGTCTGTCTATGCTGCCGTTGGATGTTATAAAAACATGCGCATATGTCGGGACAGTGGCCAAGCATATTCGTGGAAACAGACAGAGAGGCTAAGTTCACGATTATTGTGCCGCTATGGTTTTTGTCGGTGATGTATTCATCGCAGTTATCCAAGATTCGTGACAATGGGCAGGTGTACTAAGTTCACGATTATTGCATCGGTATGCGTTATTTCAGACAGCGGTTGCGTTGTGGTTAGATGCTTTTAGACGCCGAGGTCTCAACAATTATGTTTGTAAAGCTTGTGTGGTGCAGACCGAAAGGCTTCATAATGTACCTTGCCGGCTGGCGTAGACGTTCATGTCTCTTCACAGATCTCGGTCCTTGGCGGTCTGGATTAACTCTGCTGCAGATATTCCTCCAAGCCATCATCACAGTCAACACAGCATAATTTCTCTTGGTCTGCACCTGCCTCTCTTTCCCTTGGTATTTACAGTTATCATGATGTTTCTCCAATGCCTCTATTCTTATCACATAACCAACGAAAGATGTTTCTTTCTTTTAGTTGTAACAGAACCATACGAGCAACCAATAATCTTTCATTTCTAATTCTGAAACTTTCTTTGCCACGACGGCGACCATTATAGCCTACTGTTTTAAATCTCTAAACTTCCGCACGTTCGTTCCAATTCGAATTTAATTTTAGATGTTAATGTCCTAGAGGAGATTAGAAAAATCTACCACTTTCCCAACGTCAGACGACAATCACGTCAGCCATGTCACAAATGGCCGCCCTATCGCATATGTCTCGTGTGTGACCCATTTATTTCCCGCCCAATTCCTTCAGTCTGGTCGCTTCGTTAGACACAGCTCGTTAGTTATGTTTTAGCCGTAGTCAGATGGTTTCAACCTGTTTCACCATTAGTCATTTTCTTGTTTTTGCTAACGCGTTTATGGTTTCCATGACTTGATGAGAAAAAGTTACACAACAAGTTTGTTAATGCCCTTTACAGAATGTCGCAGTAAGCCCCAGCATTTTTTGGCTGTTTATGATTTTTCGGAAAGTTGACGTTCAGTAGTTTGCCATTCATTTTTGAACGACTAGCAATCATATTATCGAATGAAAACCAGAGCAAGGCGATCTATTTCCAACTGTCAACGCGGTATTATAGTTATGCGATATTATATTATATATATATATATATATATATATATATATATATATATATATATATATATATATATATATATATATATATATATATATATATATATATTAGATTATGAATTTCGTTCGTAACACTTTCGTCACCGCGCAGGTTGTCGAGAAAAACAGTGATTATAATTCTGTTTATTTTCTGAAAACTGTTAACGTTAAATTTTACCGTAGATCTCAGACTGGTACGTTAACTAAGGATAGGTTAAGTACCAAACACACACAAACACATCCGTAATGCTGGCTCTGGTATATATATTATTTTTGTTTTTTGCATATCCTTTACAGGACATCGCTGTCAACACCAGCATCTTTCAGCTGTATATTGATTTCTTGGCAAGATTACGCTCAGTAGTTTGCCATTGCTTTCTGAGCGGCCGGCTCACATACCCCGTAAGTTACCGATGCGATTCGAACCACTGCTGATTCTCACCGTCATCACGTTACCGACGAGAGTATACGAGATTACGGAGAAAAGTCATTACCTCTAAGCCACGAACCGGCTCTGGTATATTAGGAGATGAAAACAGTTTGGTACGTATTTCTACTGCGACAAAGTGAGAGATAATAAGCACACAGAGAGTGTACATTCCTTACAACGAACTCTAACCATGTTATCATAATGAGGAATATAACAATAATAATAACACCGAATTAACATAAAGTAAACATAAGCTAAACCACAACACGGCACCTTTTTCAATCTTAGTGATCGTCTTCAGGAACACCACAACCAGATCTAAACGAAACTAAATTAGATAATAAAGTTACAACTAAAAATGTAAACAAAAAAACGTATGGGTATCGAACATTTACAGGCTTTTAGAGGATGCGCAATGGCCTGTCTGATTCCATTTCTTCCCTTTATGCTATTTGAAGTAGTCTATGGAGTGTTGCTCCTAAGTCTGCTAGTTCTGAACTGTTCTTGCTCTCTTTATTTTGGTCACCGAGACAGCACATAACGAAGGGATGTTCCATCATGCTACCCGATGTGATAAAGGCAGCGGGAGTCTGCACATTGTCCACATTGTGCGACTGCAAGAGAATCATAGTAATTCCCCACAGTTATTGTTGACAGTCAGTACCCAAGTCAACTCATCAATTATTTAAGTCATACAAGACATATTTTTACTACAACAGCAGCAACATATCTACGATGTATGAGTCCTAATCTAAGTCCCCAAGAGGAACATCATCATCATCATGTGCCTTGCCAACTGGCGTAGGCGGTCATGTCTCTCCACAGATCTATGTTTTCTGTGTTCTGCGTGCTGATGATATCCCCCCATGCCACCGTCTCGATCCACCCAGCATCATTTCTTTCTGTCCGCCCCTGCCTCTTGCCCCACTGATCTTTCCAGTTGTCAAGATTTTCCCCCACTGCCTCTCTTCTCATAACATGACGAAAAATCGATGCTTGTCGCCTGCGTATAGTTAGTTGTATTGAATGTCCTTATTTAGTCAAACCTTGAAGTACACTTGTTCCTGCAGCATGGCGCTGTCGTCGTGTGAAGGTGACAGGTTCGAATCCCTGTCCATAATTATAGCTTTCAATTTTTATGTTGTCTAGTTCGTCCTCTAGTCTCTAATTGTTTCCCCTACGTACATGAGAGAAACAATACGCGTGTATTTATTTATACTTTAGTTTAGTTTGGTTTGGTTTAGTTTAGTCGACGGATCAACATCATGGCACATGGGTGTAACCCATTAAGTGCTCCGTTCTACTTCTAACTCAAGCCTGAGTTTGGAGAATCTCAGCTCAGTGCACGAACTCCGCATCTAAGGAGAGGATGTATTTATTTATGAACTACTTCATCGCTGGAACTACTGAATTCGTGTTCTGTGCCGCGCTATCAGCAGACTAATCTGCAGAAAGAGACCGTACAATGTAGTACAAAACCCGGCGCAATGAAGTTGGTCCTTTTGCCTTTTCTAATACAATAACTTTCATTAGCCTTTTTCCAGGCAATAGTTGTTAGTTATTCTGGCAGCTGGCGACATGCATCGTTGCATTCCTGAGTCCCGGTATTCTCTCGCTCCCCTACTTCAGACAACCCAGCTACATTACCGTTTCCACCGACGCATTAGAAAAATAAGAGCCCATGCTCCCAACATCATCGCACCGGCTCAACAAGTTAAGGTGACAGGACTGGCTTGGCTCCAACAAATATGCCACACGTGCAGTCTTACATCAGGTCCTGGAATCAAGCAAAATGATTACACTTTGTCCATGCATGCCAATTAGTGGCTATTTCGGTCTTAATCTTGACATAAACACGAACTACCTCCTGCTGCGTAATAAATTCTCGAGATGACATCGTTAATGGGAATATCAAATATATTCATTCGCCGATTGTTTTATTCGTTCGCTCGTTTTGAGCTCAAGCGTAGTGGTCGTTATGCAACAACTTCTAGTGGCACTGGACTACTTGTTTGCGTGTGGATTAGTTTTCCTTATTACCAGTGTCCCTCGCCAACCCATCATGACTTCCGATGTACTTGTAATTTACTTCCCCAAGTCAAGAATGAAAAGTCATGTTAGTCCAACTGACCGGTGTAGGGGTTGAAACCGCCAGCTCGGCATCAGCACACCGGCAGTTTAAGAGCAAGCGTCCTTATCCATTCTGCCACGCCGGCCTTCTAATGCCTAGATTTATAACGTAACAAATCTTACGACACACAAAAAGGTCCCGATGCCGGAGATTTATATGGGTCTATGATGTGATGTAATAGAGTCCTTACATTTTGTATGTCTGAATTTTGAAATTTATGGCGTCTTTCACACTAAGTTTGTGTTTCTGAATTAAATATTACTTTTGTATGGTATTTATACGAGGGGACTTCAAATCAACACCTTAAAAGTTTGATAGAAATTACAATAACCATGTCATTGTCTTGTAACCTGTCAATATTTGTTGTAAGGATGTCAAGAGGGTTAAACACGCGACATACGTCATAAGAATAGATTAAAGATGGCCGCTCCACTTTTGACATGCACCAAAGAGGAGCAGCGTTCTGTTAACCGACTTTACAAACACAAATCAGTGAAAGGGTAACACCTTTAGAAATTCATCGGCGAATGAAGGTCCAGTATGGTGATGCTTGCCTGTTAGCAAGTGTGTACGTGGAGTAGGAAGTTTAAAAACTGTGCGGTCCAATGAAGAGGTACATGAATGCTTACACCACGACCAAAAGAATTTTGTTTCTTCTACAGGAATCGAAGCACTCTATCGCCGCTTGAGGACTTGCATTCAAAACGGTAGTGACAACATCGATAAATGATACATTCGTTCTTTACTTATTCAGAATATATTCACACACACATGCGCGCGCGTGCACGCATGCACGCACACTTACGGTTTTCATTTGAAGCTCCCTCGTATGATGTGACTAGACTATGTCTTTCACATCGTGGTTGTGAGCTTGAATTAAATATTACTGTTGTATGGTGTTAATGTGTTGACTAGACCATGTATGTTATATGGTGCTTGCATGTTTTTTCGCTCGCACTGAACTCCAGCGGAGTCCAAGCTAGACTGATCTTTGCGAGTGGGCTAGCTTTCCCTTTTACCAGTGTCCCTCGTCAGAAAATGAAGCAACTCCGACTTCAGAGATACTTGTATTTTACGTCCCAAAATCAAGGACGAGAACTCTGATTGTTTACCATCAATATGGAAAATTACCGTGACACTCCTACAGTCTCGTAGTCTCATATAGTCTCGTACAGTCTCGTATAGTCTCGTACAACAAAGTGTGAGTCCTCGACCTGCTTCATCACAGTGGAAACTGGTTAGGTCTCTCATCGTTAGTAAAATAACAAATCTTTTGCCACAGTTGTTTGCCAATGTAACACATCTTATGCGAAAATGGTTTTTGTCACAGGAGTTTATAGCGTAAATAATCTTATCCCATGGGGTTTACGGTGTAACAGGTCTTTTTCCACAATGGTATACATTGTAACAAATTGTATGCCACAAATTGAATAAATTTAGTGGAACTGCGGTAAAGCTAGGAAATGTGAACAGTATAAAATAACACAAAGTAATGCAGCTTTACGTATTCTTTTCTGTAAAGCTGCATTACTTTGTGTTATTTTATATTGCTTATGCCACAGTGGTCCAGTGTAACAAATCTTATACCACCGGAGTTTATACCAAGAGGTTTACAACGTAGCAAATTTGATGCCACAATGGTTTCATTCATTCATTCATTCATTTATTCAGTAGCATGTCCTTTGCAGAACCTCGCTCCCATAACAACCTTCCGGAAAACCTCTCAATCATAAGCAAGATGTCCCGAGTCCGATACACCCATCTGGAGATCATCCGCCACATCCTGCACCCATCTTCTCTTTGGCCTTCCTCTTCCTTCCTCTCTTTCCAGGCATATACCCCTCAATTATTGTTCTCTCCAAACTTTCGTGACGTTTCAAGTGACCAAAATATTTCAATTTTCTTTGTTTTATCGTTTTTAATAGCCAACCTTCTTCAATATTCAGCTCTTGAAGTACTGGTGCATTTGTTCTTTTCTTTACCCAAAATATTCTTAGAAATCGTCTATAACATTTATCAGTTATCAGTTATCAGTTGGGGTATCTTCGTTGCACTCCGGACATGTCCATAGGTGCTCAGATCCTCCCCCCAGCATATGCATCAGCGTCCGGTGGCTAATAGTGCCAGTTCTGTGTTGGTTGACGAGGCGCTTTGTTTTCCCGATGTACCTCTCGCGTCTGGCTGTGCCGATTCTTACTCCCAGGTCTTTCATCCTGGAGAGCGATGTGGAATCACTGGCGTCAAAATCCTCTGTTCTCGCCATATCTTTAAGGGCGTTAATGACATCGGCACGATCCATGGGCTGGCCATCTACAGGGGGTGCAGAGCCAGCCAATTTATCAGCTCGTTCATTTCCCTCGACTCCCGCATGTCCCGGGACGAAGATGAAGGTGACTTTGCGGACAACAGACTTCCGCAGCGACTCAGTCCACTGTCTACGTACAGATCCAGCTTCGACCTTCTGAATCATGCTCATTGAATCACTTAGTACACACACGTTGGTATAATGCTGTGATTCCAGCCATATGAAAGCCTGTGTAACTGCCATCACCTCCATCGTCATGCTGCTCGTGGTCATAGAGTGGGCACCACTGGATTCTTGAACGGTTCGGCCCGCTGAACGGGCTGTAAATGCCCACGCACTTCTCTGCTGCTTTACAACAGATCCATCTGTATAGATGAGCACTTCGGGGCTATCTGAGTGATCATAGATGAGCGCGTTAACCTCTGCATTGACAGCGGCAGGGTTCTGCTCTCTGCACCGTCTGTCGAGTGTGATAATGCAGGAGAAGGTACACTTAAAAGCTGGAGGCACCGGCACCCATTCCTTGCCGGGGTTGATACTGGTAAGACTGCAGACCTGTCCGACGACATCTTCCGCCCGACCCATCCATGATTTGCCCCTCTTTAGCCTGTCACCCTTTTCTCTGAATACAGCGTCATGCAGAGGGTGCTGCTCATCTGCACTTATTTTTAAGTATGCACGAGCTCTCCAGATCTTGATCCTGTGTTCCATTGTCGGGAAGTCAAGGAGGTATCTCATTGCTACACAGCTGGTGTCTCTCGTGCAGCCCAAAATGATGCGCATGGCTTCGTTTTGTACCTTTTCAAGTCTTCCAATCTGTGTAGGGCTGACAGTGAGGATGGCCAGGGCATACTCGATGCGTGAAAGCACAAGTCCTTGGAACAGAAGTAATAGCAGTCTTTGCTCGATATTGGCAGTCGCCATGACTCTCATTGCTGCCAAACCTTTTCGAGCCTTCGTTATGACATAGTCGACATGATCTTTGAAGGACAGGCTACGATCAAGCCTCACGCCAAGATATGTCATTGACTGGGTTCTACTCAGAATGCTCCCATCCATTCTTACTGCCGGCAGGTCTGTTTTCACAATATGGTTGTTTAGTGAGAACCATGTAACCGTTGCCTTTGCAGGGTTGACAAGGGCATCGGCATCAGCACACCATGAGGAAATTCGATCTAGTTCGCCCTGCATATAGTTGGCAACCGCCTGTCTATCTCGACCCTGTCGATACACGAGGATGTCGTCAACGAATGATAGAGTCCTACCCCTCCCATCCAGCTGTTGTTCAGTGATCGGCACCGTATACACGTTGAATAGTACTGGTGACAGTGGTGAACCCTGTGGCAATCCTGGACATATCGTTATCGGCTCAGAAGACCAACTCTCCGCATCTTAGCACCACCTTCCTTTGGAGTAGAACTGCAGCTATCCATCGTACAAGGTGAGGGTGCACATTCAGTCTGAGGAGGGTTTGCATCAAGTGCTCGAAAGATACTCTGTTATATGCGTCCTCTAAGTCTATGGCGGCCGCACATGTCTCTTCTCTGACCTGAAATCCTTCGTAAACATCTTGAGCAAAGACCGCCACATTCAGCCATGACTCTTTGTTGCGTCTGTATCCTCCAAGTGTGGGCGGGAAGCAGCCGAGCTGTTCCAAGTCCCAAGCAAGTCTGTGTGCTACAATTTTCTCCAGTAGCTTGCCAACAGTATTCTGCATCGTAATGATTCTGTAGCCGCTTATCTTGGAGTGGTCTTTGTTCGGTTTTGGCAGCGGCAGCAAGTAGCTGTGTAGCCATTCTTCTTTGACCTGACCCCTCTGGATACTGGTGTTGAATTCTCTGGCCAGTTCTTCCATGTCATCATCTGATATCACCATTAGGTCACCATATCGGATGCCGTCTGGGCCTGGGGCGGTGTTAGGTGATTTCTTGAGCATTGCACGCAATATGTCAACTGTGATTGTCCATTCTTCGTCTGTCCCGACCCCCTCGCACAACTGAGAGAGTGTTGTTGTGGTCCTATGTCTGGCGGGCTCGTCTTTCTGGTCAGTCTGTTCTATGTAGCGTGCAAGAAGGGCCTTACCTTTATCCGCATCCGACTTTTTCCATGCGAGGTCTGTGCCTTGAAAGTCTGGTATACCCCTACGTTGTGCAGCACCGTTCATGCTCTTGTGGAGGCGCCAGAATGTCGTAAGAGATTGCTCGGAGCACACCTTCCTGCAGAACTCGTCCCATTTGTCGGCCTTGGCCTGTTTGGCGCAGGATTTGAATAAAGTCGTCGTCCTAACGACCTCAGTCTTCAGGTTCGCCAACTCAACCTGTGGCATGTTAGCCTTTCTGGCCTTTTGCCAGTCTTTGACAGCCTGCCTCTTTCCCAGCCACACCTTCTCGACCTCTCCATTCCACCATGGTGGCTGCAGCCATCTTTCTTGTCTCCTACGGGAGGAAGTTAGTTTCCTTCTTCTGATCTTGCTTATGGCGTCTTGACCAGTGGTGTCGTACGGGAAGGCATTGGTCTTGTTTCTTTGACTCATGGCCCCGTCTTTCTTGATCAGGATGACACAAGGGTAGTGGTCACTATCGTGGTATCCCAGTGTGCCCCACCGGCACCTTGGTGCGATGGTGGGCGACACCAGAGCCAAGTCAATGATGCTGTCAGAGTCGCCTGGTCGAGTGGCCATTCTAGTGACCTTCCCATCATTCAGACAGATTAGGGCAGCAGATGCCAGGGCGTCCTCCAAATCTTCTCCCTGTCTATTGGTGATGCAATTCCCCCATTGACTGCCTCTGGCATTGAAGTCCCCGCAGTAGATGATATGCCTTTCATCCATATCGAACAAACTCTGCCATTGTCGCACGTCGACCTTCCCATTTCGCGCATAGACGTTAACGATTACAAGCTGCACTGGTGTCATTATTCTTATTGCCTGCACTTGCAGGGCATCGCTGTTCCAGGCGGACATATCGATCTCAGACACTAGTATGTTGTCGCGGACCAGAATGGCCTGTCCGAGGTGCCGCCTGTTAAGGAAACCCTGAAATCCCGCAACTTGACTGTTCCGTCGGTGAGCTGTGTTTCTTGCAAGACTACAATATCGTTTCCGTAGAGTAGTTTTTCAAGAATGGGTCGGCGTTGACTAAATGATGCACAGTTCCAGTACAGTACTCGAACATTTCCGATACCCAATCTGTCACATTTTAAGCGCCTTCTGCGCGCGCCCGC
>JACEFZ010027709.1:0-15000 GCA_014155875.1 Cepaea nemoralis | reverse complement strand
GAGGGGACTGAGCACGTATGGGAATTCCTGAGTGCAGTGATGTCGGTTCTTAACTCAACTCAACTCAACTCACACACAAATCAGTCGGTGCACTAGAAGTAAAGACTACACTGTTTGGTGTTCTGGATCAACTCTGCGGATGATATTCCTTCATGCCACCATCTTAGTCCACCCAGCTTCATTTCCCATATTATTTATAACTCGGCCTTTCTTCCCCTTGATCTTGCCAATCATCACGATGTTCTCCAATGCCACTATTCTCATCACATGACCAAATAAAGCTGTTTGTCTCTTTCTTATCGGTGTATATAATGTTTAAGTTTCATTAGCCTCTTTCAGTTGCTCTGGCAGTACAAGGAATTCGCAACATTCGTCACAGGAACCACATCTCTGTTGCTTCTAAGTTCTCCCTAATTTGTTCATTTACATTCGAAGATTCATTGTCACACAGCAAAATAGGTTCTATATAGCGCTAACTTTTAACCACCTGAAGCCCCATTTCTCTGACAAACACTTCCAATAGTGGAAATTATCTAGTGCCTTCGTGAAGTAACTAAATCATACATTCAGTCCCCGGCATTTCACCCTTTAACCTCTGTCATTATAATTGTTGCCAGTTACAGCGGGTTTTCCCAAATAAACAGTCGCCTGAAGAAAAGCTCGGAAGATACAGTGGCAACGTTCGGCTCTAGAGCGACTTCTGGCATCTGTGGTTATAGTCTGGTGTGAGTGCCTTCAGACTGGCGCGGTTGTGCTGTGTCGACAATGCGAACTTATCGAAGCTGTATGGGCAGTATTTTAGGGTCTGACAAGTTGGAGGGCGGGGGGTTCGGGATTTATAAATCGTGAGTAAGCTCACTTTTTTTACTGCAATAATGTTGCTACTTGAATACGTACTGTTGCTACTGCTGATGCTGCTACTACTATAAAACTTGCTGTTGATACTGCTGCTGCAGCCACCACGACCACCATTACGAGCCAGCAACACTACTTATAACAATGATACTGCTATTACTTTTACTGCTGCTGCTGCTGCTGCTGCTGCTACTACTACTACTACTGTCTTCCTCTTCCTCTTCTTCTTCTTTTTCTTCTGCTTCTTCGTCTTTTTCGTGTTTTTTACCGTCTGTTCACTTGAAACTTATTTTGCTCCATCGTCGCCACTTCCTACAACTTCCGCTCCTCGTCCTTATCAATCATCTTCAGCGCCTCCTCCCTTTTTCCTCATTCCAATGACCAGACGTCTTAATCCAATGACCTGAAGTCTTAATCCAATGACCAGACTCTTTAACCAATGATCAGACGTTTTAATCCAATGACGTGACGTCTTAACCCAATGGCCTGATGTCTTAATCCAATGATCAGACGTCTTAATCCAATGACCAGACGTCTTTAACCAATGACCAGACGTCTTAATCCAACAAACAGACGTATTAATCCAATGACAATACTTCTTAATCCATTAACAACACTCTTTAATTTAATGAGAAGACTTATTAATCAACAAGAAGACATACATCTAATGACAAGATGCGGTAAAGCAAGGACAGTTACTATACTGTGTCAACATCAACCCCAAGCAGTTTCCTATTACGTGTCAGTGATGTGACAGGGCCATTGCATTATGTAGGCCTGAATGCCCGGAGGCACAAGTCTCCAATTTGTTGCTCACTTAGCGAGACGACGATGGCATAATCCGATCCCCCGTCCAATAATAACGAAATAGAAATAACGTAAGAAACTCCAGAAATATCGTAAGATTAGCTTCATAAAATATGTATGAATGAAATAACGTATGAAAGGAAAGAGATAACAAGGGCAAAATGCCAGACGGGCCTGCGTGCCCAATTCTTAACCTTTTGAAAATAAAGTGTGTTCGTTCGTTCGTTCGTCCGACGGTGCTAGTGACGTTATCAGCGCGGCTTCCTATTAGCCAAGGCTAACGCGCCCGCTAGCACTAGGTCAGAACAACTAATCTCTGCAGATTGCGGCGAACTATAACCGACACTCCTTTTCGTGAACAATAAACATTACAAGTTATCGCACAACCTACTCTGACGATCCGGTAAAGTTCTTCGTTATGTCTGCTTCTGGCGCTGAGCAAAAATATACGCGCTGAAGGACACAAATTGGTGCACAATTGCGGGGTAGCACTGTTTACAGGCAACGTCAATCAAAATCTGTTAAACTCAAAGCGTATTGTAACAACCTCATGTCAGGACATTGTGGCTCCAGTCTGTGGATATTTTGACTCCAAAACAGGATGTCTAAGAACTCCACAAGTCGCAGTAACCAACGCACCAAGTCACCCTGTATAGCCCAACCTACAAATCCTCATCCGGATCTTCTTAGGAGAGCGTGAGCGTGAGCGTGCGAACTTCAGCAAAACACCGAACAGAACTATTAACGTCATAATATGTATCACATGGCATCCGCATTTCTCTAGACAATGGATCGCCATATTGGCTGGCTGGTTATTGTAACATTGTGTGTTCTGAATTCGTGTTCTATTTGCTTGATATTTATTTAAATGCCCTCACATGCCCCAGCTTTCGCGTAAACTACCTTCCCTGGTCAGATGGTTGCAACCTGCTTGTCCCTCCTCTTCCAGTGTGAACTGACATCCGGAAGCTGTGACTATCATTACGTACCTCGAAAACAAGGGAGGAAACCTCTACCTACCCAGGTCTATCATTATGGAGTAGAGAGTGGCATTAAGTTTGACTTAAACGACGACTGATTGTTCAGAAAGTCATGGAAATCTACTGAACATAAAATTGCTAAGAAAACCAACAAGGGATTGATTACAATGTAGTGAGAAGTACATGCAACAATTTTATGTAACAGACAGTGAGCAGGTAAAGATAAAATAAGTATACAGATGGGGAGGGGAGATTTCGTAGCACTAGGAAGTATTTGGGAGTCAAAAGAACTTAACACTACCATGTTTCCCCTATAATAAGCCCTAGCAGAATTGTTCAGGATACTTTTAATAGCTGTCCTTAAAATAAGCCCTAGTTAAGATTGTCAGCTAGAATGAGAGACTTGATGCCGAATGGCCAGTCGAAAGTACAGACGCCATGGTGCGCATTTGCTATAGTCTGTCCGGAAATTTATGCCTTCATTCAAGATCAATTATTTTGAAAACTATCTGTTGCATCGTTATGAAATTTTTCCAGCCGTCTTATATTTACCCCCACCCAAGGAATATGTCTTTGATATGTCCAAAAACAACTTAAATCATTAAAAGCGGCATCATTCCTTTGATGTTTTGCTTAACAACTAGTGATTTCTTGTTAAAAAAGTTATGTTTACGGTAATGAGGACCTGCAAATTCAGATGACAAACAAAGGCGTATCTGGATTCGTATGGGAGTGGGTGCAATCAAAGAAGTAGCTTACAGTCGACAGAATCGGCTGCATTGCACCGGGTTTTTTATCCCATATGGCTCAGTTTCTTTCCGCAGCGCGGAAAGCGTCGCACAAAGCACGAACTCCGTAGCTCCAGCGACGACCCTCGGCAGTCTCTGAATAAAATGAATGACGCGGCCCGGACAGACAGAAAGGTAGGTAGGTAGGTAGGTAGGTAGGCAGAAAGATAGGTGGGTGGATGGATGGCTGGCTGGCTGGCTGAGTGGGTGGATCGGTCGGTCGGTGGGTCGGTCGGTCGGTGGGTGGGTGGGTGGGTCGGCAAGCAGGCAGACAGACAGATAGATAGATAGATAGATAGATAGATAGATAGATAGATAGATAGATAGATAGATAGATAGATAGATAGATAGATAGATAGATATCGGTAGGTCGGTCGGTTAGTGGGTGGGCCGGCAGGAAGGCAGACAGACAGACAGACAGATAGATTAGATAGATAGGACAGACAGATAGATTAGATTAGATAAGATAGATAGATAGATAGATAGATAGATAGATAGATAGATAGATAGATAGATAGATAGATAGATAGATAGATAGATAGATAGATAGATAGATAGATAGATAGATATCTGTCGGTCGGTCGGTCGGTATGTGGGTGGGTGGGCCGGCAGACAGGCAGACAGACAGACAGACAGACAGACAGATAGATAGATAGATAGATTAGATAGATAGATAGATAGATAGATAGATAGATAGATAGATAGATAGATAGATAGATAGATAGATAGATAGATAGATAGATATCAGTAGGTCGGTCGGTTAGTGGGTGGGTGGGAAGGCAGGAAGGCAGACAGACAGACAGACAGATAGATTAGATAGATAGGACAGACAGATAGATTAGATTAGATAAGATAGATAGATAGATAGATAGATAGATAGATAGATAGATAGATAGATAGATAGGTAGATAGATATCGGTACGTCGGTCGATCGGTCGGTGGGTGGGTGGGCCGGCAGGCAGGCAGACAGACAGACAGACAGACAGACAGACAGACAGACAGACAGACAGACAGACAGACAGACAGGACAGACAGACAGACAGACAGACAGACAGACAGACAGACAGACAGACAGACAGACGACAGACAGACAGACAGACAGACAGACAGACAGACAGACAGACAGACAGACAGACAGACAGACAGACAGACAGACAGACAGACAGACAGACAGACAGACAGACAGACAGACAGACAGACAGACAGACAGGACAGACAGACAGACAGACAGACAGACAGACAGACAGACAGACAGACAGACAGACAGACAGATAGATAGATAGATAGATAGATAGATAGATAGATAGATAGATAGATAGATAGATAGATAGATAGATAGATTAGATAGATAGATAGATAGATAGATAGATAGATAGATAGATAGATAGATAGATAGATAGGTAGGTAGGTAGGTAGGTAGGTAGATAGATAGATAGATAGATAGATAGATAGATAGATAGATAGATAGATAGATAGATAGATAGATAGATAGATAGATAGATAGATAGATAGATAGATAGATAGATAGATAGATATCTGTCGGTCGGTCGGTCGGTATGTGGGTGGGTGGGCCGGCAGGCAGGCAGGCAGACAGACAGATAGATTAGATAGATTAGATAGATTAGATAGATAGATAGATAGATAGATAGATAGATAGATAGATAGATAGATAGATAGATAGATAGATAGATAGATAGATAGATAGATAGATATCGGTAGGTCGGTGGGTCGGTCGGTCGGTCGGTGGATGGGTCAGCCAACCGGCAGACATTCAGACAGACAGACAGACAGACAGACAGACAGACAGACAGGACAGACAGACAGACAGACAGACAGACAGACAGACAGATAGATAGATTGATTGATTGACTTCCACCAGAAACCGGGCCTTGTCAGCTAGTTTATTTATATAATCACGTTTCATGAAAGAACCCACATTTGGAGACGCCTCTGAATCTTCGCGCTGTTTGTTTGAAAACGAAAGTCACGTGAAAATTTTGAATAATTTGGGTCGAATCTTGGGGAAGCTGTAAAACTGTTAAAATCATGGACGTAATCTTTAAGTCATAATTAATATACCGTATATAAGCTAACTTTGAAATCTGCTGTAAAATCTCCAGAACAAAAAATTTTTTGTTGGGTGGACATAATGATAAGGTTATATACTAAATCTCATCATTTTATCTCAGCCCGTTACTGAGATATTGAATTTTATATTGAGGCAAACAAAAAAAAACACACTATAGTGAACGGATGTGGTTCATAATTCAAACGTCACTCCTGTTAAATAAAGAAGCAAAATTTGGCGCCAGCAATTTCTCGTCGCTTTGTGTGTGTCATCATTCTTAAATCTTATAATTTTTGTTGCCTTACCTGTCTCGTAAGTCTTCAATTAACACTTGATTTAATGGTAGACGTCAGGGAATATTATTTTGACACCCAGACAAGATGAATACAAAAAGAAAGAGCTATTCCGTCAATTACAAGAAAGGAATCGTTGAAGGCTCCCGGGGCAAGAATCTTACGGCTTTCTACAAAGACAAGAAGCTTGATCTCCGAATGTTGAAACATGGCGAGCAGAGTACGATAACCTCAGTCAACAGGTGGAAGAAGGAAATACTAAGAAGCGCAGGTGTGGATCAGGTCGGCAACCATTATTTTCTGAACTGGAAGACATCATCTGTGACTGTATTTGAATAAATGTAAAATTTTGTAAATGAATAAATGTATACTTTTGTATCTGGAAAAAAAAAAATACAAAACATCCCCCGAAAATAAGCCCTGGTGCATTATTTAAAGCAAAAATTAATATAAGACCCTGTCTTATTTTTGGGGAAACACGGTAGTACCTTCTTCTTCTTCTCTTCTTCCATTTATCTCAGTGAGGTGTTAAGGGAAGATGAAACGATTTTTATGCGCTCTTCCTAAATATCTTTGTAAGTTCGTATTCATTTCTCTAAAATTGTTCCTGATACCATCACTCCATCTTTTACACGGTCTTCCCCTTGCTCTGTATCCATTATATTTCTTCAATGTGGATCTTTGTGGCAGGTGGTACCAGGCCATTCTTGTGAGGTGGCCAAACCATTTAATCTGTTGTTTAATGAAATGCATGACTGGTTTCAAACCTAGTCTTCTAATTTTCGCATTCCTAATTCTACCTCTCGCGTTTATCCCCGCAGTTACTCTAAGGCACCCCATCTCTGTTGCTCTGTAGATCAAACTCACGGAGAACGACTAAACCAGGCATTAAGAAATTATAATCAGCCATGACATGGTACATGCTCAGAAAGGAATTATTATATTAGTAATAGTCTGCTGATCAGCTTAGTGAGAGAATTAAACATATTCTAACGAACCAGCAATCCAGGAACAGGCGCTGAATAGGCCACATATTGGGAAAACCTTCTTCCTCTTCTTCTTTCGTTCGATTGAAATTTATCTATATCTTCAGTGTTGTCTCTTGAATACCCAACAACACAAAATTAACAATTTTGCGTGGTTAGCAAGTGTTGCTTCCATCATTCTAGCCTATAGATAGAATACCCAGCAACACACAGCTATCAATTTTGCATGATTAGCAAATGTTTTATCCACCATTCTTCTTCTTCGTTCATCCGGAGTTGTTTTTCCGGATGTGATTGCGTTGTGCCTGTTTACAGCAGAGCTGCGTTCTTGCGCCGTTAGGCCGACACATCCGACTTCTGCGGGCATTTGTTGACCGGGTTAACCTTCCCGGGGGTTTCTTAGGACGTTTGACTCTGACTGTTGTGGTGTTATCCCCCATTCCAGCTGGTCCATATAGAACAGCCAAAGATCCTGGTCAGCTCTCAAGGGAAGGCAGGGGCAGACCATGGGCATTCCCCGCCATCCAAGGAGGCTTCCATACTTGCAGAGCCGATACATAGCGCTCTGGTACTGGGCTCACCCAAGGAATCGTCACGTCCTGCACATGGCTGCTTAGCCTCACTTCCGTATATTGGGCCTTCCGTTCACCATAGGCTGTTCTTCCGGAAACCAGAAGTATGCAGTCTGCAGATAACATCCACACAGTGAGCTTTCGATTCGGACTTTCCATGTAATGGATTTGCTATCCAAGCAATATTCCATTTCGTGCCACTAGGACACTTTTCCACCTTTTATGAAGTCCACACAGTGGGCTTTTGATTAGGACTTTCCACGTAATGGATTTGCTATCCAAGCAATATTCCATTTCATGCCACTAGGACACTTTTCCACCTTTTATGAAGCCCACACAATGGGCTTTTGATTCGGACTTTCCACGTAATGGATTTGCTATCCAAGCAATATTCCATTTCATGCCTCTGGGTCTTCATGCACCTTTAAATGTCAACCTGTATGCAGTTAAAGTAAGCTGCGGTCAACTTGAGCTTGTTGATATCTCCATAGAGCTTGTCCTCAAATGAAGCAGGCGTGGGCCAAAATATCTTTCTCTGTTCTGCATACGTTGGGCAATCCTGCAGCAAATGTTTTGCTGTCATTTTTCCAGTTCTACAATTACATTCATCTGTATCTCCTATCTTTAGTTTACTGAACAAGTGGTATTTCAGCCTGTTATGTCCTGTGCGGAGTCTGAAGATTGCTACTTGTTCTCTTCGGTCAAGTTTGTAATATGCATCATCCTTCTGATGGCCTGGATGCTCTGATTCCCATTTGGTTCTATAAGTGCTTTTTATCAACCTCTTTGCCTCATTATAGGTTATGTCTATGTCAGGCTGTGGTAGTCGTCCGCCCTCTTTTGCCAGTCTGTCAGCCTCTTCGTTTCCAGGTATACTGCAATGTGATGGGATCCACTGTATTACAACGTTTTTGGATTTCTGGCATAGACCATGGAGTGCTGCTCTTAGGTCAGTTAGTTCTGTGCTGTTATTGCTCTTCAGTATTGAGACAGCTGACTTTGCATCTGTGAAGATAGCTATTTGCTTCTCTTTATTTTCCTCCATCAGGAGCATTTCTGCTGCAGTTTTCAAAGCTTCGAAGTTACTTGAAAATTTTCCAGTTGCCATTGAATGTGTTTTTTTCACATCATTTTTTAAATTTAGGAGAATTCCTCCTCCTCCATTCTCTATTGAATTTTTGGCTGATCCATCTGTATATGCATGGGTCCAATTGCTGCTTGGGTAATGTTCTTTTATGTAGTTTAGGGTTATTTCTCTTCTTTCGGTTTCATGCTGAGTGTTCTTTTTCTCAATACCAGGAATGTTTTCTATCATCTCAGGCAGTTGCTGCTGTCTCCAAGCTGGGAACTTGTGTGCATTGTGTATGGGCTTGACTGTTGATATGTTAAGTATAGGATCTGCCCTAATCCTTCGTTTTGCAGTTTCTACAAAGTTGCTACGCTTCAATCTTCCCTTTCCAAAACCATTAAATCTGTTGTACATAGGGTGGTCTGTCAATCTTCTAAATTTTTCTGCTTGTTGCTGGGCTCTGCTATCTCTTCTATCCTGCATTGGTTGTAAACAAGTGATCTTTTCTAGTTCATTAATAGGCGTTGTCTTCAGGCTTCCAGTTATGATTCGCATTCCTTGGTTTTGGACTCTACTTATTTTGTTAAAGTTTGACTTAGCTGCTGTTGCCCAAGCTGCAATGCCATATTCCAGTACTGGCCTCACCCGTCCAGTATATAACTTCTTGAGAACTTTCTCATCTGCTCCCCACGTTGTACCAGCAAGCTTTTTCATGATTGCCATTCTCTGCCTTGCTCTTGTTCGATTTTTCTCAACCTGTGTCTTCCATGTCAGGCGACGATCAAAGGTGACTCCTAGATAGTTTGGATTTTCTTCATGGCGCAATATTTTTCCATTCAATACCAGCTTAGGTTGCTGAGTTTTATTTGAGAGGGAGAACACTGTGCATGTTGTTTTCTCCTCACTTATCTTCACTGGCCATGATTTTGACCAGTCCTCTAGCGCTAATAAGGCTTGCTGTATTCTGCTGTTAGCTGTACTAATATATTCTTCAGATGTCCATATGGCTAGGTCATCTGCAAAGGAGGATGTGTGTACTCTGGCTGGACAATTTTCTGTGATGTAATTTATATATGCTAGGAATAATGTTGGTGAAAGAACTCCTCCTTGGGGGACACCTTGCTCCAGCAGCATCATTTTGCTTGTTTGTCCTTGTACTTTTGTCCTGGCAGTTCTGTTCTCAAGGTAGTGGCTGATCCATTTATACATTTTTCCACAAACATGCATGTTTTGCAGTTTTACTTTCAGTCCTTCCTTCCATACTTTATCAAATGCTTTTTCTAAATCTATCCAGACTGCTAGTGTGTGCTTTTTCTCTTGGAAGGCATCCTCTATTTCTTGAGCTATATAGGTTATTTGATCTTCAGTGGATCTGTACTTTCTGAATCCTGCTTGGTGTGGTGTTAAGAGTTTGTTTTCTTCCAGATGCCATGTTAGCCTGCCATTGATAATGCGTTCCATTAATTTTCCTACACAGCTAAGTAGACTGATAGGTCGATAGCCATTTGGTTCTTCCAGGTCTTTTCCTTTCTTTGGGACTGGTATTAGTATAGCTTCCTTCCATGCCTGTGGGACTATTCCTCTCTTCCAGCTGTTATTTAGAACTGCTAGTAGTTTCTTTTTTGCCTTGTTGCCTAGTCCTATTAGCATTTCATTTGTGATTCCATCCTTTCCTGGTGATGTCTTCTTTTTTAGGGTATTCATTGCCTGTTCCATTTCTTCCATTGTTAGATTTGCTATCATATATTCTGCTGCTGTCTCTGTATTTCTATGATGTATCTGTTTGTCTTTGATTGCTTTCTTCTGTTCGGTTGTAATATCAATGTGGTTTGCATTTGCATAGTGTTCCATTAGTGCATTTGCAGCCTTTTTTTCCTGTAAGCAAGGCATTTCCTTGTTTAATTGTTATTTGTTTGTTTCTAGGTCCTTCATTGTTCATGGCTTTCACTAGTTTCCATAGTTTGTTTCCATCCCTGTCAAAATTCAGGTTTTCTGTTTTTTCCCTCCAACAATCTCTTGTTGTTTGATTTACTGTTCTTTTATATTTTGCTGAGATGGCTTTGAGAGAGATATTCGCTTCAATTGTTTGTTCTCTCTCTGCTGTCTTCCTGGCATCTTCAACTTTGTCCTTCAAACTTTGTAGTTCTTCAGTCCAGTATGGTTTGTAATTTTTCCTCGCTCCTCTAGGAATGGACTCAGTGGCTGCCTGTATTATCGCTCTGTTTAGACTTTCCACCATTTGCTTTATGTTGCCATATCGTGTATTTATGTTTTCACAATATTTGTCTGTTAGTATGGCAAATCTGTCCCAATCTGCTCGTTTGTAATTCCAGTGGGGCAAGGGCTTTTGCTCCTGTGGAACATACTCCATATTCATTACAAGCTTGATTGGTCTGTGGTCACTACCTGCTAATTGGTCCAGCACATGGCGATCGATTTTGTGGAGGATGTCTCCTGTGCAGAAAGCTAAGTCTGGAGTAGAAGTGGTAAGCCATCTTCTGGAGTAGAAGCTCGGTGTGTCATCCGCTTTGTTGAGTAGATGGAGATTTGAGTCTATTTCCCAGTCCTCCAATTCATCTCCTCTTTTGTCAGTATCTGGGTATCCCCATCTTTCTGAACGGCTATTAAAGTCTCCGACAATAATGCAGTTTGTGTCAGTTATTTTCATGTTTGAGAGTGTAAGGTCCTTATCTGCTGGGCTATACAGATTGTAGGTTCTTATTTTCACGTCCTTCATCATTATATCAACACCTATAATTTCTGTTTGGTTGTCAGAGATCACAGATACTTCGCTGCAAGGTATTGTATTTCGTGTAAGTATTAGAACTCCTCCTTTATGTCCTTCGCGGTCGAAACGTGTGGCCTGATATCCTCTGACTGAAAATTTGCGATTGGCATTGAGGTGTGTCTCTTGAATGCATGCCACATCTATTCTATCTTTATGAAGACGCTGTGTCAGGGATTCTTTCTTGTTATAAAATCCACCATTCTAGCTTCCAGAATGAATTCGTAGCTATAAATAGCTAACAAACTTCACTTGTTTGCAATGTTGTAGCCATCATCCTGGCTACCTGAAAGAATACCCAGCCAAAGAAAGCTAACAATCTTGCATGGTTGGCCAGTGCTGTAGCCATCATTCTGGCTACCCGAAAGAATACCCAGCCAAAGAAAGCTAACAATCCTGCATGGTTAGCCAGTGCTGTAGCCATCATTCTGGCTACCTGAAAGAATACCCAGCCAAAGAAAGCTAACAATCGTGCATGGTTAGCCAGTGCTGTAGCCATCATTCTGGCTACCCGAAAGAATACCCAGCCAAAGAAAGCTAACAATCCTGCATGGTTAGCCATCCATCATTCTGGCCTCTAGGATGCATACCCAACCATAACAAAGCTAACATAACCTGGTAGCTAGAAAGTGTTACATCCACCTTTATTGCCTCCAGAATTAATATAAAGCCGTGAAACGCTAACAAAGTTGCGTGGTTAGCTAGTGTCGCGTCCATTATCCTGGACGTAGAAATGAATACTCAATCACGAAATGCTGACAATATAGCTAGTGTTGCATCCATCATTCTGGACTTAAAAGATGAATAGTCAGCTACGAAATGCTAACTATTTAGCTAGCGTTGCATCCATCATTCTGGATTTAAAAGAAGAATACTCAATTACGAAATGCTGACAATATAGCTAGTTTTGCATCCATCATTCTGGACTTAAAAGATGAATACTCAATCACGAAATGCTGACAATCCATTTAGCGTTGCATCCATCATTCTAGACTTAAAGATGAACAATCAACCACGAAATGTTGACACACTAGCTAGTGTTGCATTAGTCATTGGAGCCACCCAAACAGAATACGCAGCCATGGAAAGTTAACAGCCTTGCGTGGTTAGTCATAGTTGCATCCCCTGTTCTAGACCCCAGGATGAACACTAATCCAGGAAAAGCTAACAATTCTGCATAGTTAGCAGAAACCCCATATACAGTAGTACCCCACAGACAACTGACTACGACACATAATGACGAACCTTTGACCACAGCCCATCTAACAGGATCGTTAGTCTGCAGGGGGGACGATTTCTAAATGGACATATTCGCTTACGTCAATCTAATTGTATAATAGCTGTAGACAGCAATCATGGCGAGATGGCATTATCCACGCCAGAGTGTGTTGCTGCGATACCCCGAAGGTCGATTCCAGAACTTCAGCTTCTGCTGAATAAGCTAAATAGCGTGTCTGTTGGGAGTGCATCTTTAACCATTGAACTATTTAACATGTATGTTGGGAGCGCATCTTTAACACTTGAAGCTATATAACATGTCTGTTGGGAGCACATCTTTAACCTGTAAAACTATATAACATATTTGTTGGGAGCACATCTTAACCCTTGAAGATATATATCGTGTCTGTTGGGAGCACATCTTTAACACTAGAAGCTGTATAACACGTCTGTTGGGAGCACATTTTTAATACTTGAAGCTATATAACATGTATGTTGAGAGCATATCTTTAACACTTGATGCTATATAACATGTCTGTTGGTAGCACATCTTTAACACTTGAAGCTATATAACATGTCTGTTGGTAGCACATCTTTAACACTTGAAGCTATATAACATGTCTGTTGGTAGCACATCTTTAACACTTGAAGCTATATAACATGTCTGTTGGTAGCACATCTTTAACACTTGAAGCTATATAACATGTCTGTTGGTAGCACATCTTTAACACTTGATGCTATAAAACATGTCTGTTGGTAGCACATCTTTAACACGAGATGGTTCATACATGTGGTTTTATAGAGGAATGCTTAAAATTCCTTGGACAGCCAAAATGAGTAACCAAGTCTAATCGAAAAAATGAACCTTATTTTCAGAGTCACAAATTGGGTACGCAGGCCCGTTTTATATTCAACCCGTTCAACCATTCATATTTCGTTCATCAATTACCTATTGAGCGTGTTACATTCACATAGACGAAAACACATTGTCAAATGGGTGCAGTGAACCACAGAGAATGAAACGATTCTTGGCAGTCTCGCGTCATGGCATGGAAAGGCGTCAGCGCACGACTGGTACATGCTCTTGGAAATCGCAAGTTGTGGAGACGCATGATCGCCAACGCCAATCGTTAAGGCTCTTGAATTCTTGTTCTGATATCTTGAATTGCTCCCCAATCTTTGTCTACATTGCTGCCTAGATATGTTTATTTCTACATCGCCACCCAGATAGCTGTTTTTCTACACGGCTGTCTAGATAAGTGTATTTTCTACAATGCATCCCAGATCGGTGTATTTTCTACACTGCTACCAGATAGGTGTATTTTCTACATTGATATCTAGATAGGCGTAATTTCTACAATGCTACCTACATAGATGTATTTTCTACATTGCTACCTAGATTTGTGTGTTTTCTACATTGCTACCTAGACTGGTGTATGAGTCTCCTGAGGAGAGGTTTCACCAAGGGAAATCGGGTTATTATTTGTTTCATTTGTGCTTATTATCTGTATCCGTACACTATGCAGTTTTAAACCTAATTGCCGTAACCCTCCAATGTATTTAGTTTGTTTTGCATCGGATTTTGTCTGTGAGACAGCAGAGCCGCGTCATGATTAAGTGATTCAGTGCCAATGGATAATATATGGCCAAGTTTGAGTCCCTATTCGGACTTAAGGACGATATATCGCCATTCTAGGGTTATCGTATTATCTGTTTCATTTTTTAAATATATATTCTGCAATTTGAATGCTCAGTGGACGGAAAGTTACATTATAATACTTATTTATTTGATTGTGTACTGTGTTTGGTCTATACTTACATTTTATTTGGCACTGAGTCAGAAAACATACCTGCTGGTCTCAGCGCGACAATCACCGTATCGTGTTGCGATTCATATCGTTCTAATTTACTCGGGTATGTGTGTTTTCGATCAGTTAAAAGTATCATTATTGCGCTCCGGACAAGTCCATATGTGCTCTGACTCCTCCGTGGCTATATCGAAGGAATCCTGATCTACGGAAGTGAATCATGGACAATGTAGCAGACACGTAAGAAATTATGTGGAAGCCGCAGAGAGTTGGTTGTATAAAAGAATGAAAGAACAACAGGAAAGCTGGAGGGTATGAGAAACAGGGAAGATCAAGAGAGAAGATGCTGGACAGTTTGGCACCACGGCATGTGAAAATATCATATCAGAAATGAGGGGCAGTACTTCAGACAGAAGGTTGTGATGAGGGACAGGTCACCAAGATAAAGGCCGGCACCAGAAATATGGGCAGTACATGAGACAGACGGCTGGTGGACAGACTCGATCACCATAGCTAAACGGCTTGTTGGGCTATAAGAAGAATAATCATACCACACCATGGGATAACAGCGTGCAAAACAGTCATCTCCCGGGAAGGTTAACCGAGTCAACAAATGCCCGCAAGAAGTCGGATGTGTCGGCCTAACGGCGCAAGAACGCAGCTCTGCTGTAAACAGGCAGAACGCAATCACGTCCGAAAAAAAAAAATCGGATGAACGAGAAAGAAGAAACCGCTAATAGCTCAGTCTTCACAAAAACAAATAATCACAAG
>JACEFZ010027708.1:0-27279 GCA_014155875.1 Cepaea nemoralis | reverse complement strand
TCAGTACACGATAACCTCACCAAACGATGTGTCCCTCCTGCTAGGTGTTGACTTCCTCCATTAGCTTTTGATAACCCAGATACGTGGTCACCAATCACGGATATAGTCCGATACTGATCCTGAATCGATCACACCCCATGTTATTAAAATGTCCCTACTGTTCTGAGACTTAAAACACCCTTGCCTTGTGAAAACACTGACCACTGTCCCTTGAAATAACGTGATTTCATTTCCTAAAGGTCCTACCGTTTCACAATTACACTGTTATTGTTTACAGTCCCACAGGAATCTAGTAATTTAGTAAAAGCACCAGGTTCATTGTTCCTGTTCCTTAGAAACTCACTATGGTTCTTTCTACATGTGATGTGGAAAACAATCACTAGTGTTCTGTTCACATGTGGTTTGGAAAAATAATCTCACTACTGACTTCCATGATCCCTGTCACTAAGAAGTCATCTGCTGGATACTTATATGTTTCGGCTCAACCGAGCCATGTTCCTTCAGACCCTTTTTATCATGGGCCCAGTGCAAAAGCTGTTGAATAACTCTTCCTGCACTAATTTATCCCTGATAGTAAACAGTGATGTTTCAGCTTCTTTTCTTCGTTACCTGAGGGAACCTGTGAAAGAGAGAGAACACACCGGGTGAGAGCAACATGACACTGACCCCTTTTAAATGAGTGTAGGCCGACGGCCTCACTCAGATACATGACAGTGAACCAAACTCTGTCATGGGGCAGCGGAACTCATCACATCGGTCTGTATTAGGGTAAGACAAGGAAAGACCAAATGTAAAGTGCAGAACCCCAGTAGACCCCCACTGGAAAATCCCACCATTGGACATTTCCCCTATCCCCCAACCATCCTCAATCCTTCTAAATATCATCCCACTTCACTATTTCTAACCAGCTGAGCTAATTGACCTCTCACACTAGTTAGTTTTAACAATGCGATTGCCTACTGTCGCCGACACTCCTTGAATACCTAACCACAAAGCAACAACACTATGTTCAAGTTCTAGCTCTATCAATCACTAGACTATCCTACATTATTTACATCTAAATGCTATTTAGTAAATACCTTATGAACACTCGGCTCTATCCTGAATCGAATCTACACTTTGCCATGAAAGACACACGTTCCTCAACGTGAATTGATACAGAACACGATAGATTCTTTTCTATATTAAAACAGAGATGCAGTTTTATAGAAGAATGCTGAAAATTAATTGGACAGCCAAAATGAGTAATCAGGACGTTTTAAAGGAAGCTGGGTTGCAAAGACAACCTATCACAAACACCAGAAAGAGGCAATCGTCGCTTTTGGCCACTTTATGAGAAGACAAAAACTAGAACGCGGTGTGACAACCACAAAGATTTGCCGACACAGAGATAGAGGAAGATAGCGTGAGAAGATTATTGACATTTATGTGTCATGGCACGGAAGAGAGTCAATACACGAATTTATCCATGACGTCGGAGATCGTAATTTGTGGAGAAGCATGATCGCCCACGTCAGCCGGCAAGGCATCGGACGATTATATATATATATATATATATATATATATATATATATATATATATATATATATATATATATATATATATATATATATATATATATATATATATATATATATATATATATATATATATAATCTTATGTCATCAGGTTTCTCTTATACCTTGCGGTGTCGAGATGAAGTATAAACAGGGGAAGAGTGCCCGCTTATACTTCTTAGTTTTTCTACGAGCAGTATGAAGATCCGCAGGTTTGGTACAAAAATCTGACCACAGGGAGTCCGTCCCCCAAAACTGAAACTGTGACAAGAATTATTAAATAACTGACTTGGATTCCTGGGGCAAAACCAACACTTTTTTATATAAAGTAGAGATCTTCCTGTTTTAATGAAATTGCTGCTAAGGCTTCCAAAACAAGTTACACTTTCATGATAAGACAAATGCGTCCAAAGTTGAGATTTATCACGAGCAAAGTTGAAGGACAAATAAACTAAGCCACACACATTCAGTGACTACTTAGTGGAGACCCTTGTTCTAGAATTCCAGGAGAAGTTTTCACCATATAACTTCCTAATCAATTTTTCAGCTCTCTTAGGCTGCTCAACAATCCAGTCCCATCCATTTTTCTCACAAAATCCAATAGCCTCTACTTTGCTCTGAAAATCAATCTCAACGCCGGACAGTGGGTCACCTGTAGAAATCCAGCCCAAGAGTGGATTCTCCCATCTCTCCCTCGGGTTAAACTGCGTTCGCCACCCCGGAGTGTTTAAGTTCCAGATAGCATTGCATTACGTGCTGGGACAAATAGCATCACCATTCGAGTCTTGATATGTTCTTCAGGTACCCCAGTGAATGGGGAGATATCTACCTTCTCATCAACAGCAATTGTCAACTCTTTCATCTCCGCTTCCTTCCTGGCTTCCTCAAGTGTGTTTCCTGCAGCGACTGCCATACCAGACACGCCACGTTTCTTTTCGCAGCAATTTGAGCCGAACAGCGAGATCAGATTGCTGTTTATTCCCAGCGTGCTAGTAAAGCAAGAATGTGGCACATTGAACGATAAGGATGGAGATCAGCATGACCGAACGGATATGGACGCCCGTTCTTAAACAACCGGTGCGCTGATGCGTAGGTAGTGGGTTAGACTCCTACACTGGTAAGTTGGACTAAAATGTTGACTTCTCGTCCAGGATGCCTCTGTGTCGTGGATTGTTGCTATCTATACTGGTACATATAAAGCCAGCAGAATGATTACAAGTTTAGTTTAGTCGATGGATCAACATCACGGCACACAGGTGTAAACCATAAGTGCTCCGTTCTCCTCCTAACTCAAGCCTGAGCCTGGAGAATTTCAGCTCAGTGCAAGAACTCCGTAGCACCGGCGAGGATCCTGAAATACTTTTTTTAATTCGAAATTTTACCAGGGCATCGCCGTTAGGCTACTATTTTTCGATTTCCAACTGCCAAGGGATTGTTTACGTGCGCAACAATACACACGGGCGTCCGATCTCATTACGCAGAGACCAGGGGAAATTTTGTTACCAGGACTACGACGTTGCACGAGGGGGATTCAAAATGAAAACCTTAAAAGATTAGTGTGTGTGTGAATATGTTCTGAAAAAGTAAAGAACAAGTATATCATTTTGCAATGTAATCACCACTGCGCTCAACACCATTCCTCCAGCGTCGATAAAGTTCTTGGATTTCTGTAGAACAAACTGCTCTTGGTCGGAGACTCGTGGAGGTCGTCGCTGGAGCTACGGAATTCGTGCTCTGTGCAACGCTTTGTGCCACCCCCACCCTCCCCCACGTTTTGCAGAAATAGACTAAGCCTCGGTGCAATAAGTCGATGCTCTTCTCTTCATATAACCCTTTAACTGATTCAGTGCCAAAAGATAATATATCGCCAAATGTCAATTCCCTATTTCGACAGAAGGAAGATATATCGACATACTAGGGTCATCGCGTTATATGTTTTGTTTCGTGTATTTTCCCCAATTGTCATTCTCAATGAAAGAACATTTACTGTATACTACTTGTTCATTTGATTGTGTACCATGTTTGGTCCAAACCTATTTTTTGTTTGGCACTGAATCAGTTAAATTAACTCCTTATCTGGAGCGATGAACCCCAGAAGCCTTCCGCAGAACTGCACTCACACTCTGAACAACGTAGTTCAGGGAACGAACCCATGGCCTACAGAACGCAAGGCAGACGACTTAAACACTTCGTCACGGAGAACACACCCACGTAATACAATAACAGCTGCCGGGAGATGAAAGAGTTAAGAATTAATGGTCAAATGTGATACTACTACAACCCCAGCCATGATTGAACACCAGTTAGCTACAAGTATAACCGTAACTAAGTGATCGGCGGCAACGCGTGGCAAACACCGCATCCATGGCCTACTTCACGGAATGAGCAGATGTCATGGCAGGCTGCCTTGTTTGGTCACGTGCCACCGGTTGACCAATAGCACGCCTTCTCATGATGGATTAAAGTCACATGATCTGCTAATGAATAGCTGTGCCGCCGTAATGCGAGGAGTAACAGAATTCATTAGTGAAAAACGAAACATAATTGGTTTAAACAGATGATAGTGGTTGGAGCTGGGGACATTGGTCTTTAAAATACCACATAGGTTTGCCTCTCTCTTCTCCTTTTTTCAAATGCTGGCTATTATCTCGGTACAGCTTGGACCAGGAAACCGAACCAGTTAGTGTCTTCAGATTACATTAGTAATTTTGATTATTTGGTTGTTTCGGGATTTCCAAAGAATATCACCTATATTGAGAGACATTCCCATGGGAGAGACTGACTCCCCGAGGACATTGCGGTAATGGAAGAAATAAATTAATAGGTATTGACTGGCCCTCACGATGAAAGAAATAGACATAAAAAGACACACTAGACAACAGACAAAATATCAGTTAGAGACACGCAAGAGTTCACATTGAAGAAGGAAGACAAAACATGTGCTGAAGTGATTGTGTCTACCAACAGGTGCAAATATAAGGAGGGGTGAAAATAAGAAAGAAATGAAAGACGGAAGTGAAAGTAAAAACGAAAGAAAAGAAGAATGAAGCCAGGAAGGAATGAATAAGTTTAAGGAAGGACGAAAGGAATGAATGAAATAAGGAGTCTTCGGAAGGAATAATATACGAGTGTGGGGAACTACGAAAAGACAGCAGAAGGGCGAAATGGGATTGCAGGAGGACGAAAGTAAGGAAGGAACCAAATACTCGAAATAGTGTGATAGTGGAGGAAGGAGGGAAAATGTAAACTCTAAAAGGAAGAAAGATCTAAAGGAAGGAAGTGGGAAAAGGAGGGAGTGAGACGATGAGCCTGTTAAGCTGTCTCGATTTGCGAAACCAGCACTTACTGGTTGTTTCGCTTGTCTAAAGCTAATTACAGGAAGGTCCCGCTATACGTCGTTTCGGTTTGCGTCGTTTCGCTACAACGTCGTTGTCACAATGGGACACAACTTCACTTTACATCGCTACGTCTCGTTAAATCGTCGTCACCTGTGTTGCTATGCTGGGTTAACGTCGATATTTTACATTTTGTGCAGTGCGAAATTCCAGCATTTTATCGTGTAATCGCCCATAATTATGAGTTCAAAGCGCAAAGTAAGTGCTGATAGTGTGTCTGGTTGTAAGAGAACCAGGAAAAGTGTTACTCTTTAGGTGAAGTTAGATTTGTTACGTCGTTTTGAGGCTGGCGATAGGGCTGTTGATACCGGTAAAGTCCTTGGTTTACTTCCAACCACGATAAGGACAATTCGTGCAGGTTCTGACAAAATCAAAGAGGGTGCTAAAAACGTAACCCCTTTGAGTGCTTCCAAGATCATTCGTACCAGAAGTACTCTTATGGAGAACATGTAACCACAATTGGCCGACTGGATTGAAGACCAGAACCAACGGAATATGCCTGTGAGCAAGATGGCTATCCAATAGAATGCAAAGTCTCTCTATGAAGATCTAGCTAAGAAAGCGGATGTGAGCAGTACTAGCAGTGCTGATGGTAGTTTTGGAGCGAGTCGTGGTTTTAATGCCTCTACGTCCCATTAATTCTACCAATCGCCCCCCCCCCCCCCAACCCACCTCTATTTAGCCAATACATATCAACAACCATCAACATAAACATTACACAATACACTGTATTTCAGTTAACTCTATGGGAAATAGTGTTTCGCTTTACGTCGTTTCACTTAAAGTCGCGTTTTCCAAGAACGTAACCCCGAAGTTAACCGGGCCTTCCTGTATATGAAAAGATAGGCGAGGAACGAAATAATTAAGTGTAAGGAAGGAAGACAGCCGAAAGAAAGGATTGTAACGAAGCAAGACGTACGAAGGGGAGTGTATTTAAGAAAAGTAGACGAAGGAAGGGGTGTAAAGAAGGAAGAAGGACAACAGACGAGCTTAAGGGAAGGAAGGCGGACGAAGGCGGGGAGTGTAAGGAAGGAAGACGGACGAAGGATGCGATTAACAGAATTCATTGGTGGAAAACGAAACATAATTGGTTAAAACAGATGATAGTGGTTGGAGCTGGGGACATCGGTCTTTAAAATACTCACAGATCCTACACACGTTTCTCTCTCTCTCTCTCTCTCTCTCTCTCTCTCTCTCTCTCTCTCTCTCTCTCTCTCTCTCTCTCTCTCTCTCTGTCTCTCTCTGTGTCTCTCTCTGTCTCTCTCTGTCTCTCTCTGTTTCTCTCTGTCTCTCTCTGTCTCTCTCTCTGTCTCTCTCTGTCTCTCTCTGTCTCTCTGTCTCTCTCTGTCTCTGTCTCTCTCTCTTTCTCTCTCTCTCTCTCTCTCTCTCTCTCTCTCTCTCTCTCTCTCTCTCCCTGCCTGTTTTTTCAACTGCTGGCTATTATTTCGGTACAGCTTGGACCTGGAAACCGAACCAGTAGTTAGTGTCTTCAAATTGCATTAGTGATTTTACTAACAGAGGTTGCCAAAGGCAATCACCTATATTGAGAGAAATGCCCACGGGAGAGACTGACTCCCTGAGGACATTGAAGTAACGGAAGAAATAAATTAACAGGTATTGACTAGCTCTCATATAATACACAGTATAAACATAATAGACATCAAAAGACACTAGATAACAGACAGAATGTAACTTTTCAGTAGTTCAGAGTTCACATTGAAGAGGGAAGACAAAACGTGTGTTGAAGTGATTGTGTGTGTCTACCGAAAGGCGCAAACATAAGGAAGTAATGGAGGGGCGAAAAGAAGGAAGAAATGAAAGAAGGAAGTGCATGAAAAACGAAAGAAAGAAATAATTAGGTCAGGGAGAAAGAAGTATAAGGAAGGACGAAAGGAGTTAAGGAAAGAAGTCATCGGAAGGAAGAAGGAGAAAGTGTGAGGAAGGAAATAAAGAAAGAGGGACGAAAGGAGTTTACGGAAGGACGAAAGGAAGGTAGTAACGAAGGAGTGTGAAAAGAAGGAAAGAGATCAAGGCTAAAAGGAGAAAGATATAAAGGAAGGGAGGGAACATGGTAGGGGAGAGAAGATTAACTTGATATACAGTGTCGATTTGCTAAATTAGTACTTATTTTTTTGTTTTTTAGCTTCTCTAGAACTAATTACAGCAGAAGACAGGGAAGGAACGAAAGAGTAAAGAGAAAGGAAGGAAAACGGACGAAAGAAAGGGGTGTAAGGAAGGAAGACACCCGAAAGAAAGGAGTGTAAGGAAGACATCCGAAAGAAAGGAGTGTATGGAAGGAAGACGGACGAAGGGAGTGTAAGAAAGGAAGACAGACGAAAGAAAGAGGTTGTAAGGAAGAAAGACGAACGAGAAGAAAGGATTAAGTGTAAGAAAAGGTGAAAGGAGTGAAAAAAGGAGTGTAAAGAATGAAAGAAACAAGTTGTCTCGAAGGAAGAAAAGAAATAAAAGGCAAAAAGAAAGGAGGATGAAAGGAAAGAAAAGGCAAATAGAAAGAAGGGATGTGAAATGAAGGAGGGGGGGGGGGGAATACAGAAGGGAGGAAAGAAAGAAAACATGAAAAGGTTCCAATATGGTAGTGTAAGGATGGAAGAACGAACAGAATGAAGACAGCAAGACATATGTGGCACAAGACGAAACCAGCCTCGATTGGCTGGATCCACACTAATTGTCTACGTGTCTAGAGTTAATTATACAAGAAGAGAGGTTGCTATAGAAAACAATTGCCTGCCACAAACTGCGAACCGCTTCAACAGTCTGCCCTGTGTTCCTGGAAAGCCCGAGCTCTTCAAGTCTCGCTGTCTGGGTATAGATCTGCTGTGTGGGACGGGAGAAATGATAACGATTGGAGACGAACTAGCCGCGGACAATCATCGTTAGCTCAGGTGTGGAAGCTAGTATTAATTGAAGAGGTGGAATTTGATACGATAAGGATCCAATAAGCTGGGGTAAATCAAAAGCATGCTCTGGAACAAACTACTCGGCAACAAAGGACGCCAAAAAAAAAAAAAAAAAAACACCGGGAGACCATATAAAAATATAAAATAACTAGATTTTCTTCTGTTTGTCATTTATGTTGTTTCATATTTAATACTTACGCTTCGGGTGAGTATCGGATGGCAGGTGTCTGAAGCTCACCTGGGTGAGTTTAGGTGAATCGCGATTGTTTCTCACAACATGCGCTCACTTGAGATATAAGAGTAAGGTATATTCATGGAAATCCGTAAGTTGTGTCGTTGTATACAATTATCCCATGAAAGGTATGATTAATCAACGATTACTTCACATGCAGCAAATGTGAACATGTAGAAAATCACGTGTTGCTGGAGATGCGTGACAATAAAGATGTGATGACTGTTGCCACCCAAATTCCTTGAACCTGTGAATGCGTGCATACCCCTCTTCTAAGGTAGGAATTGTGGTGTTGGACTTTTTGCTATTTGCCGTGATGTGGATTCGAAGAAAAGAAACTATGTTGTACTTAGAGATGGATGTGTTACACGACCATTCACGAAAATAATAAGGAAAATAAGATTGGTATTTATCGGACATATCAACAGAAGATTTGGAATAGATAAATTAGCATCGGTAATTGCTAGGCGATAGTTTGTAAAATGGCGTTATGCCTCTCCAAAGCACAAAGCCTGGGCTGAATTTAGATACTATGTGTTGCCCATGCAGTACGATCCCTCTCTCGGCCTGCCTAGTTTACTCCAGAGGAGAGGTAACATCAATACACATGGAACAAGACAAGCTGCAGAAGCTGTTGAATCAGCAAAGCAATGCTCTAACTGTACGCCTCTCGAAACTTTCATTCTAGACTAGTTGCCAACCAGGGCTTAGGGTCTGCCCTGCCATGACATTTAGGTTGTATTTCCTCGCACTATGGTAAGGCCTGTACCCTCCTAATGGCGCCTCTTCGCCCTAAGCCGTTGGCACAATATGGGGTGTGGGCTTTGGTGAGCACCGTATAACAAGATCATGCCGTATATTTCCATCTTAGATTACACTGGCATTAATTTTTTTTTTAAGCGACTGGCATTAGTTTTGTAGTTTTTGAGTCGCCATGCGCGCTGCATTGCAAAACAATCTATCCATGTGTCAATGGAGTTTGTGGGTATGTGGAAATCAATAACATATCTAACCAAAACATTGTTGACAAATAAAGAAACAATTTCATATTCCGCTTTTGATCTCCTAAACAGTCCTAAAATAAGAGGGGGAAGGGGGGGGGGGACACCTTCTCGTCAGACTTTAGAAAGAGTTCATAATGTTGTCAATATACTTTACTTTTAATTTTGTTGTTCTTTATTTGTATGATTGTTCGTTTGTTTTAAGGAGGTGAGTCATGACTGAGAGGTTTACCAGGGCGCCTCAGGCTCACGGGGTATTAGAGTCGAACCCTGCATACGCTTGGACAATTTTTCCCCAAGAACTTTTGGTATCTAAAAATGACTTGCACCCCTGATCTCTTTGGTAGTGAGACAGGATACCTAACATTCCAGGATAAGGACGAAAGGCATGAGGTCTCGCATGCAAATCGTGCTCTTTAACTTCCATCGATTTGTTTACGGTTAAACTCTCACCAATTTTTTTTTTTTTCTAAACAGACAAAAATCCCGTCCCTATGACGAAGCGCACGAAATTCGCAATCCGGCATGCCATGTTCGAAACACAGCTGCGGGCGATTTGGCAGCAAACCGCCTGGCACTGTTTTTCATTCAATGGTATGATTGCCGGTCGTTCATAAAGCACTGGCAAACTACTGAACAACATCTTGCCAAGAAATCACAAACAGCAACAAGCTGCTGAGGTTGACTGCGACAACTGGTAACGGATATGTGATTTACTGAACCCTTCTCATGGCATGATCAAAGAACATTGCCGCCTTCTTATATTCGCATACCGTGTTCTAACATCATTAACGTTTCCCGCCGCTCATTGTTAGTTAATGTGGTTTCTGAGAGTTAAGGTAGTTCATGTGGCTTCTTATAGTGAATGTAGTTAGTGTGGCTTCTGAAAGTTAAATTAGTTACTGAGGCTTCTGAGTTAAAATAGTTAATGCGGCTTCTGAGAGTTTTACGTTAGTTAATGTGGGTTTTTGAGAGTTACGTTAGTTAATGTGGCTTTTGAGAGTTACGTTAGTTAATGTGGTTTCTTCGTGGTACGAAGGCCTGTGTGATACTTACTGCCCGTATCACCCATCCAGTGTCGTTTGATCTAGTAGTGGTGAAGTTGTTAAATCGCCTACCTCTCGCTCGGGGCGTTCGTTACACGACACCGTCATTCGGCTCAAGAGTGCAGTGTTCTTGGAAACCCCTGGGAGTTGTCGCTCTCAGGAAAGAGACTGAGCCATATGGGATAAAACCCGGTGCAATGCAGTAGAGTCTCTCTCATTTAAACTTTTAAAATGACCTCCTTAAATCACGCTGACATGGAAACTTGATACGTTCTGCTCTGGAGGGGGAACGGATCGATCTTGAGATGATTAAATGAGTACTGTATGATCCCTGGGATATTTGTTACAGTAATTTTACCCTGGTTAATAGCGATAATGAATAATAAAAAGCGATAATGAATGTTTTCTTTGTTCTCTCTCCCCCCCCCCCCTCTCTTTCTCTCTCTCTCTCTCTCTCTCTCTCTCTCTCTCTCTCTCTCTCTCTCTCTCTCTCTGTCTCTCTGTTTCTGTCTCTGTCTCTGTCTCTGTTTCTGTCTCTCTCTCTCTCTCTCTCTCTCTCTCTCTCTCTGTCTCTGTTTCTGTCTCTGTCTCTGTCTCTCTCTCTCTCTCTCTCTCTCTCTCTCTCTCTCTCTCTCTCTCTCTCTCTCTCTCTCTCCCTCTCACATTCACCATATACATATAAATTGCCCTTATCGACCAGCTTCCAGGGGGACAAGCCCCAACTGGCTACGAGGTTTTATGAAATAACGGCGGCCGGCGTAAATTCACCACATGATCCTTCGAGTTGGCCTGTAAGGCCATGAAAAAAAAAACGTTGCATATCCTTTACAGGACTCGCAGTCAACCCCATAATATTTTGGCTGTTCGTGATTTCTTCCCAAGTTTACGTTCTGTAGTCTGCTATTGTTTTCTGAACGACCGGCACTTATGCGACTATAAGAAAATCAACGCAAGGCAGTCTGCTTCCGAAACGCCCGCAGCTGTGTTTTGAACTCGGTATGCGGGATTAAGATTTGCATCCGTACCACCATCGCCACAGAGCCGGAGAATAACAGGGTAGCACCATATGTCCAACACGCCGCTAGCCTACACACGCATATACACACACGCACATACACACACGCTTAAAAAAAGTGTTAAGCGACACGCACATACACACACGCACATACACATACATACATAAACATACACACACGCACATACACATACACACTAGCACATACACATACCCACATACGCACATACACATACACACACGCACATACACATACACACACGCACATACACATACAGATGCACATACACATACATACACACGCACATACACGTACATACACGCACATACACATTCATACACGCACATACACATTCATACACGCACATACACATACACACACGCACATACATATACACACGCACATACACATACATACACACGCACATACACATACATACACACGCAAATATACATACATATACACATAATACACACACACACACGCACATACACACTCACGCACATACACGCACATACACACACGCACATACACGCACATACACACGCACATACACACAAACGTACATACACATACACATACGCACATACACACACGTACATACATATATAAAGTGCCTTGATTTCCGAACCAAGGTCAGCAAGACGCCAGGCGAGGATTCAACCTCTGTATATCTTAAACACGGGGTGACAGTGCTACCGCCCTCCCAACTGTGTCCCTGTCTGCCCGTGAACCATGAAGAGAGCGGTACTAAACTACATCAATTTTACAACATGGACGTCCGCACCACCCAATTGATCAGAGTTCTTAAACATCGGGCGTGCTGATGCCGAGGCAGCGGGTTCAAACCCTGCCGGGTTGTTGGGCTAAAATGTTGACTCCTCGTCCTTGATTTGGGGACGTAAATTACAAGTACCTATGAAGTCGGAGTGGGTTCGCCTGATGGCGAGAGACACTGGTATAAGGGAAAGCTAATCCACACGCAAAACTCAGTCCCGTGCACTAGAAGTGGTAGCACGTGTGTGGAATACGCTCGAGTTCATAGACAGCGCCCCCCCCCCCCCCCCCCACCACCGGAGGGGGGATACAACATATATGTTTAATTCCAACTCTGGTCATTATACGCATTTGACCAGACGCAACATAGAAAGAGAGGGAGATGGAGAGATGGAAAGAGAGAAAGGGGGGGGGGGATAACGAAGGAGAGAGATGGAAAGGAGAGGACCAAGAGAGAGGAGATAAAGAAATGGGAGAGAAGACTGAGTGAGAGAGAAGAGGGAGTGAGAGAGAAGAGGGAGTAAGAGAGAAGTGAGAAACGAAAGAGGCAGGGAAGAGATAGTGAAAGAGAAACGAGAGAAGAGAGTGAGAGAGAAAAGAGAGAAGAGATAAAGAGAATAGAGACTGAACGGAGGAGAGAGAAAAGCAAAAGAGGTGTGCAAGAGAGGTGAGTGGAGAGGAGGGGGTTAGAGACGGGGAGAGTGGCGAAGAGGATGACCAAGAAAGAGGAGATAGAGAAAGGGGAGAGTAGAGAGAAGGCTGTCTCCCTGGCCAAGGCGTTAACGACATTGTTCGTAATCCCGCATATCCACGTGCGAAAAATAGAAGCTGCGAGAATCGGCAGCGGTCGCGCCGCGCTGGTTACTTACAGGTGTTTGTGAGCCGGTGGTTCAGTAAACAATGGCAAACTACTGAACGTAAAACTTGCCTAGTACATCAACTGCAGCTGAAAAATGCTGGTGTTGACTGCAGCGTCCTGCAAGGGATATGCAACATTTAAAAAAAAAGGTGAGAGAGAAGAGGCAGTGAGAGAAAAGAGAAACGAAAGAGGCAGAGAAGAGATAGTGAAAGAGAAGCATGAGAAAAGAGTGAGAGAGGAGAGATATAGAAAGGAGGGGAGAGAAAGACAAGAGAGGTAAGCGAGAAAGATACAGAGGTGAGCGAGAGAGAGGTAGAAAGAGGAATGAGAGAAATCTGACTCTTACCCGGTAAACTAATTTTGACTGTCAAGAAAATTAATCTATCAGGACGACCAGGCCAGCGTTAGAAAACACGTGATTAAATCGGAGGTCGAGGAGAGCTGGCCATGTTACCTGATACACGAGCTCGAGTTGCCGAAAGGTGAGTTCTGTATTGATCTATGTCTGGTCGTGCGCTCGGAGTAGGCTGACTTAGGAGGGGTCTCCACTTGTGTCACCGAGTCTGTCAGTGCGATAATGGCAGGCAGTGTTTCGTCTTCTATTTATTATTATTATTATTATTATTATTATTATTATTATTATTATTATTATTATTATTATTATTATTATTATTATTATTATTATTATTATTATTATATGAATATAAAGCGTGGACAATCAGCAGACAAGCTGAAAAACATCCGATGGCTGTAGAAATGCGATTTCTGAGGAGAATGCAAAGACAGACAGACAAACAAATGACCAAGTCCAATAAGCAAGAAATGAGAACCGTAAACTGATCAGAGAAAATAGACGTAGACAGTGACAATTTTTTGGACACGTTATGAGAGGAATTAAATTGGAGAATTTGGTGACAACTGGCAAGATCGAGAGGAAGAGAACAAGGGGAAGGCAATGAAGTAAATACCTGGATGGCTTGGCCACATGGCAAGGTCGAGACAAGGACACAGAGATGATCCACGACTCTGATGATCGAGTGGAATGGCGAAACATGACCGCCCACGCTTATCGGCATATCACATGATGATGATTTTAGGCTAGCTAGACCTTAGCGTCCAGATCTATTTTACAAATTTGAACCCGCCTTGGAGCGGATTGAACCCACGACCAACAGGTGGACAGGCGAGCGTCTAGACACTAAGCTGACGCGGCTCCCTGGGGAGGCAGCGAGGTCAATATCTGAAAGGCTTGGCCACATGACTTAATTAAGACAACAACACAGACCTGGTCCATGACTCCGCTGATCGTATGAGATGGTGAACCGTGGTTGCCCGTTCTTGTCGGCACGGCACATGATAATGAAGACGAGAAAACTATCACTATCATCTTGTGCCATGTTGATAAGCTTCGGCGGTCATGTGTTGCCATCTCACACAATCACCAGAGGTTTTTGTCTAGATTTTGCCATGTGGTCAAGCCATCCATATATTTACTGCTCTGCATTCCCCTTGTTCTTTTTTTACTCAGCCCTGCCAGTTGTCACCAAGTTCTCCAGTTTGTTTCTTCTCATAGCGTGCCCAGAAAATATTGACTGTCTACACCTAATTTCTCTAATCATCTCACTGTTTTCATTTGTTTCTTGTAGGAGAAAATTACAGCAGTCAGCAAAATTATGGAGAAAGTGTTATGTGTACAGGGAATGGGGGAGGAGAGAGAGAGAGAGAGAGAGAGAGAGAGAGAGAGAGAGAGAGAGAGAGAGAGAGAGAGAGAGAGAGAGAGAGAGAGAGAGAGAATAGAGAGAGAGAGAGGCGAGAGAAGAGAGAGTGAGAGAGAGCGTATGGCCAAATCATCCAGATATTTACTTCGTTTTCTTCCCATTGTTCTTTTCTACTCAATCTTGCTAGTTGTCACCAAGTTTTCTAGTTTATTTCTTCTCATAGTCTACGTCTAATTTCTCTAATTAGTTCACGATTTTCATTTGTTTCTTGTAGGAGAAAACGACAGCAGTGTAAACAAAATTATGGAAAAGTGTTATATGGGGAGGGAATGGGAAGAGGAGCGTAAGCGAGCGAGAGAGGAGAGAGAGAGAGAGAGAGAGAGAGAGAGAGAGAGAGAGAGAGAGAGAGAGAGAGAGAGAGAGAGAGAGAGAGAGAGAGAGAGAGAGAACTCCTTAGAATGACAAAGAACATGATGCAATCCAGAGATGCCTATGCTTGAATACACTCTATGTCATTAAAATACAACGCAAAGCATAATTTGGATATTGTCAATGCAATTTAGAATGACCTCACTACTTTTGCAGCCGAAATTGTCATACAACAGTTTCTTATCTCTAAGAAATCAGACTATCTCTTTCACTGTTCATTAACTTGTCCTGATACATACATTTTGTCATCTGCAACTCCTGGCTCATATCAGTACGACTGCACTATCCACTCCTGTTCTTGTAATTTCTTTTTACAATTCCATTTATCTTGTCGACACATATTTGTTTTACGCTCATATCTTTGTCTGCCTATTTATCACTGTAATAATGTGCGCTTTAAGAGCACTCCTACCACTCATTCTTGACTCCAAAGATCACAGCATCGCACATGAAGTCCACACGAAATGTCAGCACTCCTGAATCTCGCTATCACATTACCAAAAAATCACGAAGGTCATTGACGTTTTCTTTCCTTTATTGGGAGAATAGGCTTTCCAAACTGCCATCTCTCATCTTAATAGAGACTTCACTCTGATTAAATCTGACCGTCCTATAGCTGTAATTTGCCTTTCAGAAGCTGACATTCAAACTCTCCCCTACATGGACATTCTATGCTCTTCTGTCCTACCCACTTTGTCTGTACCTATCTTCCTCTGTGCCCTCTGATAGTCTTGGTGCTTCTGTCCTACCCACCTTGTCTGAACCATCTTCCTCTGTGTCTTCTGATAGTCTTGGTGCTTCTATCCTACCCACTTTGTCCGAACCATCTTCCTCTGTATCTTCTGATAGTGTTGGTGCTGCTGTCCTACCCACTTTGTCTGAACCATCTTCCTCTGTGTCTTCTGATAGTGTTGGTGCTGCTGTCCTACCCACTTTGTCTGAACCATCTTCCTCTGTGTCTTCTGATAGTGTTGGTGCTGCTGTCCTACCCACTTTGTCTGAACCATCTTCCTCTGTGTCTTCTGATAGTGTTGGTGCTGCTGTCCTACCCACTTTGTCTGAACCATCTTCCTCTGTGTCTTCTGATAGTGTTGGTGCTGCTGTCCTACCCACTTTGTCTGAACCATCTTCCTCTGTGTCTTCTGATAGTGTTGGTGCTGCTGTCCTACCCACTTTGTCTGAACCATCTTCCTCTGTGTCTTCTGATAGTGTTGGTGCTGCTGTCCTACCCACTTTGTCGGAACCATCTTCCTCTGTGTCTTCTGAGAGTCTTGGTGCTTCTGTCCTTCCCACTTTGTCTGAACCATCGGTTCCAAATGTTGCTGTATGTAGCCGGGGCGCAGTGTTGGGGTGAGCGCCCAACATTGCTTAAGTACCCCAATGGCTCGTGAATACATAACCTCTGCAGCAAAAGTCCAACTCCTGGCCTTCACGTGGCGGAACTGTTTTACTAACAGGAGAAGGGTCGACAGCGAGTTTCTGGCGCCGAAAAATAACCAGTATGCTCTAGATGTGTATGCACGTACATGCATGCGCAGACACGTGTGTGCGCGCGTACACATCTAAACTCGAGTGAGACCACAGTCTGCTCTAGCAAAGGAAAGGTGCTGAAGACGGAGGCAACCAGCCAGGAGGCGCACCACAGAAATCAGGATGCCACGCAATTACGCAAAATGGAATATGTCGACTACTGCTAAATGTTATGGTGCTCGCCCTGCTTTGGACCCCCAGGCAGGTGCAGTGCCGGGCCCTATGTCTCGAAAGGGTCCAACCCCAACTACTGGAGGTCCTTCTCAGATGTCCTGTGGAGCCAGGGGACATGAGAATAGAACGGCTGGCCATACTAAACAAAGACTTAAAATAATGCACTGGAATGCGGAGGGAGTCAGCAACAAAAAAAATAGAATTAGAAAACATCCTGGACCAAGAAAAAGTAAGCGTATGTTGCTTGCAAGAAACTCACCTCAACGAAAATATAGCCTTCAAAATCAGAGGCTACCAGTGTTACCGATCTGACCGAAAGGACAGGCGAAAAGGTGGGATACTGACCCTTGTAAAAAATAACATCACTGCTTCCCAAATCGAAGTCTACATGGAAGGGGCTGAGTATCAGACACTTAAACTTAAGACAGGCAATACAGACCTACATCTGATCAATTACTACTGTCCAAGTGACCGCCCACAGGCACTGGACACACTACCATTAACAGAAAAAAATGATTGTGTGTGGCGATTTCAACAGCCACTCGCAGAGCTGGGGCTATGATCACATGGACCAGAGAGGAGAGAGACTGGAAGACTGGCAGGATGAGAATAGATTCATCTTGATTAACAAGCCGTCCGACCCACATACTTTCTACTCGAGATCATGGCACACTACAACTACACCTGACCTGGCTTTTCATTCACCAGACCTGGAGTGGAACATTACACGAATTGTTGGGAAACAACTTGGTGGCAGTGACCATCGGCCAGTCTTTCTAACTGTAGAAAATGAGCTTGTAAGTGAAAGCAGCACCCTCTCGAGGTGGAACTACAAGAAAGCAGACTGGGCAATGTACAAGAATCGCACCAGCATACTGGTTAGAAACCTGAACACTGAGAAAGACATAAATAAAGTAGTTGAAGAGTTTGGGAAATGCATACTACAGGCAGCGCGAGAAACAGTACCAAGAGGAGCCCGTAAACAATATAAACCCTACTGGAGTAGTGAACTGGAACAGTTGCATAATGATGTGGAAGTGTGTAGAAAGCAAGCAGAGGCCACACCCAGCCAAGAGCACCACAATAAATTCCAGCACGCAAAAGCCAAATTTCAAAGGGCCAAGCTGCAGGCTAGACGGAAAAGCTGGCAGGAGAAAACGGAGTCTCTGAACTTTGAAAGAGACACAAGGAAATTGTGGAAGCTAATAAAACAACTTAACGATGAGGGCACAGGGAGAAACTCAAAAATTGCACTACATAAAGATGGAAACATCTTAACAAGAAAGCAAGCAGCTGACCATTTTGCGGACTCATTCGCACAAGATAACAATATCAAAATTAGTCCAGAGAAACAACAAGAGATTCGAGAGAAACGGCAACATACAGGACAGAAGGAAATAGTACATGAGGTTCTGGAGGCACCCATCACAATCAGCGAACTGGAGCTAGCCATATCAAAACTGAAAATGAGAAAGTCACCAGGAGCTGATGGTATCTCCAATGAAATGATCAGGAACCTAGGAACAGAGGCCAAAGCAAAGCTGTTGCAGATCTTCAATAACAGTTGGACCTTAGGCAGTGTTCCACAAGCCTGGAGAGAAGCAATCATGATACCCCTCCTAAAATCAGGGAAAGATAGTTCCATTGCCTCTAGCTACAGACAAATTAGCCTCACCAGCTGTCTCTGCAAAACACTGGAGCGCATCATCAATCACAGACTGCAGTGGTACATTGAAAGTAAAAACATCCTTGTGCCACAGCAGGCTGGCTTTAGGCAGTGCTACTCTACGGAAGATCAGACAACCTACCTCTCTCAAGAAATTGAGGATGCATTCCAAGAGAAGAAGCTGGTGCTTGCGGCATGGATAGATCTGAAGAAAGCCTTTGACAAAGTCTGGAAAGAAGGTCTGATGAAGAAACTGAGAAACTGCAAAGTCAATGGAAGAATGTACAAATGGGTGAAAGCATACTTGCACAACAGAAGAGCCCGAGTACAGATAGACGGACTCAAGAGCAAGAAAGTACTACTGCGTCACGGTGTTCCCCAGGGCGGAGTCTTGTCCCCCACACTTTTTCTAATCTTCATCAATGATCTCGTTGCTAATCTACCGCATGGAATTAAAGCGGCAATGTACGCCGATGACCTGGTTCTATGGAGCACAAATGAACATGCATCAGTGGCCACCAGATTGCTACAAAGAGCTGTAGATACATTTGTTGCATGGGCAAATAGATGGTGTGTCAGCATAAACACTGACAAGTGCAGCACCACCCTATTTACCCTCTCTCCAAAACAAAAGGCAGGGATCATCCAGATAAATGGAACACCCCTAAGAGAAGATAAAGAACCAACATACCTTGGAGTAACATTTGATGGCAGGCTGACATGGAGAAAGCACATCAACAAAGCAGTAGCAAAAGCCAGAAGGAAAATAGCCATCCTGAGAAAGCTAAGTGGAACCACATGGGGAGCCAGTGGGAAAATACTTAGCAAAGTTTATCAACAGAGCATACGACCACACCTGGAATACGGGTCAACTGCGTGGTGTTCGGCATCAAAAACCACACTACAAGAGCTGGACAAGGTGCAAAATCAAGCACTTAGAGTCACCACAGGAGGGATGAGATCAACCCCTATAGTGGAAATGGAGAAGATGGGGAGGACACAAGCACTGAGAGAGCGCAGAGATACGAAAACGCTAATACAAGCAGAAAAGTTCCTCAGCTTGCCAGGCCACCCTATGAAGAACAGATTTGAAAACCTAGCTATGGGGCGGTTGAAAAGAAGTAGTTTTATCCACCAGGCCAAACGACTCTGCAGAGAAACCACCGATCTGCCCACAGTTGGTATCCCCCTAACAACTATTCCAGAGCGAACTCCATGGAAAGATGAACATAGACTATCATTACAAATCCAGACAAAAGTGAGAAGCATATTTGACAAGGAAGAACAGAACAGCGTGCAGCGCAGAACCGCAACTCTCAGCTTCCTTGATGAAGAAAACCCATAGGACCTCTGGATCCGAGTCTACACAGATGGGTCAGCACAAAATGCTGTTCGAAATGGAGGAGCGGGAGTGTACATAGAATACCCAAATAATACTAGGGACACAGCCAGAGTACCGACAGGAAAGTACTACCATAACTATGATGCTGAAATTGAGGCAATCAAGATAGCAACAGAGAAATTACTAAATACCAGCAATAGTACACAACCTGTGGTGCTATTGACAGATGCAAAATCAGTACAGGTATTGATCGACTTACGACCTATGCAACTTACGACCATTCGACTTTACGACCACAATCACTAGCCATATTAGATTTGAGATTTATTTCTGCCTCAATTATCAGTCGAACGGCGTTGTCTGCAATCATCGGCGGTCGTTAACTAAGGAAAGGGAGGCATGATGCTATGATGATGCTATGCTGCTTGCCGGCGCCATCAATTTCTAAGAAATAACACGGTCACACTCAATAACCAATAAAAATGGTGTTAAGCGCTATGTTAATGATGTTCATGGATTTGACAGTGAACATGAACTTGTAACGATTCGGGAAAAAATAGTAAAACTCGCCAAAGACCTTTCTTTGGAGTGTGAAATTGAAGATGTCGAAGAGTTGCTAGACAAAGAATCCGGAGAACTTACAAATGAAGAGTTAATCGAACTGGAAGAAGAAAGAGTGGCGGAAGAAGAAAGAAGAGAAGCCAAGAAAGAAGAGGATGAGCCAGAAAGAAAGTTCACCACTAAGGGATTATCAGAAGGTTTATCTTTACTGAATAAACTTCTTATACATTTCGAAGCAATGGACCCAAACATCGAACGATTTGCAAGGATTGAACGGATGGCGCACGATGTGTTTCGTCCGTATCGTGAAATTTATGATGAAAAAAAGAAACATACAATTCAGACAAAGCTCACCATGTTTATGAAAAAACCAACTCCGGTACCCCCAACTGCTGCCTTAGATGACGACATTAATGATCTGCAGCCAAGCACCAGTGGCCAATAAAATGTTTCGTACATGTTTATATATTTTGATGTTAATGACAATTTGATGTGTTTTGCGATTGGGAAAATGTTTCCTATAGTATTTTCCACACCTGTATTTTGTATGTTTTGCAAATATTAAACCAGTTGTACATGTACAGTTAAGGAAGTGTTCGTCTTAAACCTGACGATGTAAAAAATAAGAAACAAAATGGTGTAGAGATGATACAAATGGCACAAAATGAACATCGAAAATTATGATTTATAACAATACTAAAAGAAATTTATGATATAATTTAACTTAAATATTTTTATAACATCACTTCACATTACTGTACACATAGCGTACTCAACTTACGACCATATCGTGTTACGACCGGTCTGTCGGAACCGATCGTGGTCGTAAGTCGAGCACTAACTGTACTCGAGTCGCTCCTGTCTGGGAAATTGCCAGTAGGCCCTACTAAGGACACTACTTTCTACTTTCATGGGTATCCGATTTGGTGTCAAACCAAGAGGTAAACTAGGGTATGCCTACCCAGCATGTGAAGACAGGATTCGGCAGACTGCGTGGAAGAAATCATTCCTGATTCAACGGGCAAGACGGCGTTTACCTGCAAAGAGTTGTGGAACGTAATGAGCACGGCAAGGCACGTAGAGCGCCCTGGTCATCCACTGCACCTGTATTCGTCTCCAGTCGTCTCGACTTGTCTTGCCACTGGACTCAGATGGACTCAGGCGAGAGAGTGAGGTCGACGAATTGCGCAACTCTTCCTAACTTTAATCCAAGTAATTGCGCAAGTCATTCTTCATCCAACGTCATATATCATCTTCAAGCCCTGTGGCGATGAGCGAGCGGCGAAGCGTCAGGCGTGGGTACGCTGGCAGCCGTAGTCGCAGACCTGCACACAGGCGGCTCAGGCCATATGGTCGTCTTCTACTGACCGGAGCAGCAGTGGGATTCGGCAGCCCCCTGAGCGACTGAGCAGCCCTCTATAGGAACACACTGCTCACCTCCATAGCATGAGGAAGGGGCTAGAAAAGGTGCCCTAAACATTGTCTGCTCCATCACTACCTAACCAGCTAGCCGCGGTTGGTGGGTACCCTAACTGCGGTCGACATACAAACAAAGATAAAACAAGCAAAGCTAAAAGAGTAAACCATATTCCCTTAACAATTGGAACTTGGAATGTACGCACCCTACTTGACAGAGACGGCGCGTCGGGTCCAGAGAGACGAACAGCACTGATTGGGAGAGAGCTGGGCAGGTACAACATCGACATTGCAGCCTTGAGCGAGACACGACTTGCAGAAGAAGGCCAAATCTGTGAAATAGGTGCCGGCTACACATTTTTCTGGAGTGGAAGGAAAAGCGAGGAAAGACGCCAATCCGGTGTGGGATTTGCCATTAAGTCGGCCCTGGTCGGCAAATTAGCTGGATTTCCAAAGGCTATAAACGACAGGCTCATGACCATGAAGTTGCCCCTGCTGAATGGAAGGAAGCATGCAACCATTGTGAGTGTCTACGCACCAACTATGACCAACGAAGATGATGTCAAGAACAAGTTCTATGAGGACCTGCACAATGTATTAACATCTGTTCCCAAAGGAGACAAACTTATACTCCTTGGGGATTTCAATGCCAGAGTAGGCACGGACACCACCTCTTGGAGTGGCATTATTGGAAAGCATGGAGTCGGAAATTGTAACAGCAATGGACTCCTCCTCCTTCAGACATGTGCCGAACATGATCTCCTGATTACGAACACAATTTTCCGTCTCCCCATGAGAAATAGGACATCGTGGATGCACCCTCGCTCGAAACACTGGCACCTCATTGACTATGTCATCGTCAGGAGGAGTGACAGACAAGACGTTCGAGTGACAAAATCCATGTGTGGTGCCGAATGTTGGACAGACCATCGTCTCATTGTCTCGAAAATAAACATTCACATCAGGCCACCACGGCGTCCTCAAGGGGTGAAAATGCAAAAAAAGCTAAATGTCACCCGCCTAAACAGCAAGAAAATGCAGCAGTCGTTTGAAAATATGCTGGAAGACCGCCTCAAGCCCAATGCTGCAGCTAAACAGGATACAGAAACAGAATGGAGAGCCCTAAAGGACATAATTTACAACACTGCTATGGAAATCCTGGGTCCAGCCCCCCGAAAGCATAAAGACTGGTTTGATGAAAATTCCGAAGACATCAACCAATTGCTGGCCGAGAAACATCTTCTCCTCAAGGCACATTTGAATGACCCAAAGTCAACATAAAAAAAAGATGCCTTCAAGAACATTCAGAGAGTAGTGCAGCAGAAACTTCGGCACATGCGGGACTCCTGGCTGAGCAGCAAAGCTGATGAAATTCAGGGCTTTGCTGACAGACATGATATGAAAAACTTCTACGACTCACTGAAAGCGGTCTATGGTCCTACATCACCAGGCATAGTTCCCCTCCTCAGTGCAGATGGGGGAACATTGGTCACCGATAAGAAAGAAATCCTTCAACGCTGGGCAGAGCATTTCAGCAACATCTTAAATGCAACTTCCTTCTTCGATGATGAAACCATCAACTGCCTTCCTCAAGTTCCCACCAATGAGACACTTGATGACCTGCCAACCATAGTGGAAGTAAACAAAGCCATCCAGCAACTCTCCAGCGGCAAGGCACCTGGTCCTGACTCCATCCCAGCAGAGATATACAAGGCAGGTGGGCCGGTCCTAACAGAGCAGCTTCACCAAGTCTTTACAAACATATGGGTGAACGAGACCATGCCACAAGATTTCAAGGACGCGTCAATAGTCCACCTTTACAAACGTAAAGGAAACCGCCAATCCTGTGACAACCACCGAGGCATCTCCTTGCTTTCAATTGCAGGGAAGATACTCGCCAGAATTCTTCTCAATCGCCTCACAGCCCATCTCGATCAAGGTCTTCTTCCTGAGAGTCAATGTGGCTTCAGAAAAGAACGTGGAACTGTTGACATGATTTTCGCTGCAAGGCAGCTGCAAGAGAAATGTCAGGAACAGAACTGCGAAATGTTCTCCACTTTCATTGACCTTACCAAGGCTTTTGATACAGTCAGCAGAGAAGGACTGTGGAAGATTATCGCAAAATATGGCTGTCCACGAAAGTTTGTCCAAATAGTGCGGCTATTTCATGATGGCATGCAGGCAAGAGTACAGGAAAATGGTGAACTGTCTGAACCCTTTCCTGTCACCAATGGAGTGAAGCAAGGATGTGTCCTGGCACCAACACTGTTCAGCCTCATGTTTTCAGCCATGTTGATGAATGCCTTCGAGAACGACGACATTGGAATAGACATCAACTACCGTATGGATGGAAAGTTATTCAATCTCAGAAGGCTGAAAGCTAAAACCAAAATTAACAGCGACACCGTCAGAGAGCTCCTGTTTGCTGATGATTGCGCTCTATACGCCAACTCAGAGGCGGACATGCAACATAATGTTTCAGCTTTCTCACATGCCTGTGCCAACTTTGGGCTCAATATCAACTTGGAGAAGACTGTAGTTATGTACCAGCCAGCTCCAGGGAATAATCACACTGTGCCGAATATCAAAGTGAATGATCATAGACTAAGTGTTGTGGACAAATTCACCTATCTTGGCAGCACTGTGTCACAAGCTGCCACAATTGATGACGAAGTGAATGCAAGAATCTCCAAGGCCAGTGCGGCCTTTGGCAGACTGTACAAGAATGTATGGGACAGAACTGGAATAAGCCTGCAAACAAAGCTAAAAGTCTACAAAGCAGTTGTATTATCCACACTGCTATATGCTTGTGAAACCTGGACTGTTTATCAGCGACACGCTAGGAAATTAAACCACTTCCACACAGTCTGCCTAAGGAAGCTACTGAAGATTAAATGGCAAGACAAGATTCCAGACACTGAAGTCCTAGAAAGAGCATCCATGCCCAGTATCCACACTCTACTGATGAAGAATCAGATTCGCTGGGCTGGTCACTTGACTCGCATGCCAGATCACAGGCTCCCTAAACGAATTTTTTACAGCGAACTGCGTTGTGGTAAACGCTCCCAAGGTGGCCAGAGGAAACGCTTTAAAGACACTCTGAAAATCTCACTGAATGCTTTTGGAATTCATCATGACACCTGGGAGGCTGCAGCCAGAGACCGAAATTCGTGGCGTGCATCATTACGCAAGGGTGCAGTCATATGTGAGGCAACCAGGACTGCAAGAGCTGTGAAGAAAAGGCAGGACAGAAAAACCACTGCAGGAAATCCTCCTCCAGAAACGTCAAGCATTCTTTGCCCACATTGTCAAAGAACATTTCGAGCCAAAATAGGCCTTATCAGCCATCTTAGAACCCACGGCTCCATACCTTCAACCCCACTGGATGAAATGAATGGTTATCATCATTCTTGATGGACAAACAACAACAACAACAACTTTCTGAACTTAGCAGTCAGCATAAGGTCACCATACAGTGGATACCATCCAACTGTGGAGTACCCGGAAACGACAGAGCTGACCAATTGGCTAAGGAAGGAGCCAAAGAAGAACAGCCTGATGTGCCCGTTACATACCGCCAAAAGAAAAGAATGATCAAATCAGTCAGAAAGTCACTACAACCTGCTCAAGATGACTACCACGTTATGGACAGACCAGAACAAGTCATTATTCTGAGCCTCAGAACAGGACACCAATAGATTACGCAACCACATGTATTCAAAGTTCAAGATTGGTGAAACAGCCATGTGCACATGTGAATTGGCGTCGCAGACAGGAGAGCACATACTCCAAGACTGCCCAAAATATAACATATCTAGGCAAACCTTCTGGCCTAGAGATACGACAGTGGAAGATAAACTCTATGGACCGCTGTGTGAACTGAAAAAGACAGTTAAATTCATACATGAGACAGCATTGCAGTTATATACATATTTCAAGCAAACGAAAGAAGGAGGAGGAGAAGAAGAAGAAGAAGAAGAAGTATAGAGAGAAAGAGAGAGAGAGAGAGAGAGAGAGAGAGAGAGAGAGAGAGAGAGAGAGAGAGAGAGAGAGAGAGAGAGAGAGATTCTACACATGACAAGTCACAGAATATGATGGCGTCTAAAAAACCACATTTGGAAAGAAGTGCTGTGAAAATTAAACAGACTAGTGAGAGATGACTTGGCGTCTTCAGAGATGTAGTTTGCTTTCGACTGATCGAGGTTCACTGTTTGTTCTTCTATATGGGAAAACACGGAAACATATAGCGGATTGAGCATGAGAGCAACCGACATGTAGTTGTTGGTTGTGGTCATAGAGGTCTCGGCATGGGGGCTTTAGAGATGTACTTTAGATTGTTGTAGGTTAAGGTTCGTTCACCCTTACTTTCTTCTTCTTCTTCTTCTTCTTCTTCTTCTTCTTCTTCTTCTTCTTCTTCTTCTTCTTCTTCTTCTTCTTCTTCTTCTTCTTCTTCTTCTTCTTCTTCTTCTTCTTCTTCTTCTTCTTCTTCTTCTTTTGTTTTTGTCTGCGTTCGCTCGCCTTGGACACGTACTATTACTTCTAGTAGCACAGAACTTATTTTTGCCTATGGATTAGCTTTTCCTAATACCAGTATCTCCCTCGCTATCATGCGAACCAAACTCCGACTTCAGGGGTGATTGTAATTTACGTTCCCAAGTCAAGGACGGGAAATCAACATTTTAGTCCAAATGACCGTTGTAGGGGTTGAGCCCGCAACCTCGGTTCAGCACACCGGAAGTTTAAGAGCATAGGGCCCATGTCCATTCGGCCATGCTGACCTCCAAGTATGTGTTAATTACACCTCTAATTAAGGAGCGGCTGGTTGAGTGGCTAGAGCGCCAGACTCTCCTTCCGGAGACCTGTGTTCGATCCCTCGGTAAGGTGTGGGATTTTTTTCTGTCGGGGGCACTAGCCAGGCGGCCTTAATTCCTCAGGCTCAAAGACCCCTCTGCCATACATCGCAAGGTACTATATTGGCAGTAAATGACAGTGTATACCTATAATTCGTCTAGAACTAACATGTCTAATGTTTAAGTTTTCTTTTATTTTCGTTACATAACACCAGCCTCACACAAAACAATCAGCGGTAGACATAAAACATAACAACTTGACTAGCGTTTGAATTTCATCATTGAACGCCAACAGAAAAATACATTCACAAGCGTCGCTATTTATTTAGTTGTTAACTTCTCCTTCCTGCCCCACGCTTTGTCGTAGCGCCTTCGGTCTGTTCAGATGACTTGTGGCTACTCACAATCGACGTCTGTTTAAATAGATTACTTTGTGACTGTTGTATTTATTCATTTATATTTTTTTTCATCAATCGTGACTCTTGTTTCAGGATGTCTGCCAGATCTTATTACTTGTCTGGTATCTGCGTATTTACTCTAAATCTCTTTCCTCTGACTAGCGTGTTTCTAAATTATTGTTAGTTTTATTTTATGTTTAACTGTAATTGTAACAATTATTAACTGTATCACCCTCGTTAGTTGAAAAGTTCTTCTTCTTCTTCTTCTTCTTCTTCTTCTTCTTCTTCTTCTTCTTCTTCTTCTTCTTCTTCTTCTTCTTCTTCTTCTTCTTCTTCTTCTTCTTCTTCTTCTTCTTCTTCTTCTTCTTCTTCTTCTTCTTCTTCTTCTTCTTC
>JACEFZ010027707.1:380000-460241 GCA_014155875.1 Cepaea nemoralis | reverse complement strand
AAGCCCCTGTATTGGGGAGGTTTGTGGATGTCAGACAGGACCTGAGGTTTGCGTGAGTATCCGTTGCCCCATGTCTGGCTTAATGGTGAATCCTAGAACGTAAATGAACAAAATTGGAAGAACTTAGAAGCAACAGAGATGTGTTTCCTGAGATGTATGATGCGAATTCCTTGGACTGCCATAGCGGCTACCAATGATTGCCTCAAAAAGGCTAATGAAACTGGAACAGTATATACAACAATAAGAAAGAGACAAACAGCCTTCTTTGGTCAGATAATGGGAAGACAGACATTAGAGAACATCGTGACAACTTGGAAGATCAATGGAAAAAGAGACAACGGAAGACGATGAGACATGATGATGGATGGACAAAGTCGGTGGCATGGATGAATACCATTAACGGAGTTGATCCATAACGCTAAAATCCTGCACCAACTGGCAGGGCACATGATGAAAACGAAAAAATACACCAGTCTTCACCTGACACCTTGTTCTGTGAGACTGCTGCTAAGCTTACCGAAGCCTAGGTAAATTACTTAAATAGGAAACAATAGATTGAGGTTCAAATACACTGAAAACACTGAGAACCTGAAGCTGTGAATCAACATAGGAAACGGACAAGGCACACAATTATGCTTTCAAGAGCCAGGATAGAAGGGGAGACAATGCTGTCTATGTGACTGCTATGTCAATAATGCTGATTATTTCCCATGGTAATTTCAAATATTCACACCAAATGGAACGTGTTATTTAAATATTGAGCACAACCCACTACTGGCAATGCAGATCGTATTCTGGTATGAACCTAAGGCCTATCCACGTCAATATGGAATTGATGGGCAGCCGTGACAGACACCGACTAGCATTCTTGCTGCAGAACCAGTGCCCGTGTGCTTGAATTCATGAGAGATAGAGACAGAGACAGAGGCAGTGACAGAGAAAGACATAGTTAATGACACACATAGAGAGGCAGTGACACTGAGGTAGTGAGGCAATGACATTGCGGTAGTGAGGCAATGACACTGAGGTAGTGAGGCAGTGACACTGAGGTAGAGAGGCAGTGACACATAAAGCGAGGCAGTGACATTGAGATATAGAGGCTACCAAACAAACAAACAAACTTTATTTTCAAAGGGTTAATATTGGGCACGCAGGCCCGTCTAACATTCTGCCGTTCTATCACTCTCTTTCATACATTATATCACTCACACATCATTCAAGGCTAACCGAAAACAGCAACAATATAAAAGACATTCATTGCAAGGGCATGGGGAAAATGAAAAATCAATACTACACGGCTCAGTAATAGTAATGACTTTGTGGCACTTATTATTAGCTATGTGGAATATACTGGCCTACCAAAGGGGGACTGGCTGTTATAGTAGGGTTTTATTATTATTATTATTATTTCTATTATTAAGGGGAAGGTAATCAGCACTGAAATAGTGTTCGAATAATTTGCGATTATATGTATAGGAATTGGTGTGTCTTTGATTTCTTGTGGAAGATTGTTCCACAGCTGAGCTGCGGGGTACGTTAAGCTTGTTTTGTATACGTCAATCCTAGGCTTCGGAATGTATAATATATTTAATCGTTCACTGTGTCTAGTATTATATTTAAACAATTGCCAAAGGTAATTTAGGGCATCCCGATGTAGGATTTTGTAAATTTGTTTAGCGTTTGCGAAGTGGTAGTAACTGAAGCGTTTATGCAGGCTAGGATTGACAGTTACATGTTTGCTATAAATTAAACTCATGGTCCTTTTCTGGAGTGAGTAAAGTTGCTTGGGTGCTTGAATTGGAACAACCGTCTCAGATTGTACAGCAGTAGTCAAAATGTGTCATATGTGAGAAGTATAGAATATTTTCCTTGTGTCCTCATAAAAGAAATTTTTAATTTTGGCGAGTTGGTAGACTTTTTTTCGCTGCTTAATTAGTGAGACCCTGAACGTGGGGATTAAAGGTTAGGTATCTATCAATGATGAGGCCTAATGTTTTGTGCTCAATTAAACTTTCTACTGGCATGTTATGATGTGAAGTTGAAGTGATCCGTGTGAATTTAGAGTTTGAAGACTTTGTTTGGTTGTTAATAACATAGATTGTCTTTAGTGGTGTTAATTTGTATACGGTTCGCAAAGCTCCACCTAACTACATTATTTAATTCTTGTTCAAAGACGATTCCAGCAAATTTAACAGCTGCAAATAGACCACAGGACGACGAAAGATGCAAAAGTAGATCGTTAATATATATGGCAAATAACAGAGGGCCAAGAATAGAGCCTTGCGGTAATCCAGTATTGAAGGTAGTGGTTTGGGACAGAGATTTATTGTATGATGCTACTTGCTTTCTGTTTGACAGAAAAGATGTTATTAGCGTCACAACATTAGGGCCAATTTTCATTGTCTCTAGTTTTTTAATTAAAATGGCATGGTCTATCATGTCTAATGCTTTTCTGAAATCGATAAACACAGCTCCACATAGATTGTTGTTATTTATATTCTGGTGCCAATTTTTTATCATGTTTGATAGGGCCGTAATGCAAGAATATTTGGTCGAAATCCTGATTGACTGTCAACTATAAGCTTCTGGCGATCTAATTGCTGTAATGTTACTTTATGGATGTGTTTGTTCTAGTGGTTTAGATAGTCCGGTACTGAGGGGGGAGCATATGTTCCAACTTCAAGTCTGTCTAACCACTATACTGGAGCGACGTTCCCGGTACTGAGTGGGGAGCATATTTTCCATCTTCAAGTATGTCTAACCACTATACTACAGCGGCGTTCCCGGTACTGAGTGGGGAGCATATATTCCATCTTCAAGTATGTCTAGCCACTATACTAGATCGAAGTCCTCGGTACTGAGTGGGGAGCATATATTCCATCTTCAAGTATGTTTAACCACTATACTAGAGCGACGTCTCCGGTACTGAGTGGGGAGCACACATTCCATCTTCAATTCTTTCTGTCTAACCATTATACTAGAGCGAAGTCCCGGTACTGAGTGGGGAGCATATATACTATCTTCAAGTCAAAATTGCACAGATGCTCTCATTATATCGAAATCTTTGGGAAAGTTGGCACAGCGTTGCAATCGGTACACGTATGTCTATGGCAAATGGGAATTAACAAGGCCACGTACGTAACATTCATGGCATTCTGAACATTAGCAACATTCATGGCATTCTGAACATTAGCAACATTCATGACATTGTGAACATTAGCAACATTCATGACATTGTGAACATTAGCAACATTCATGACATTGTGAACATTAGCAACATTCATGACATTGTGAACATTAGCAACATTCATGACATTGTGAACATTAGCAACATCTATGACATTCTGAACATTAGCAATATTCATGACATTGTGAACATTAGCAACATTCATGGCATTCTGAACATTAGCAACATTCATGACATTGTGAACATTAGCAACATTCATGACATTGTGAACATTAGCAACATCTATGGCATTCTGAACATTAGCAACATTCATGACATTGTGAACATTAGCAACATTCATGACATTGTGAACATTAGCAACATTCATGACATTGTGAACATTAGCAACATTCATGACATTGTGAACATTAGCAACATTCATGGCATTGTGAACATTAGCAACATCTATGACATTCTGAACATTAGCAACATTCATGACATTGTGAACATTAGCAACATCTATGACATTCTGAACATTAGCAACATTCATGACATTGTGAACATTAGCAACATTCATGACATTGTGACATTAGCAACATTCATGACATTGTGAACATTAGCAACATTCATGACATTGTGAACATTAGCAACATTCATGACATTGTGAACATTAGCAACATCTATGACATTCTGAACATTAGCAACATTCATGACATTGTGAACATTAGCACATTCATGACATTGTGAACATTAGCAACATTCATGACATTGTGAACATTAGCAACATTCATGACATTGTGAACATTAGCAACATTCATGACATTGTGAACATTAGCAACATTTCTGATATTCTGAACTTTAGCAACATTCATGACATTGTGAACATTAGCAACATTCATGACATTGTGAACATTAGCAACATTCATGACATTGTGAACATTAGCAACATCTATGACATTCTGAACATTAGCAACATCTATGACATTCTGAACTTTAACAATATTTATGGCATTGTGAACATTAACAACATTCAAGATGTTCTGAAAATTAGCAACATTCATGACATTCTGAACTTTAGCAACTCTCACGACATTATGACGACTAGCAACATGCGTTATATTCTGGCCTTTAGCAACATTCATGTCATTATAAAGATTAGCAACATTCATGATATTCTGAATATTAGCAATATTCATGATATGCTAACCATTACCAACATTCGTAGCATTGTTCAACATTAGAAACACTCATAACATTTTAAACAGTACCAATATTTATAGCATCTTGAACATTACAAACATTCACGATATTCTAAACATTATCAACTTCCATGAGTCTGAGCATTAACAACATTCATGATATTCTAAACAATATCAACATCCATGAGTCTGAGCATTAACAACATTCATGATATTGTGAACATTATTGATACCAACATTGTTTAGTTTGGCTAGCCCGCCTTGAGATCATCGCCTCAAAAGCAGTTTGCAATTATGCGTATAGTGTGGAAGAATACATAAACGTCAGACGGGTGCCACATGGAATGACCAGATTACCCTCAAGAACAGACACCCTATTGGAAAAGATACAATCCAGACATGCCTGTGGCTACATAGTATAAATATTCAAAAAAGTGCATACCTATAATGGTGCTGCATGGATTGACCAGAAGATTTCGAAGAACAGACACCCCAATGGAAAAGAGACAATCATGGTATCTATGTGGCTACATAATATAAACCAGAGAACCGCCAAGAAAAGACACTCCATTGGAAAAGATACAATCGAAATCGGTATGCGGCTACGTAATATAAATCAGAGAACCCTCAAGAACAGACACCCATATGGAAATGATACAGGGTTGATATGCATGTGGATATATAGCATAAGCATTCAAAAGAGTACATACCAATAATGTATTGAGTCCTATCAAAAGAAGCTGTAAATATTTTCCTCGGGCGTCTTGGTGAGCATGGCTGCGACCGTGTTTGTGTTGGGATATAATCCAAACTGTTTGTGGAGTCGTCAGGCCCAGTGACTGTAACTTGAGGCAGGCTTAAGGTGGACCTGCTAGTCGTGGATCTCTTGTAGCAGAGATCGGTTAGTGTATTCACCAACTGCAGCTCAGATTCATAGTTTATGTTACTGCTCAGGTGGCTAATGAGGTCAGGGGAGACTGAAGAAGTGACACCTGGAACGTTGGGACTGACATCCATCTGTTTTTAACGTTACTAACCTAGTCTCAGCAATGTCCAAAATTGATTATCCACTTGACGTAAAACTGATGGTCAAAAGATACCTCTTATACTTGTAGTATCTACATTATCCAAAGATACTCTGCGCGTAATCTCTATCATAAATAGTGAGAAAATAATTATTCTTGTGGCATCAGTCTCTAACATTGGATCGTTGCGTAACATTTATAGTCAAATTCTTCTAATATCAATATTACATGAATATGATAGATATAATATCAAATTTAAAACCAAGGGTTATCTAATAATGTAGGACTAATTTAACTTTTAAAACACTGAAGGGGCAGATTCTGTTATCAGTATTTTCTTGCCAAACTTTTCGATTCGTTGTTTACTTGATTTTAATTTGAAAGAGTTCCTTGACAACTAACGTATCAAATTGTTAAAGGTATAGGGTTGACAAGAGGGAGAACATCACACGCTGAATGTACTATATTCTGGATTTCTGTACTTTTGTTCATTATGTTGATGCTTTTTCAGTAGTACATTACTGGGAGAGAGAGAAAGAGAGAGAAGAGAGAAGAAGAGAGAGAAAAGAGAGAGAGAAAAGAGAGGAGAGAGAGAGAGAGAGAGAGAGAGAGAGAGAGAGAAAAGGAGAAAGAGTGTTTAGAATGAGAAAAAAAACGAGCAATACAGGAGAGGTTTAGGACGGAGCAGCAAGGGTAGGATAGAAAGAGAATACGGGAGAGGGAGAGAGGTAGAGAAACAGAAGGAAATATATGACGCGTGAGAAAGACGGAGAAAACAGGAAGGGGGATAAAGACAGGACGGGGGAGAGAGACCGAGGAAAAGAAGGAAGTTGAGAGAGATAGAGAGATAGTTATAAAGGGATGCTTACAGAATGAATAAGTAGAGAAGTGGTAAGAGCAAGGGGGCGAGGAAGTGAAAGGTGGAGAGAATTAACTATTTAGAGACAGGCTATATGCTTTTCCAACAGAAACATCTTCAATGATTCCTAAAACAAGAGACATTAAATAATGGCATACGCCCACGAGAAACAAATCATTGTAGTATGTTTCTAACATCACTCTAGACTTGCATGAACATACGTGTTTACATTCATTGTATATTTTTTCTAACATCACTCTAGACTTGCATAAACATACGTGTTTACATTCATTGTAGTATTTTTTTCCTAACATCACTCTAGACTTGCATGAACATACGTTTTTACATTCATTGTAGTATGTTTCTAACATCCTCTAGACTTGCATGACATACGTTTTAATTCATTGTATTATGTTTTCTAACATCACCTAGACTTGCATAAACCCTACGTGTTTACTTCATTGTAGTAGTTTCTAACATCACTCTAGACTTGCATGAACATACGTGTTTACATTCATTGTAGTATGTTTCTAACTCACTCAAAGACTTGCATGAACATACGTGTTTTACATTCATTGTAGTATGTTTCTAACATCACTCTAGACTTGCATGAACATAACGTGTTTCCCTTCATTTAGTATGTTTCTACCTCACTCTAACTTGCATGAACATACGGGTTTACATCTTGTAGTAGTTTTCTAACATCACTCTAGACTTGCTGAACATACGTGTTTACATTCATTGTAGTATGTTTCAAAACATCACTCTAGACTTGCATGAACATACGTGTTAACATTCATTGTAGTATGTTTCTAACATCACTCTAGACTTGCATGAACATACGTGTTTACATTCATTGTAGTATGTCTCTAACATCACTCTAACTTGCATGAACATACTGTTTACATTCATTGTAGTATGTTTCTAACATCACTCTAGACTTGCATGAACATACGTGTTTACATTCATTGTAGTATGTTTCTAACATCACTCTACTTGCATGAAATACGTGTTTACATTCATTGTAGTATGTTCTAACATCACTTAGACTTGCATGAATACGTGTTAACATTCATTGTAGTAGTTTCTAACATCACTCTAGACTTGCATGAACATACGTGTTTAACATTCATTGTAGTATGTTCTAACATCACTCTAGACTTGCATGAACATACGTGTTTACATTCATTGTAGTATGTTTCTAACATCACTCTAGACTTGCATGAACATACGTGTTTACATTCATTGTAGTATGTTTCTAACATCACTCATAGACTTGCATGAACATACGTTTTACATTCATTGTAGTATGTTTCTAACATCACTCTAGACTTGCATGAACATACGTGTTTACATTCATTGTAGTATGTTTCTAACATCACTCTAGACTTGCATGAACATACGTGTTTACATTCATTGTAGTATGTTTCTAACATCACTCTAGACTTGCATGAACATACGGTGTTTACATTCATTGTAGTATGTTTCTAAACATCACTCTAGACTTGCATGAACATACGTGTTTACATTCATTGTAAGTATGTTTCTAACATCACTCTAGACTTGCATGAACATACGTGTTTTACATTCATTGTAGTATGTTCTCTAACATCACTCTAGACGTGCATGAACATACGTGTTTACATTCATTGTAGTATGTTTCTAACATCACTCTAGACTTGCATGAACATACGTGTTTACATTCATTGTAGTATGTTTCTAACATCACTCTAAGACTTGCATGAACATACGTGTTTACATTCATTGTAGTATGTTTCTAACATCACTCTAGACTTGCATGAACATACGTGTTTACATTCATTGTAGTATGTTTCTAACATCACTCTAGACTTGCATGAACATACGTGTTTACATTCATTGTAGTATGTTTCTAACATCACTCTAGACTTGCATGAACATACGTGGTTTACATTCATTGTAGTATGTTTCTTAACATCACTCTAGACTTGCATGAACATACGTGTTTACATTCATTGTAGTATGTTTCTAACATTCACTCTAGACTTGCATGAACATACGTGTTTACATTCATTGTAGTATGTTTCTAACATCACTCGTATGACTTGCATGAACATACGTGTTTACATTCATTGTAGTATGTTTCTAACATCACTCTAGACTTGCATGAACATACGTGTTTACATTCATTGTAGTATGTTTCTAACATCACTCTAGACTTGCATGAACATACGTGTTTACATTCATTGTAGTATGTTTCTAACATCACTCTAGACTTGCATGAACATACGTGTTTACATTCATTGTAGTATGTTTCTAACATCACTCTAGACTTGCATGAACATACGTGTTTACATTCATTGTAGTATGTTTCTAACATCACTCTAGACTTGCATGAACATACGTGTTTACATTCATTGTAGTATGTTTCTAACATCACTCTAGACTTGCATGAACATACGTGTTTACATTCATTGTAGTATGTTTCTAACATCACTCTAGACTTGCATGAACATACGTGTTTACATTCATTGTAGTATGTTTCTAACATCACTCTAGACTTGCATGAACATACGTGTTTACATTCATTGTAGTATGTTCTAACATCACTCTAGACTTGCATGAACATACGTGTTTACATTCATTGTAGTATGTTCTAACATCACTCTAGACTTGCATGAACATACGTGTTTACATTCATTGTAGTATGTTTTAACATCACTCTAGACTTGCATGAACATACATGTTACATTCATTGTAGTATGTTTCTAACATCACTCTAGACTTGCATGAACATACGTGTTTACATTCATTGTAGTATGTTTCTAACATCACTCTAGACTTTGCATGAACATACGTGTTACATTCATTGTAGTATGTCTCTAACATCACTCTAGACTTGCATGAACATACGTGTTTACATTCATTGTAGTATGTTTAACATCACTCTAGACTTGCATGAACATACTGTTTACATTCTTTGTAGTATGTTTCTAACATCACTCTAGACTTGCATGAACATACGTGTTACATTCATTGTAGTATGTTTCTAACATCACTCTAGACTTGCATGAACATACGTGTTACATTCATTGTAGTATGTCTCTAACATCACTCTAGACTTGCATGAACATACGTGTTTACATTCATTGTAGTATGTCTCTAACATCACTCTAGACTTGCATGAACATACGTGTTTACATTCATTGTAGTATGTCTTAACATCACTCTAGACTTGCATGAACATACGTGTTTACATTCTTTGTAGTATGTTTCTAACATCACTCTAGACTTGCATGAACATACGTTTTTACATTCATTGTAGTATGTCTCTAACATCACTCTAGCTTGCATGAACATACGTGTTACATTCATTGTAGTATGTTTCTAACATCACTCTAGACTTGCATGAACATACGTGTTTACATTCATTGTAGTATGTCTCTAACATCACTCTAGACTTGCATGAACATACGTGTTTACATTCATTGTAGTATGTTTCTAACATCACTCTAGACTTGCATGAACATACGTGTTTACATTCATTGTAGTATGTTTCTAACATCACTCTAGACTTGCATGAACATACGTGTTTACATTCATTGTAGTATGTTTCTAACATCACTCTAGACTTGCATGAACATACGTGTTTACATTCATTGTAGTATGTTTCTAACATCACTCTAGACTTGCATGAACATACGTGTTTACATTCATTGTAGTATGTTTCTAACATCACTCTAGACTTGCATGAACATACGTGTTTACATTCATTGTAGTATGTTTCTAACATCACTCTAGACTTGCATGAACATACGTGTTTACATTCATTGTAGTATGTTTCTAACATCACTCTAGACTTGCATGAACATACGTGTTTACATTCATTGTAGTATGTTTCTAACATCACTCTAGACTTGCATGAACATACGTGTTTACATTCATTGTAGTATGTTTCTAACATCACTCTAGACTTGCATGAACATACGTGTTTACATTCATTGTAGTATGTTTCTAACATCACTCTAGACTTGCATGAACATACGTGTTTACATTCATTGTAGTATGTTCTAACATCACTCTAGACTTGCATGAACATACGTGTTTACATTCATTGTAGTATGTTTCTAACATCACTCTAGACTTGCATGAACATACGTGTTTACATTCATTGTAGTATATTTCTAACATCACTCTAGACTTGCATGAACATACGTGTTTACATTCATTGTAGTATGTTTCTAACATCACTCTAGACTTGCATGAACATACGTGTTTACATTCATTGTAGTATGTTTCTAACATCACTCTAGACTTGCATGAACATACGTGTTTACATTCATTGTAGTATGTTTCTAACATCACTCTAGACTTGCATGAACATACGTGTTTACATTCATTGTAGTATGTTTCTAACATCACTCTAGACTTGCATGAACATACGTGTTTACATTCATTGTAGTATGTTTCTAACATCACTCTAGACTTGCATGAACATACGTGTTTACATTCATTGTAGTATGTTTCTAACATCACTCTAGACTTGCATGAACATACGTGTTTACATTCATTGTAGTATGTTTCTAACATCACTCTAGACTTGCATGAACATACGTGTTTACATTCATTGTAGTATGTTTCTAACATCACTCTAGACTTGCATGAACATACGTGTTTACATTCATTGTAGTATGTTTCTAACATCACTCTAGACTTGCATGAACATACGTGTTTACATTCATTGTAGTATGTTTCTAACATCACTCTAGACTTGCATGAACATACGTGTTTACATTCATTGTAGTATGTTTCTAACATCACTCTAGACTTGCATGAACATACGTGTTTACATTCATTGTAGTATGTTTCTAACATCACTCTAGACTTGCATGAACATACGTGTTTACATTCATTGTAGTATGTTTCTAACATGACTCTAGACTTGCATGAACATACGTGTTTACATTCATTGTAGTATGTTTCTAACATCACTCTAGACTTGCATGAACATACGTGTTTACATTCATTGTAGTATGTTTCTAACATCACTCTAGACTTGCATGAACATACGTGTTTACATTCATTGTAGTATGTTTCTAACATCACTCTAGACTTGCATGAACATACGTGTTTACATTCATTGTAGTATGTTTCTAACATCACTCTAGACTTGCATGAACATACGTGTTTACATTCATTGTAGTATGTTTCTAACATCACTCTAGACTTGCATGAACATACGTGTTTACATTCATTGTAGTATGTTTCTAACATCACTCTAGACTTGCATGAACATACGTGTTTACATTCATTGTAGTATGTTTCTAACATCACTCTAGACTTGCATGAACATACGTGTTTACATTCATTGTAGTATGTTTCTAACATCACTCTAGACTTGCATGAACATACGTGTTTACATTCATTGTAGTATGTTTCTAACATCACTCTAGACTTGCATGAACATACGTGTTTACATTCATTGTAGTATGTCTCTAACATCACTCTAGACTTGCATGAACATACGTGTTTACATTCATTGTAGTATGTTTCTAACATCACTCTAGACTTGCATGAACATACGTGTTTACATTCATTGTAGTATGTCTCTAACATCACTCTAGACTTGCATGAACATACGTGTTTACATTCATTGTAGTATGTTTTCTACATGACTCCTAGACCTTTGCAATGAACATACGTGTTTACATTCATTGTAGTATGTTAGTCTAACATCACTCTAGACTTGCATGAACATACGTGTTTACAATTCATTGTAGTACTGTTTCTAACATCACTCTAGACTTGCATGAACTATACGATAAGTAGTACATTCATTGTAGTATGTTTTCTAACATCACTCTAGACTTGCATGAACATCACGTCGTTTACATTCATTGTAGTATGTTTCTAACATCACTCTAGACTGCATGAACTACGTGTTTTACATTCATGTAGTATGTTTCTCAAACTATCACTCTAGACTTGCAATGAACATACGTGTTTACATTCATTGTAGTATGTTTCTAACATCACTCTAGACTTGCATGAACATACGTGTTTACATTCATTGTAGTATGTTTCTAACATCACTCTAGACTTGCATGAACATACGTGTTTACATTCATTGTAGTATATTTCTAACATCACTCTAGACTTGCATGAACATACGTGTTTACATTCATTGTAGTATGTTTCTAACATCACTCTAGACTTGCATGAACATACGTGTTTACATTCATTGTAGTATGTTTCTAACATCACTCTAGACTTGCATGAACATACGTGTTTACATTCATTGTAGTATTTTTCTAACATCACTCTAGACTTGCATGAACATACGTGTTTACATTCATTGTAGTATGTTTCTAACATCACTCTAGACTTGCATGAACATACGTGTTTACATTCATTGTAGTATGTTCTAACATCACTCTAGACTTGCATGAACATACGTGTTTACATTCATTGTAGTATGTTTCTAACATCACTCTAGACTTGCATGAACATACGTGTTTACATTCATTGTAGTATGTTCCTCTAACATCACTCTAGACTTGCATGACATACGTGTTTACATTCATTGTAGTATGTTTCTAACATCACTCTAGACTTGCATGAACATACGTGTTTACATCTCATTGTAGTATGTTTCTAACATCACTCTAGACTGCATGAACATACGTGTTTACATTCATTGTAGTATGTTTCTAACATCACTCTAGACTGCATGAACATACGTGTTTACATTCATTGTAGTAGTGTTCTAACATCACTCTAGCTTGCATGAACATACGTGTTTACATTCATTGTAGTATGTTCTAACATCACTCTAGACTTGCATGAACATACGTGTTTACATTCATTGTAGTATGTTTCTAACATGACTCTAGACTTGCATGAACATACGTGTTTACATTCAATTGTAGTATGTCTTCTAACATCACTCTAGACTTGCTGAACATTACGTGTTTACATTCATTGTAGTATGTTTCTAACATCACTCTAGACTTGCATGAACATACGTGTTTACATTCATTGTAGTATGTTTCTAACATCACTCTAGACTTGCATGAACATACGTGTTTACATTCATTGTAGTATGTTTCTAACATCACTCTAGACTTGCATGAACATACGTGTTTACATTCATTGTAGTATGTTTCTAACATCACTCTAGACTTGCATGAACATACGTGTTTACATTCATTGTAGTATGTTTCTAACATCACTCTAGACTTGCATGAACATACGTGTTTACATTCATTGTAGTATGTTTCTAACATCACTCTAGACTTGCATGAACATACGTGTTTACATTCATTGTAGTATGTTTCTAACATCCCTCTAGACTTGCATGAACATACGTGTTTACATTCATTGTAGTATGTTTCTAACATCACTCTAGACTTGCATGAACATACGTGTTTACATTCATTGTAGTATGTCTCTAACATCACTCTAGACTTACATGAACATACGTGTTTACATTCATTGTAGTATGTCTCTAACATCACTCTAGACTAGACTTGCATGAACATACGTGTTTACATTCATTGTAGTATGTCTCTAACATCACTCTAGACTTGCATGAACATACGTGTTTACATTCATTGTAGTATGTCTCTAACATCACTCTAGACTTGCATGAACATACGTGTTTACATTCATTGTAGTATGTTTCTAACATCACTCTAGACTGCATGAACATACGTGTTTACATTCATTGTAGTATGTTTCTAACATCACTCTAGACTTGCATGAACATACGTGTTTACATTTCATTGTAGTATGTCTCTAACATCACTCTAGACTTGCATGAACATACGTGTTGTACATTCATTGTAGTATGTCTCTAACATCACTCTAGACTTGCATGAACATACGTGTTTACATTCATTGTAGTATGTCTCTAACATCACTCTAGACTTGCATGAACATACGTGTTTACATTCATTGTAGTATGTCTCTAAACATCACTCTAGACTTGCATGAACATACGTGTTTACATTCATTGTAGTATGTCTCTAACATCACTCGAGACTTGCATGAACTACGTGTTTACATTCATTGTAGTATGTTTCTAACATCACTCTAGACTTGCATGAACATACGTGTTTACATTCATTGTAGTATGTTTCTAACATCACTCTAGACTTGCCATGAACATACGTGTTTACATTCATTGTAGTATGTCTCCTAACATCACTCTAGACTTGCATGAACATACGTGTTACATTCATTGTAGTATGTTTCTAACATCACTCTAGACTTGCATGAACATACGTGTTTTACATTCATTGTAGTATGTTTCTAACATCACTCTAGACTTGCATGAACATACGTGTTTACATTCATTGTAGTATGTTCTAACATCACTCTAGACTTGCATGAACATACGTGTTTACATTCATTGTAGTATGTCTCTAACATCACTCTAGACTTGCAATGAACATACGTGTTTACATTCATTGTAGTATGTTTCTAACAATCACTCTAGACTTGCATGAACATACGTGTTTACATTCATTGTAGTATGTTTCTAACATCACTCTAGACTTGCATGAACATACGTGTTTACATTCATTGTAGTATGTTTCTATCATCACTCTAGACTTGCAATGAACAATACGTGTCTTAGACATTCATCTGTGTAATTGTTTCTAACATCACTCTAGACTTGCATGAATATACGTGTTTACATTCATGTAGTATGTTTCTAACATCACACTCTAGACTGGCATGAACATACGTGTTTACATTCATTGTAGTATGTTTCTAACATCACTCTAGAACTTGCAATGAACATACGTGTTTACATTCATTGTAGTATTTTCTAACATCACTCTAGACTTGCATGAACATACGTGTTTACATTCATTGTAGTATGTTCTCTAACATCACTCTAGACTTGCATGAACATACGTGTTTACATTCATTGTAGTATGTTTCTAAATCACTCTAGACTTGCATGAACATACGTGTTTTACATTCATTGTAGTATGTTTCTAACATCACTCTAGACTTGCATGAACATACGTGTTTACATTCATTGTAGTATGTTTCTAACATCACTCCTTAGACTTGCATGAACATACGTGTTTACATTCACTTGTAGTATGTTTCTAACAGCACTCTAGACTTGCATGAACATACGTGTTACATTCATTGTAGTATGTTTCTAAATCACTCTAGACTGGCATGAACATACGTGTTTTTACATTCATTGTAGTAGTTTCTAACATCACTCTAGACTTGCATATGAACATACGTTTTTACATTCATTGTAAGTAATGTTTCTAACATCACTCTAGACTTGCATGAACATACGTGTTTACATCAATTGTAAGTAATGTCTTCTAACATCACTCTAGACTTGCATGAACATACGTGTTTTACATTCAGTGTAGTAAGTCTCTAACATCACTCTAGACTGCATGAACATACGTGTTTACATTCATTGTAGTATGTCCTCTAACCATCACTCTAGACTTGCATGAACATACGTGTTTACATTCATCTGTAGAATATGTCTCTAACATCACTCTAGACTTGCATGAACATACGTGTTTACATTCATTGTAGTATGTCTCTAACATCACTCTAGACTTGCATGAACATACGTGTTTACATTCATTGTAGTATGTTTCTAACATCACTCTAGACTTGCATGAACATACGTGTTTTACATTCATTGTAGTATGTTTCTAACATCACTCTAGACTTGCATGAACATACGTGTTTACATTCATTGTAGTATGTCTCTAACATCACTCTAGACTTGCATGAACATACGTGTTTACATTCATTGTAGTATGTCTCTAACATCACTCTAGACGTGCATGAACATACGTGTTTACATTCATTGTAGTATGTCTCTAACATCACTCTAGACTTGCATGAACATACGTGTTTACATTCATTGTAGTATGTTTCTAACATCACTCTAGACTTGCTATGAACATACGTGTTTACATTCATTGTAGTATGTTTCTAACATCACTCTAGACTTGCATGAACATACGTGTTTACATTCATTGTAGTATGTTTCTAACATCACTCTAGACTTGCATGAACATACGTGTTTACATTCATTGTAGTATGTTTCTAACATCACTCTAGACTTGCATGAACATACGTGTTTACATTCATTGTAGTATGTCTCTAACATCACTCTAGACTTGCATGAACATACGTGTTTACATTCATTGTAGTATGTCTCTAACATCACTCTAGACTTGCATGAACATACGTGTTTACATTCATTATAGTATGTCTCTAACATCACTCTAGACTTGCATGAACATACGTGTTTACATTCATTGTAGTATGTCTCTAACATCACTCTAGACTTGCATGAACATACGTGTTTACATTCATTGTAGTATGTTTCTAACATCACTCTAGACTTGCATGAACATACGTGTTTACATTCATTGTAGTATGTCTCTAACATCACTCTAGACTTGCATGAACATACGCGTTTACATTCATTGTAGTATGTTTCTAACATCACTCTAGACTTGCATGAACATACGTGTTTACATTCATTGTAGTATGTCCTCTAACATCACTCTAGACTTGCATGAACATACGTGTTACATTCATTGTAGTATGTCTCTAACATCACTCTAGACTTGCATGAACATACGTGTTTACATTCATTGTAGTATGTCTCTAACATCACTCTAGACTTGCATGAACATACGTGTTTACATTCATTGTAGTATGTTTCTAACATCACTCTAGACTTGCATGAACATACGTGTTTACATTCATTGTAGTATGTCTCTAACATCACTCTAGACTTGCATGAACATACGTGTTTACATTCATTGTAGTATGTTTCTAACATCACTCTAGACTTGCATGAACATACGTGTTTACATTCATTGTAGTATGTTTCTAACATCACTCTAGACTTGCATGAAACATACGTGTTTACATTCATTGTAGTATGTTTCTAACATCACTCTAGACTTGCATGAACATACGTGTTTACATTCATTGTAGTATGTTTCTAACATCACTCTAGACTTGCATGAACATACGTGTTTACATTCATTGTAGTATGTTTCTAACATCACTCTAGACTTGCATGAACATACGTGTTTACATTCATTGTAGTATGTTTCTAACATCACTCTAGACTTGCATGAACATACGTGTTTACATTCATTGTAGTATGTTTCTAACATCACTCTAGACTTGCATGAACATACGTGTTTACATTCATTGTAGTATGTCTCTAACATCACTCTAGACTTGCATGAACATACGTGTTTACATTCATTGTAGTATGTTTCTAACATCACTCTAGACTTGCATGAACATACGTGTTTACATTCATTGTAGTATGTCTCTAACATCACTCTAGACTTGCATGAACATACGTGTTTACATTCATTGTAGTATGTTTCTAACATCACTCTAGACTTGCATGAACATACGTGTTTACATTCATTGTAGTATGTTTCTAACATCACTCTAGACTTGCATGAACATACGTGTTTACATTCATTGTAGTATGTTTCTAACATCACTCTAGACTTGCATGAACATACGTATTTTCCCTTGCATGACGAATGTCTATTCAGTAGGCCATTTAGACATAAAAATGTGCCTTTAAATACGAGATGAAAGACTGTTTGCGGAAAGAGAGCCAAGTAATCTACAAAGAACACCAATTATCAAAGTAATGACAGTTTCGATTGATGCAAATTGACATTCTGACCCTATGAAACCATGTCAAACGTTTCTCGGTCAGACAAGACTTAATAAGAAAATGCCACTATATGACAAAACGTAGAGAACCAATCTCACCATTTAATAATAAGTCAAATCTCAGTCTCACCGTTAGTAAAGATGAAAAGAGCTAATTCGACATTTTGGCAAGCTTTGATAAAGCTATTCTGCTAGGTTGGCATGATATCATACAGCTAATCTGACAGTTTGGCAAGATTTGATACAGCTAATCTGACAGTTTACCAAGATATGATGAAGCTAATCTTGAAGTTTGGCAAGTTATGATAAAGTTAATTTGATCTTCTGACAGGACGTTAAATGTACTTTTAATCTGACAATCTTATGAGAAATAACAAATCAGCCGTCTCAAGGTGCGTATAATGCCAAACTGACCGCTTGACAGTGTGACTACAGCCAATCTGACCGTCTGACAGTGTGAATATTGCCAATTTGGCCACCTGACTGCATGACTATAGCCAATCTGACGGTTTGATAGTGTGACGATAGCCATTGAACCATCTGACAGTGTGACTACAGCCAATCTGACCGTCTGACAGTGTGACTACAGCCAATCTGACGGTTTGATAGTGTGACGATAGCCATTGAACCATCTGACAGTGTGACTACAACCAATCTGACCGTCTGACAGTGTGACTACAGCCAATCTGACCGTCTGACAGTGTGACTACAGCCAATCTGACCGTCTGACAGTGTGAATATTGCCAATTTGGCCACCTGACGGCATGACTATAGCCAATCTGACGGTTTGACAGTTTGACGATAGCCATTGAACCATCTGACAGTGTGACTGTAGCCAATGTGGCCATCTGACAGTGTGACTATAGCTAAAATAACCGTCTGAGAGTCTGATTATAACCAATGTGTCCGCCTGAGAGTGACGATAGTCATCGAACCGCCTGACAATTTTGACAAACCGATTATCAGTTAGATGAAAGCATACCATGTCTCAGAAATATCCCTTCGCTAAATAGTGGTAAAATGCGTTTTCCAGGTTTTCTTTTCCACTTATGGATACCAAAGAGACGGAACAAGATACACGCCAGTATTCTAACTTTAACAGCTCTGCCACTGGAACTGAAATACATTTCTAACAAGACATAATTTTAACATTTACGAGTTATTAATTAGTTCCAGGCAAGAACTATTATTAACATTTTTAGACAAAATTGGGAGGAACGGCTGGCCGAGTGGCTAGAACGCCGGATTTTCCTTCAGGAAACCCGGGTTCGAATCCTCGGTAAGGTGTGGGATTTGTTTCTGTCGGGGGCAAAAAGATAATCCTAACCTGCATAGTTCGCGGCGACTGCACTAGCCAGGCGGTTTAATTCCTCAGTCTCAAAGACCCCCCTGCCATACACCGCAAGGTACTATAGTGACAGTAAATGACAGTTGACAGTTGACAGATAAAATTGGAAAAGCATTCTATTGGGCATTCCCCTACAAGTTCATTCAGTCTGGAATGGACACCAGTAACCGTTTTGGAATATAAAGGCGGTCGGAAAGATAGTGACCATGCAATCCACCAAAGTATCGATTGCTTAATGCAATTATGAGGCAGGCATCATATGTTCAACATGTCTCAACGCGAGTGCAAGATGGGTAATTTACGTTACGTTTATTCGAAACTTGTTTACTCAAAAGTCGGATTCTCCTTCGGGAGACTCGGGTTCAAATCCTCAGTAAGGTGTGGAGTTTTTTTTTTTTTTTTTTTCTGTGGAGGAAAAATTAAAACTCTTACACAATTCGCGGCGACTGCACTAGCCAGGCGGTCTTAATGCCTCAGGCTCAAGATCCACCACCCCTTAAAAAGTCGTTTAAAAGTCGACAGGGTCGACGTCATTGCACCAGTTGTTTGTCCCACATGGCTTGGTCTCTTTCCGCAGCGTGGAAAGCGTCGTACAAAGCGCGAACTCCGTAGCTCCAACGACGACCCATTGAAGTCTCCGAAGAAATTAACTCGTGAACCGAAGAACGCGGCCTGGAATCGAACCCATAACCTTCGAAGCCCGAGCCAAACGGTTTGACCACTTCACCACGGACCAATTCGCCATGGTTCGACTACTTCACCACCACCCCCCTGCCATACACCTCAAGGTATTATATTGGCAGTAAATAACAGTGACAGATGGCTGCGTACTGCATGTCTGCTTATTCTTCTTTTGCCTCTAGGATTGCTAATGGAGGTATAGGCTCACACTCACGGATATCAAACCCATGTAGGCCAGTCATGAGTGGATGGATGTTGGCTGAGGTTTTCTAGGATAGGAGGGGGCTAGTTTCAAACCAACGCTTCATTGGTAGACTTACCACATGCGCAGATGGTTTACGGTGTTATTATTCTATATTCCCACACTTGGACCCCATCAATACACGGACGCTTTATAATATCACTAGCTTATTACTTACTGAATTACTTACTTCTAAGAAGAAATCGTGATAAATCTACACGAATTATGATTATAATAGTTAATTAAATAAAATTCACGGCTTTGTTTGTTCAACTGTGATTCCGTTTCAATAAATTATCACACGGTGAGATATCATAGACGTTGCGACACATACACATACAAATATACAGGTAATATGACGAAGCGAAATTACACACGCGGGTAATATGAAGGTCAGAAACTACACACACTGGCAACATGAATTACAGCTCGGTGTGTCCTGAAAAGAAGGCAACTGATACCACGTCCGGGGGTACAGCCAACAAATATTGTGTTTCGCTGGATGGAGGTTAAATGCTCGGTGTTGCCTGGACTAATCCTTGAACAAAGGAAACCTTGTGTGATCTTGAAAGACATCAGCGGTTCCTGCTTTCTTCCTATGGGTTGGCTTTAGATGAGAAGTGAAGACAATTTTCCCTCACAAATACATCGATATTTTTTTTCTTTTTTTTTTTGGTGGCAGATCCTTTACATGACGTTGCATTCAACTATGTCATTTTTTGGGCTGTTTGTGATTTCATAGAAAGTTTACGTTCAGTAGTTTGGCATTGATGTGTGAACCACCTGTTCATTCATATTATTTTATATAAACCAACCCAAGGCAGTCTGCCCCCAAATCTCACGCAGCTGTATTTCAAACGCGGTATGCGGAATTACCAACTGAGTCCGTAACCACTTCACTTTAGAGCCGGCTTCATAAATCTTTAGCCATTTACATTCACACACACACACACACAGACACAGACACACACACACACACACACACTGTGTAAATGGGACAATGCATTTAATGGCTGTTTGTGAGGTACAAGGAAATGGTCTGTTTACGTTCAGTAGTTTCCCTTTGCGTCTTGAACGACTGATTCCCAAGCCACTGAAATCAACGCATGACGATCTACTCCCGCGGTTGAATACGATCCCTCGATCCGGTATGTCGAGGAAGCATGGGACTGCGATAACTAATGTGTATGTGTGTGTGTTTGTGTTTGTGTGTGTGTGTGTGTGAGAGAGAGAGAGAGAGAGAGAGAGAGAGAGAGAGAGAGAGAGAGAGAGAGAGAGAGAGAGAGAGAGAGAGAGAGAGAGAGAGAGGGCTTCAAATGTAGACATTAAAAGTGTGATAGAAATTGCCCTAACAATGTCATTATCTTGTAACCCGTCAGCATTGTTGTTAAGGATGCCACAAGTGTTAAGCACGTGAAATCACGGTACAGACAAACACTGTGACGTCATGACGACTATTCAAAGATGGCCGCCCCACTTTTGACTTGCATTAAAGAGGAACAGCGTTCTGTTCTCCCTTTTTTCCATCAGTAAAGGGGTGAAACCTACAGAAATTAATCGGCGATTGAAGGTCCAGCATGGTGTGATGCATGCCTGTCATTCCCACAAGTGTATTAGTGGAAGTTTCAAAACGGCTCGACTTCTGTGACAGACTTTTCACGACTCAGTCACACCAAGTCACACATCAGAGTCGATTTTTCTACAGAAATCCAAGCAGTTTCGGCGCTGCAGGACTTACATTGAACGCAGTGGTGACTACATCGAAAAAGGATACATTTGTATTTTTTTTTTTTTTTTTAAAAGAATATATTCATTAAACAAAAACAAACATTTACAGTTTTCAGTTGATTCTACCCTCTCTCTCTCTCTCTCTCTCTCTCTCTCTCTCTCTCTCTCTCTCTCTCTCTCTCTCTCTCTCTCTCTCTCTCTCTCTCTCTCTCTCTCTCTCTCTCTCTCTCTCTCTCTCTCTCTCTCTCTCGGTCTCTCTCTCTATGTATATATATATATATATATATATATATATATATATATATATATATATATATATATATATATATATATATATATATATATATATATATTATATATATATATATATATATTATATATATATATATATATATATATATATATATATATATCATTATAAGAAGAATTGATTGATAAGAAGTAGATAGCTCTTAAGAAACAAGGAAAGACCAACGCGTAACACTCTGAGTGAGCTAAGGCAAGCTAGGAAGGATGTGCAAAAGGCTGCCAGGCAGTGTGCAAATGATTATTGGATCAAGTTATGTGAGTCCATTCAAATCGCAAGTGATAAGGGAAACATAAGAGGCATGTATGAAGGAATAAAGAAAGCCTGTGGTCCAATGATCACAAGAAGTGCACCATTGAAAAATTTGACTGGAGAAATCATCACTGATAAGAAACAGCAGATGGACAGATGGGTAGAGCACTATTTGGAGCTTTACTCAAGTGAGACCAAACTAGCGGATGATGCTCTCAACGCCATAGAGGCTCTATCAACTCTTGACCACCTGGACACACTTCCCACCATAACAGAAGTTAGGTGTGCTATAAATGAACTTGCATCTGGCAAGGCTCCAGGTAAGGATGGGATTCCAATAGAGGTTATCAGGAGTGGGCAAGACACACTCACTCTACAGATCCACCAGCTAATAGAACTATGCTGGCAAGAAGGACAAGTCCCACGGATTTCAAAGATTCAAACATCATAACAGTGTACAAGAACAAGGGAGATCGGAGCGACTGCAACAACTACAGGGGTATCTCACTTCTGTGTATTGTTGGAAAAGTATTTGCCAGAATTGTTCTGCGCAGACTTCAAGTCCTAGGAGATCAAGTCTACCCCGAATCACAGTGTGGCTTTCGACAAAACCAGTCCACCATTGATATGATATCTCATTGCGGCAAATGCAAGAAAAATGCCGTGAACAGAATCAACCACTGTTTATTGCCTTCATCGACCTCACAAAAGCATTTGATTTGGTCAGTCGTGAGGGTCTGTTCAAGGCACTAAAGAAGATTGGCTGCCCACCAACTCTTCTGTCCATTGTGGAATCGTTCCACACAGGCATGAAGGGTATAATCAAGTTTGATGGTGAACCTTCTGAAGAGTTTGAAATCAAGAGTGGAGTTAAGCAAGGTTGTGTACTAGCTCCCACCCTCTTTGGAATATACTTTTCACTTCTACTGAAATATGCCTTTCATGATCAGGATGGTGGTATAACATTCACTCACGCTCAGATGGCGGCCTCTACAATGCTCAGAGATTGAAGGCCAAGACCAAAATTAGGAGGGTACTGATCAGAGAGTTGCTTTTTGCAGATGATGCTGCAATTACGACCCACTCTGAGGAAGAATTGCAATGTCTACTATCTGCATTCTCTAATGCTTGTTCTGAATTTGGTTTAACAATTAAGCAAAAAGAAGACACAGATTAGGTCACAAGGTGCACATGGGGTACCATCAATCTTTATTGACGACGCCGAACTAAAGATGGTAGACCATTTTACATATCTAGGATCAGTGGTAAATAGCAAATTATCCCTAGATCAGGAAATCAACATCCGGATTGGTAAGGCAGCAACAACAATGAACAGGTTAAGAAAAAGAGTCTGGGAGAACAGGAAGCTTACTGCCAAAACAAAAGTCCTTGTCTATCAAGCCTGTGTCCTTAGTACTCTTCTTTATGGCAGTGAAACCTGGACAACTTACTCACACCAAGAGAAACGTTTAAACAGCTTTCATATGCGGTGTCTGCGAAGAATTCTTGTATTAAGTGGCAAGACAAGATCACAAATACTGAAGTATTGGAAAGATCAGGTTGTGTGACGGTTTATTCCATACTCAGTCTTCGTAGACTTAGATGGATAGGACATCTTAGGAGGATGGATGATGGTAGAATACCAAAGGACATCTTTTTTTGGTGAATTACAGATGGGTAAGAGATCTCAGGGTCGGCCTCTACTACGATACAAAGATGTGTGTAAGCGGGACATGACTGATACAGGCATTGATAATGCACATTGGGAGCAAGTCGCCGCTGAACGTGTTGCATGGAGGGCAAACATCAGAAATAGGAATAAAGACAAAGGAGAAAATTATTGCAGATAAGTCACACACCGAGCGTGTGAGACGTAAGATGGTGCATGATGGTGGAAATGACCACGTGTTCACATGTACCCACTGTGAACGGACATTTACAGCGCAAATTCGCCTCATCAGTCACATTCGCTACCGCCATAGGTAAATGTTATTATGCCTTTTTAAAGCTCAAACTATCGTCTGTCAAGACGGCAAGATTCCATTGAAGATATATATATATATATATATATATATATATATATATATATATATATATATATATATATATATATATATATATATATATATATATATATATATATATATATATACCCAACAAGAACCCACGTTTAGGGAAAGGCTCCAGTACCTTCACTTTACTAATCACTTAACCAATACTCCTCCTGTCAAGAGAGGAGACCTTTACTTTACTTCTTACCTAATTAGACAAAGGTGGAGATGAAGATACCAGAAAGAGCTCAACTGGCATTTACCAAGAAAGATAGTAATTGTTGCATAGGTTGAATTGGTGATCCAAGACCCTGGTGATCGTGTGAGATGGGGACGCATGACCGCCCACGCGTATCGGTATGACACATGATTATGATGATGATGATGATGATGATGATGATGATGATGATGATGATGATGATGATGATGATGATGATGATGATGATGATGATGATGATGATGATGTTGATGATACATTACTTTTTCCCATTTCAGATTTGGTGAGGTTCTTGTAACTGTTTTTTTTTAAAAGTTGCATATACCTTACAGGACGTTGCAGTCAACACCAGCAGTTTTCAGCTGTTGTTGATCTTGGCAAGATTACGCTCAGTAGTTTGCCACTGCTTTCTGAGCGACCGGCTCACATACCCCGTAAGTAACCAAAGCGACGCGATCCGCTGCCGAATTCGCCCAGCTGTGTTTCTCACGTAGATATACGGGATTACCGAGAAAGTCGTTTACACCTTCGCCAGGGAGACGGCTCTTGTAACTTACAACAACACTATGGAGATCAGAGTGGCCGAGTGGTTTGACTCGATCGTCCTTAAACTTTCTCTGTTGAATGAGGTAATGGGTTCATTCTACACAGCTATTAGGGACTTCAATGTTACTTCTCGTCCTTGACTTGGAACGTAAATTACAAGGGCCTCAGAAGTTGGAGAATGAATATCAGTCTAGTGCAACTAATATTAGTACCAACTTCTAGTAATCGTCTATGGACTGAGTTGCAATTTAAAGCGAGCTAACGCAAAAAAAACAAACAAACAAAAAAACAAAACAAAATAAAAGCAACAAAACGCATAGGTATTGATTGTAGATCCATAAAGCGGTACACTTGCTACGAGAACAGCAAGATATATTAGAAAGTATCAATAATATGAAGATGATCACGTGGTATGTACCGCCATTGGGGTCTGAAGAGTTTGACCTTCATCTCTTCTAGGCCTTAATATATGCAATGACGTGTAACCAATTCCCCCCCCCCCCCCCCCACACTCTGTGGATGTTTTTTCCCCAATTGATTTTCGTCGCCTTCCTTTCCTAACCACTTCGCAGGAAATATATTCAGAAGATTGCCTGGTCCCTATGTTATGAGGCTCGATCAACCTCAGGGTCATACTTGTCGAAAAAAAATATAACCCTGCACATTGTGAATTTTAACACGGAAACAACAAGCAAAAGACTGCACGATTTGTTGTCAGACATATTTCCTTGCATCTCATCAGGTGATGCGATATATTTATGTATCATTTAAAGTGGATAAATTGATTATACTGTGTCTGAAATACTTGTAACACATAGTCACTGGCATTATTCAAATGTGGGGCAAATACTATAGCCACGGTAACAGCACATTTAAAAGGAAGTCTTTCTGTCTGCACAACATTGGTTGGAATCGCCCAATTGTTAACGCCGCGGTATATTTGAGGAATCGTTTATTGTTCGTTGAATACAGTATGCGAAACGCTTGTAATTGTTGGGGAGTGAATTGGAACCATTGTCTTGGCATACACGGCGCAAATCACTATGCTACCTTTTTTCCTCACAGAACTAGCATCAATAAAGTATACACAATTTATTCTTATACCTACTTTCGTTTCGCATTCTGGGAATCCCTGATATAACTTTCAACAAATAAAGTAGATTTCATCGACTGCTTTTCATCTGTAATATTCGAGAGCTTAACGAAAATTCCCAGTAATGCTATTTACAGAAGGCAGAATCATTTGAACAAACATAATAAATTACCTGGCGGGGACTGCAACTCAACTTACACGTGTGCCTTACGCATATATGGATTGCTGCCGACTCACTGTAGCACTAATGAACCAAGGAAATAGTACAGAATTCCCGCAATGTGTTTTCCGAAGTGCGCACATAAATTATGTGTAACTTAAACGCAACACATCATCATATGTCTCGTCAATTGACGTGAGAGATCACGCTTCTCCCCATCTTCCGATCTTTAACAGAATATATCAATAGACGCGGTGTTAAGTTTTCTTAACACGATGAGAGACGTAAGCTATAATTTCGGCTTTTCCCAAACCTCCTTTACAAGTAAGATTTCAGTTTGTTATTCCAGTTTTATCTTCTCAGAATATGTATGACAAAGGGTCTTATGGGGCAATCTGAATTCCTGGTATGGTCATTTGTTATTTAACTATATTGTTTGTGTGTACGAGAGACTTCACATGAAAATCTTAAAAGTATGACATTAATTACAATAACCAAGCCATTGCCTTGTAACCTGTCAATATTGATGTTAAGGACATCAAGAGGGTTAAGCACGTGGCATCACGGCGCATACGAGCACGCGGACATCATAGAGACAGTTTGCAGATGGCCGCCGCACTTTTTGATATGCACCAAAGAGGAGCAGCGTTCTGATATTCATTTTTTTTTAATTAGTGAAGGGAAATGCATCGGCGAATGAAGGTCCGGCATTATGGTGCATGCCTGTGTCAGTCCAGCAAGTGTATGAGTGGAAATGGAAGTTTCAAAACGACGTGACTTCTGTGGCAGATTCTTCATGAACGGGTCAGGAGTCACACCGAGTAGGTAGCTCAGAGTGGATTTTTCTATTGGAGTTCAATAAACTGTATCGGCACAGGAGGGATTGGATTGAACGCAATGGTGATTACATAGACAAATTATAGATTTTTTCTGTGCGTTTTCAGAATACATTCACACACACACACACACGCTCACACTCACACACACACACACACACACACACACACACACACACGCACGCACGCACGCACACACACACACGCGCACAATAAACTTAAGATGTTCATTCCACAGAGCCATCAGCAACTTATAAGTTGTGTCAATTGGGATTTGTTCGTAACATTTTCAGTTACATACGTTTTTAGTAGGGCTGCGTAAGTTAACGATTAATTAATCGATTAATCGTTAATTTATTTTAACGATTAATTTTTTTTAACGATTAATCGAAAACATTTCTCCCATAACTTATACAAATGAAACGGATGTCAAACAATTGTCGGACATTTTAAACATAGTGCTGCAAATACAGCCGAGTTGCAAAATTGTACTAAGTCACCATGTGTAAGCTGCAGCAAGATGTGCCAACAAGATGGAACAGTATGCTTATTATGCTACAGAGTCTTCTACAGGTCAGAGAAGCATAAACTGTTTACATGTCAGATGAGAAGAAGCAATACAAAGGTCCAAAACTGTCAGATTCAGATTTGGAGAAGATTTCGAAATATGTCAAAGTTTTGTACTTATTCTGTCAGACCACGGTCCTGCTTGTCGGTCAAGATTATGTTTCATGTAGCTGTGTATTGCCACTGCTATCATCGTTGACAAAGCATATGACTGTACACGATGATGATCCGGGCTACATAGCTAAATTTAAGGCAGCATCTATTAATGACTTCAGTGAACGTGTAGCTAATATGACAAGTATTTAAATACTACAGATTGCAACAGCACTTGATCCACGCCAGAAATACCTGAAGTGTTTGTCAAAAGATGTAAAAGAACGAACTTGGTCACGTATTGGACATCAAATAGCAGTTGATTTTCATGATGAGCAGATGGAGACTGCTGCAACGAATGATACTGACATTGACAATGAAACTATGTGTGAACCAAATGAAAAGCTTATTAATCTAATGGAGTCTGAATTGGAGAAGAAAGCTGCTGAATCGGTTGACCCTGTACAATGGTGGAAACCAATGAACATCGATATCCAAAATTGACATTCCTTGCCAAGACCATTCTGTGCATACCGGCTACCTCAGTTCCATGTGAACGATTGTTCAGCTCTGCTTGTTATATTGTTAATAAGACGCGCTCTTCACTTGAACCATATACTGTCAACATACTCGTCTGTTGCATAGTTGGTTATTAGATGACATATTAACAAGACAATCCAGTGTTATTTCAATTTTTGACAAATACAGTTATAATGTGAGTTATGTGACTATAAATGTTTTGCTTTAATCGAAATTAACTATTAATTAATCGTTAATTTTTCAAAAGTTAACTATTAAATTTAAATTAATCGGTCGCAGCCCTAGCTTTTAGCAAATAATGACAGCCTTAGCAGCGTATAAACTGTATTAATTCGGCTTTGCTTATAAACATTTATTATTATTCAGTCTTCGGGAAATATGTAATCCACTCTCGGATGCCTTGCTTGTAGTTTTGGGGGAATGTTAAAAGTTGGATCCCGTCTCATCTAGACAGAAAAAGACATGTTGTCCGGAAAACTACCGACTTCACCACCTAATCGCAACCTTGCGATAGGGTTGAATTTAATGCCCTATGGGCCGTGACCAGGCTACTGATTTTAAATATTCGGCCTTCGGAGACACCTCTCGCTTTCCACTTTTTCATCGTTCGTCATTCCTCATTCGCATTTGCGAGCGCTATCAAGACAAGTCGCCTGAACAAGTCAGGAAGCCTGATACGGGGGGAAATGCACGTGGCTAGAACACCAAAAGACACGTGGCAACCAAGATGTGCAGCGTGGGAGCCGACAATAGACGAGCGGAGAGAATCTACCTGCGAGCTGCAGCAAACAACAAGAACCTCAAGCAAACTCTAACGAAGCTACCACGAGGAAGGACGACGACAATCCACCACAAACAAGAGCCAGACCTACTGAGAAGCAGAGGGAGGAGAAAGACACCAGAGTCGGAAACACCGACTCACCGACAAGCAAAGTGGGTTGTCAAGCGTATCAAGTGGAGCTATCAGACGAAGAAGTCCTGAAGCAGCTACGAGAAGAGAATCTTCACATCCGATTCTTGAAGGCGGAGCGACACCTCACCTACTCCAAGATACCTACAAGCTTGGCAGTGGTGACGACGGAGGGCAGCGAAATGCAGACCACAGTATCAATCAACAAGAAAATACAACAGCCAGAGAGATTCATCCCAAGAGTCAATCAATGTTCCAGATGCCAGAGGGCCGGCCACAGCAGAGCAGCATGTCGCAGTAAGATGGAAATCTACCGGTACTGAGCCGATCACCACGCCTTCATGGAGTGTCCGCTGGCCAAGCTGGACACGGACTTTCGAGCACCCAACAACAAAAGAAAGTGGGCCAACTGCCTGGGAGCCATGGAGCAAGATACTTGGGCTGTCCGCACATGCAACGACACAGAGACGTATTAAAGCTCGCCATTAACACAAAGACACCATACAACGAAGCAATGCTGAGGTGCGAGGCAACCACGGGTATATCACAAGCTGAAAGAGATCAACTGCAAAAACAGACAGACGAGTTGAAAAAACAAGTCAAGGCACTGCTGACGCCGACTCCGACCAGCGACAACGAAAAACTACTGGCGGAAATGAAGGATATTCAGCAAAACATCAAGCAAGAAGTAGAACATATGGCACTGATAAAGAAGGATAACGTAGAAATCCTACAAACCATTAAATCAGAGCGAGAGCTACAGAAGGCTAAAATGGAACTTTTCGGAAACAAAACAACAGAAGACGTACAAGAAATTACAGAGAAACCGCAAGATGAAAACTAAGAGACCGAGCCTGAATCGCAAGCGAAAGCCAGCAGCCCAACCACGACGCCCGAAACACACCCAAAGCCAATTTCCGACCAGACATCCGAAGAAAACCGAGATGTGCTCCCTGACGATGGCATGGGGGGCCCGTTGCTGCCAGTATTTACCGATGAAGAAATCGCAGAGATAAAAATGATACATGAACTCAAGTGCAAGGAATATAGAAGGCGCATAGAAGAAAAAGCAAAGAAGTACAAGAAACACAAGGGGAAACCAATGCCCTGCCGTACCGCTGAACAACTTGATGTGTGGCAGGATGATGAACACCCATGGCAATACTATATAGATGACGGATAGATCATCCCATGGCTGACCACGGAGGCTGCAATCGAAAGACTGCAAGAACTCAAACGTGAAAGTGAAGAAAGGCGCAAGGAGGAATATCATATTGAAAAGCTTCTACATGCAATACACAGAAAAGTAGGCCAAAATACCAAATAAAAAGTCCTTTTAAGGACTGCACCCAGCCAAGCCAGACGAGCCAGGAAACAGCACCATCAAAAGAAAACAACAAGAGGTGACAGGCACAAAAGACAGCCGCCACCAACCAACCCCCCCCCCCCCTTTTTTTTTCCCCCCTAGCTGACGTCACAGACACAAAAGCCGATATAACCAGTCCGGAGCAAGACCAACTTGTAAGAGCGGACAAGACATGAATTAGGGTGAATAAACCAAAAAACAAAACACGGACCTCAACAATAACCACAGCTGAAAGAAGCAGGTTGAACGAGGCCGAATTTGGGATTTTTGATTTTGAACCAAGCAAGCAAGCAAGACACCGCTAGTTAAAACTGGACAAAATTAATGCCATTTCTAGACTTAACTTCACGTCTTACTTTAAGAGATTAATGGAACGAACGAACGAACAAACATTTGTTTCTAACCAACTGGGCACGCAGGCCAGTCTTACATTCGACCTTTCCAACCAAAAAGTAATCTTTCGTACCATCCATCAAATGTCATGCCGATAAACGTGGGCTGTCATGTTTTGCCATCTCACTCGATCACCAGAGTCGTGAATCAGCTCCGTGTTTCTGTCTCGACAATGCCACGCGGCCAAGCCATCCAGGTATTTACTTCTTGGTCTTCCCCTTGGTCTCTTCCCTTCGATCTTGCCAGTTGTCACCAAGTTCTCCAATTCATTTCTTCTCATAACATGCCCAACAACTTTTGGCTGTCTACGCCTAATGTCTCTAATCAGTTTAGGATCTTCATTTGTTTCTTGTAGAATTTGATCATTGGTTTTTTTCTGTCTGTCCGTGGTATTCTTTGCATTTTTCTCAGAAACCACGTTTCCACAGCCATCAGATTGTATGGGAATGTCCCGAATGCTGTGATGTCGGTTCCTAAATCAATCAATCAATCACAGCCATCAGATGTTTTTCAGCTTGTCTGGTCATTGTCCACGTTTCACACCCATATAAAAGTACGGGTTCTATGTAGTACGTCAACACTCTTTTTCTCGTTTCAATTGATATCTTTTATTGGTCAGTATGTTTTTCATCTTTCAAAAGGCTACCTTCGCAATGGCAATTCTTGTTCTAATCTCTTCTAGGCATCTCCCATCAGATGTTATGACTGTTCCGAGTTAGATGTACAGATTCACTTATTTAAGAATATGCCCATTTACTTGTATATTACATTGTGGTATTTCTTTCTTCCTAGTTACGACCATAATCTGTCTTCTGACAAATCAGTTCTAACCCTAGTTGTTCACTGTGTGCAACAACCGAATCTACTAAATGTTGCAGGTCCTGTTCATTGTCTGCAATCAAGACTGTATCATCTGCATATCTAATGTTATTGATGTATCGTCCCCCAATGTTGATTCCTTCCACATCTACTATATTTCTGAATATATTTTCACTGTACAGGGAAAACAAGATCTGAAGACATTATGAAGAGAATATTTTGTGCATGTTACATTCACATAGAAAAATAGTGTCAAATGAATTCATATTACCACTCTCTCTCTCTCTCTCTCTCTCTCTCTCTCTCTCTCTCTCTCTCTCTCTCTCTCTCTCTCCTCTCTCTCTCTCTCTCTCTCTCTCTCTCTTTCTTTCTCTCTCTCTCTCTCTTTCACACACACACACACACATACTCTCTCTCCCTCACAGTCAATCTTCTTCACACACTCTATCCCCTACATTCTCTTTCTTCTTCACATTCTCTCTGTCTCTCCCTTACACACTATTTCTCACAATAACACAGCCTCTCTCACAATCTCTCACTTCCTCCCTCATACTCTTACATTGACATACAAAAATAGTGTCAGATTAATTTATATTACCACTCTCTCTCTCTCTCTCTCTCTCTCTCTCTCTCTCTCTCACACACACACACACACACACACACACCACACACACACATACTCTCTCTCCCTCACAAACAATCTTTTTCACACACTCCGCTGTGGATACCCCACATTCTCTTTCTTCTTCACATTCTCTCTATCTCTCCCTTACACACTATTTCTCACAATAACACAGCATCTCTCACAATCTCTCACTTCCTCCCTCACACTCTTTCTCCCCCACACACTTTTTCTCACCCCCCCCTCTCTCTCTCTCTCTCTCTCTCTCTCTCTCTCTCTCTCTCTCTCTCTCTCTCTCTCTCTCGCCCACGCCATACCGAAACGAAAGGTAGTAGCATCAGCAGAAGAACAAGAAGAAGAGAATGAAGATAATAGTGATGAGAAGGTATAGGACAAATAGACTAAGGGCTGCAGATACGTTACAAAACATGCTAGCTCTGTTTTCGTGGCGAAGTGATTTAAGTATTCTGCCTCACGCGGTGAAAGTCGTGGGTTCGCTTCGCTGAATGCGTCGTTCAGAACACGGATGTAATGTTATCGGGGACTCCTGAAGCTCATAGAAAGAGCTACGGAATTCCTGCTTTTGCGATGCTCTCGTGAAGCAGCTTGCTGTTCTAAGGAGAGAAATCAAGCCAGATGGTTTTACATCAGGTGCAACGAATTCGACCCACTCAACTTTAGTACTTTATGCTTGCTACAATAAGCTGATATCTCCGGTTGTAGGCAATGACACTTCCACAGAGATACTCTGCAACGGAAGATAATAACATCATTTCTCGCCCCCTCTTTGCCCTGCATCTCACCAATAAACACTGTAATAAAATTTTGACTCACCAATAGTGTACTTGTGTCCATCCAGTTGGAGAACACATTTTCTCCGTCGTCGTTTGTATCCAGGGTGATTCTGTTTCGTGTGCTTTTGTTTAATTTCCGAGCCATCTGAAGATAGCTTTACGCTGGGATTCCCATGTGATATATCCTTACAGTTGAAATCCATGATCAGGAGTGAGTGAATGGTGAAATTCAGACAGGTCATTGGAAAGCCCTTTTCATAAAGTCATTTAGAGCACGGCTAACGAAATATATGTAGCGTATGATGCCACGTGATCAGCGTTGGAACCATACTGTGATGTGGTAGGTTTTCTTATCTGAAGTATCAAATTTAACATTAACACCGCGTATCATATTGCTACTTGCTACTTCGTCTGGTCGTATGTCTGCCTTCAGTCATCTTTCGTATGTACAGTGTGGTTGGAAACGAGATATTGCTGTCTTACGCTGTCTAACAATGCCACGCAAGGCAGTGTGCAAATAATTATAGTTAGCATAGTGGAGGAGAGAGAAGAAGGGGTTAGAGTTCCTCAAGAGCAACATGCATTGAATGACTGTTCGTTTTTAAGTAAGTACCATATATATATATATATATAAACGTGTCGGCGTAGCCAACCATACTGGGTGGGTATCATGAGATGACTTACCCTATGTGTTAACGAGACCCTAAGGAGAAGTAAAGAAGAGAAACACTGCAACCTACCGAGCATGTCGTAGAAGGCAACTAAGAAGGATTGGGCCTTTGTGTTAACCAGGGCTATAAAGGGACGCATACAACGTCACTCTATCAGGCATAATGTAAAATACACTTTTAAAAAAAAAGAACGTCAGCTACAAAATCTAACCAACCATTAACAATATAAAAAATGAAAAAAATTGAATTACCCATCCAACCAAAAAAGAAGGGAAGCTCTTACAGAAGCACAGACAATCTAATGGAGTCCTGGGAGCTGATTACATTTCTTTCACCTAGAAAATATTTCAGGATTGGCACCTGGAATGTTAAAACTATGTATGAATTAAGTAAAACAGCACAGGTGGGAGCAGACATGATTTATTATAATTTTAGCATTTTGTGATTGTGCGAAACGAGATGGACCGGGATAGGTGAACAGCATCTAAGCATATGTGAAGCCGTGCTGCTGTACTCAGTCCATAATGAGGAAAATGACCCCACCCCCACCCCATTCACCCCAGTGTCCCTATTGGTGCTGTCCAAAGAGTCAAAGTAAGAATTATTAGAGTGGGAAGCAGTGAGCTCTAGAATAATAACATAATGATTCAAAACTTTAAACAGAAAATAAACACGAATGTAATGCAGTGTAATGCATCAATAAATGATGAAGCGGAATCGGTTAAGGAGGAATAGTACATGAAACTTCAAAACGGAAATGACAACTCAAGAAATGGCAACATCAAATTTTGATGAGTGACCTGAATGATAAAATAAGATCGGTTACACTGGTGACGAAGAGGTGATAGGAAAATATGGACTAAGGTTAATGAATAAACATGCACAATTAGTCACCAATTATTCCGCAATGAATCAATATGTCATAGGTGGGAGTCGTTTTTTATTTGTTGTTTTTATTTTCACAAACGAATCATTGGAACCACAATGTCACCACTCGACTACAAAACGGGAAAACACATTGATCATATCTGTGTTAATAAGACATTTAGATAATCTCTACATCACGTAAAAGTCTTTGGTGGTGCAGATGTAATTACAGACCACCATTTGCAATTAAGCAACATTTAGTTAAAACTCAAGAGCTGTATAACATCTTATAAACATGGAATTCAATACAATGTAGGGTATCTCAGAAACCAAGAAAGAGACTAAGGAACAGTTTATGGCGAGAGTCTCTCATAAGTACCAAGTATTGTAATACTTAGCAAACGAGGGGAACACAGATAAGAGTTGACAACTTAAAAGCATTTGGAGTGAAGTATGTAAGGAAGTCTGTGGAAGAAGGGAACGACGTAAACATAAAGCATGGACAATGCCAGAAACCCTCAAGAAAATAGAAGCAAGGAAACATAAACAGGCAGACATAATACACACAACTGAGCCGCTAAAATCACAGCCCAAAGAAAATATACTGACGCTACTAAAGAAGTTGCCATTTTCCGTGGCCAAGGTGTTACGGACTCGGTTCGTGATCCCACATACCGTATTCGATATACAGTTGCGTGCGATTTGGCAGTAGACCGCGTTGAGGTATTTTTTTACGAAATGGTATGGGTGTCAGTCGTCCAGAAAGCAATGGCAAACTCATCATCAAGTGCCATGCCGACTGGCGTAGGCGTTCATGACTCTCCACACATCTCGGTCTTCGGCTTTCTGGATCAACTCTGCCGTTTATATTCCTGTATGCGACAGTCGTAATCCATCCAGCATCTTTTCTCGTGGTCTGCCTCTGCCTCTCTTCCCCTCAATCTTTCCAGTTATCACGATCTTCTCCAACGCTTCTCTCATCACCACATGACGAAAAAACTGTTTGTCTCTATCTTATTGTTGTATATAGTGTTCTAGTATCATTAGCCTGTTTCAGACAGTCGTTGTTAGTTACTCTGGCAGTCCAAGGAATTCGCAACATTCGACTCAGGAACCACATCTCTGTTGCTTCTAATCTCTTCCTAATTTGTTCATTTACATTCCAGGATTCACTGCCATACAGCAAAACAGGTTCTGTATAGCACTTCATCACTCTCTTTCTTACATTCAATGATAGTGACTTATGGCATAAGATATTCTTCATCTTCTGAAATGCAGCCATTGCTTGCCTTATTCTGCTCTTAATCTCTGTTGTACATCTTCCATCTGATGTTATAAATGTTCCTAAATAAAACAGGGTGCCCTGCCAGAAGCGTCGCATAAAGCACGAACTCCGTAGCTCAAGCAACAAGTGTCTCCGAGAAAATTGAAATCGTGAACCGAACGAGGTGCCAGGAATCGAACTCACAACATTCGGAGCGCGAGACAGGCGGTTTAACCACTTAGCCACGGAGGTTCGGAGGCTCACTTAGCAAAGAGGAAGATATGCGAGAACGTGTCAGATGCGTATGCAACAGATTGTGAATGATGTAGTTAGCATCTATACACTTTGATATTTGCTGAGAGATGGGGCGCTAACGGACATTTCCGATTGCAAATGATTTGGCTTCTGTTAACCAATAACTATTGGGCAAATACTAGCCCGTTACCACAGCACGTTGTCATGTCTATGCTGTGTCTAGTCAGCTTGCTATCCGGCTGCACGTTCAGTTTATATTATTGTCATTGAATTGCGGACAAGTCCACAGAAGCTGGAATTTTCGTTGTAATAAACCAATCAGTCTACATCAATGTGTGGACACGTTAACGAAGTTGTTGGGGAATTGCACTGATATTGTCATGAACACAATCGGACAAGGGTTAGACGCATGTGTTCGACGCCTGCTAAGTGATGGAAAGACAGGTCACCTATAACGCCGTGTATACGGCCTGTTAAATGTGATGTCCCTATCACATGACAGATCCATGAAAGGAAGTTGCATTGACACAATGTGATTTCAACATGAGTTATTGGTTCATTTCAATGTGGACATGTGACTCTCAAGTCTCCTCTTCTGTCAAACCGCCTGCTCTGTTCTGGCCAATGCAATCTACAGCACCAAATCTGGAATTTATTCATTGATGTCGCTTCATGACACACATAGCCGCTGATATTGTTCCAATATGGAGCATTTATTATCCCCACTGCAACAACACACAGAGAGAGAGAGAGAGAGAGAGAGAGAGAGAGAGAGAGAGAGAGAGAGAGAGAGAGAGAGAGAGGTCAGCGTCGCCGATAGGTTTCATGGGTTTGCTCTTAAACTTCGGATGCGCTGACGTCGGAGTAGTGGGTTCAGACCACACGTCTATCAGTTTCTCGTAAACGGTGACTTCTCTTTCAGAAAACAATAAAAATTACTAAACGTAGCATTACCATGTAAATCAATCCGGGATTGGTGATGATCGTAATGCCTTACAAAGGACGTGCAAAATGGTCTTAATCGCAGAGGCACCAAGAAGTCGTATTGTGAGCATAACCCAGGCTTTAGACACCTAATTGTTGGGACCTCGGGGATAGTAATAATCTTTCATGGTTAGTTGTATAATGTATTCGAAACTCCTTTGATGTATTTACTTTATGGCAGCAATTTAGTTTGAGTTGACCCTGTGAAACGTGGTTGGTGTATATGTTTTTAGCCTGAACACGACGCTGCAAAGTGCTGGTACGAAGATTAATGTATGTGTTAACTGTTTACAACCGAAGCCTTCAGATACTGTCGTGATGAAAGGAGATGATCGACTTAACTTATTATACCACGCTAGAGCGTAGAAGGGTCGTTGACACTGCAACGGCATCAGCTGTCGGACCGTGTGTATTTTTCACCATGCAAAGAACCAGATTTGACAGTTCTGGTGACGCATGGATACTATTTGTTCGCGCCGGGTGCTGTCACGTGACATATCAAAGTTCACTTATTCTGTCAGCCTGGTTATGTCGTCATTTGGAGGTGACTGCCTTGTTGTCGGGCATGGCTTTTCATCCATCATGTGCCATGCCGATAAGCGTGGGCGGTCATGTTTTGCCATCTCACTCGATCACCAGAGTCTTTAGCTTAGAGTATTTCGGCTGGCTGTTGTGTTACCTTGAATGTGCTTCTTTCCTTTTATGGTCTATGCGTGTTTATAAATACATATGCTCGTCTTCGTTTTTTTTCCTCCTTTCTTCTTCTTATCCTTCTCCTCCTTAATTTTCTCTTTGTGCTTCTCATATTTCTCATCAATCTTTTCTTTCTCATCTTTATTTCCTTCTCACCTTTCTCCTCCTTCTCATCGTTCCCCTCCCCATCCTCCTAATTCTTCTTCTCCTCCTCCTTACCGTTTTATTCTCCTTCTCTTTCTTCTTTGTTTTCTTCTTCCTCATCTTCTTTCATGGACAATGTCTTTTCTAAATAGCTTAAAGTAGCTTAAAAGTCGACAGGGTCGACTTCATTGCACCGGGTTTTTATCCCATATGGCTCGGTCTTTTACTGCAGCGCGGAAAGCGTAGCACAAAGAACGAACTCCGTAGCTCTAGCGACGACCCACAGGAGTCTCTGAAAAATTTCACTCGTGAACCGAAGGACGCGGCCCGGAATCGAACTCACAACCTTCGGAACCCGAGTCAAACGGATTGACCACTTCGCCACGGAGACTTTTTTCTTATATGTCTAGTATATATATTTTCTACATAGCATTGAGATGTAATGGGAAAACAAGAAAGTAAAATACATATAATAAACTATATGCAACTCACTGGCACCTGGCCGTCTTGGCAGACGATAGTTTATTACTTCAACGAAGTCATAATAACTACAACCAATGACTGTAAGATCAGGGATGGAGCTATACTTCTCCATAGCACACCTCCTGGGCTGAATTTAGAGTCCATTTGTTGCCCATGCAGCATGATCCCTCTGTCTGCCTCCCTAGTTCACTCCAGAGGAAAGGTAACACCAATAGTATATTTACTTGAGGTGTATAAGTGTTCATTAATTAATTACCCGGATGAATATCATTATTTATAACATATGTGGTCTCCGTGTATGTATAAACTTGTAACGGTTCTACACCAGTATACAGGGCCAAACTGGGTCTCAAAATTATGGGGTTGTCTGAACTACAAGGTTATTAACATTTTAAATATCCTGTCTAATGTTTCAGTGTCAAATTCATCGGGGGCCCACTTGCCACCGGGAAAGCTGACACCACGGCCCGCCCACCACAACCAGTATACACAGCCGGAGCCTAACAGAGGTCGGCTCTGTGGCTTAGAGGCAGTTGACCATCTTTCACAATTCCCAGACATACCAAGTCGAGGGTTCGAAATATGCCATAGACGATCGGAAGCAGGCTGCCTTGTGTTGATTGCAAAGGTATAGGTGTCGATTGTTCAGAAAGCAGTGACAATTTTTTTTTTTTAATTCGCATATCCTTTACAGGACATCGCTGTCAACAGCAGCATCTTTCAGCTGTCTGTTGATTTCTTGGCAAGATTACGCTCAGTAGTTTGCCATTGCTTTTGAGCGGCCGGCTCAGTTATCCCGCAAGTCACCAGCGGGGGTCGAACCGCTCCAGCTCTCGCCCGCTACGAGACTCTGCGTGATAAACGGGATTACGGAAAAAGTTTTGTAACCCCTCGGCCAGAGAGACAGTGACAAATTACTGAACGTAAATATTGCTTTGTAAATCATACATGGTTAATATATGGTGGCGTTGATTGCAACGCCCTGCAATGAACAAGCAATTAACTGACTTTTAGTTGAAGAAACCCGGTTATAAACAGTATCATTTTTGTGGAAATTAACAAAATTTGACCACATGAAAATGGACAGTGGTAGAGGAAGAACGGTAGTTAAAGGCCTGGTTACCGGGAGACACAGCATCACAGTGATGGTCACTTGCCATTAGAGGCACAAAGAGCATGGAAATGTACGAGGAAGCGGAACTAGCCAAGGATTGAGATTTTGATGAGAGCGATGGTCTACAATTGAATTGCTGCATAGTGATGATGACATGCGGTAGAAATCCTGACATGGATGCAATAATCGGACGGTAAATGAAATAAAAGCGTTGTTATAAACAGGATGCAAAAGACAATCGGTTGGCAATCAAGGCAATGAAGAAGACGACGTCAAGATAATGGGGAGGGTGGGGGATGGAGAACCAGACCTAGAGATATCAGGTTGTGGAGATATGTTAATGTCAAACTTCGGTGTGGAGACGGCACTTCATTGCATGAACTATTGCAAATTCAGCCTGAGAAGTAAATAAAAAAGTCGCTTAATTAAACGTCGACAGGTTTGACTTATTGCTCCAGATTATTATCCCATATGGCTCAGTCCCTTTCCGCAGCGAACTGCCGAAAGCGTCGCACAAAGCACGAACTCCATAGCTCCAGCGATGACCCCTAGGAGTCTCCTCAACATAATGCACTCGTGAACCGAAGGACGCTGCCCGAAAACGAACCCACAGCCTTCAGAACCCTGGACAGCGGCTTGACCACTTGGCCACGGAGCGTCCCGAGGTAGTAGACACTATATCAATGAGAGATAGAGAGTGTTAGTAGTTACAGTTCAATTACTCTATAGTGCCTGGAATAAATAATTACAGTCTTATTAGTCTGTCTTCCACTATTCTATATTATCAGCAAGAGCTGTGAAGAAAAGGCTGGACAGAAAAATCACTGCAGGAAATCCTCCTCCAGAAATGTCAAGCATTCCTTGCACACATTGTCAAAGAACATTTCGAGCCAAAATAGGCCTTATCAGCCATCTTAGAACCCACGGCTCCATACCTTCAACCCCACTGGATGAAATGAATGGTCATCATCATTCTTGATGGACAAACAACACATATATTGTCAGAAGTAAGAAATGACAGTGTTAGCAGTTCGCCGTCCACTACTCTGTACTGTCAGCAACAAACAATGACAGTGTTAGCAATTGTACCCACCACTACTCTGTACTGTCATAAACAGGCATTTAGTGCAGTAACTGAGAAGTAGCTAAGCAATAACTGACCAGTAACTGAGCTATAACTGAGCATTAAATGAGCAATAACTGAGTATTAACTGAGCTATAGGGGAGCAATAACTGAGCATTTACTGAGCAATAACTGAGCTACAAGTGAGCAATAAATGAGCAGTGACTGAGCAGTAACTGATATATAACTGAGCATAAACTGAGCAATAACTGAGCATTAACTGGGCAATAACTGGGCAATAACTGAGTAATAAATGAGCAGTAACTGAACAATTAATGAGCAGTAACTGAGCAGTTACTGAGCATTAACTGAGCAATAACTGATAATTCACTGAACAATAACTGAGCAGTAACTGAGTATTAACAAATGGCTAACTGAAGTATAACTGAATGACTGAGCAGTGACTGAGTATTAACTGAGCTATAACTAAGCAATAACTGAGTGTTAAGTAAGCTATAAATGAGCTATAACTGAGCAATAACTGCAAATTTACTGAGCATTAACTGAGCTATAACTGAGCAATAACTGAGCAGTAAGTGAACAATATCTGAGCGATAACAAAGCATTAACTAAACATTAACTGATCTATAACTGAGCAATAACTGAGCATTAACTGAGCAATAACCTGCAAATTTACTGAGCATTAACTAAGCTATAACTGAGCAATAACTGAGCGTTAACTAACACAATGGGAGTCTCCATGGCGAGGTAGTGACGCCGCCTGCCTCGCTCTCGGCAGGTTGTGGGTTCGATTCCAAGCTACTTCGTTCGGTTCACGAATGCAGTTTTCAAGGAGCATCCAGGGGGTCATCGTTACAGCTATGGGGTTCGTGTTTTGTGTGACGCTTTCGACAGGCCTTCTAGAGGAAGGAGACAGTGCCTTACGGAATTGAAGTCGATTCTATTGCCTATTAACCCTCAAACCCTTAATTAAAACCGTGTCATCGAACTGAGCTTGAAGTAAGTGGTCAAGCCATTTGACTCGTGTTCCGAAGGTTGTTGGTTCGATTACGGGCCGCGCCCTTCGGTTTACGAGTTAAATGTTTCGGAGACTCCTGTGGGTCGTCGCTAAAAGCTACGGAGTTCGTGCTTTGTGCGACGCTTTCCGTGCTACGTACGGAAAGAGACCGGGCCATATGGGATAAAACCCGGTGCAATGAAGTCGACCCTGTCGACGTTTAAGCGACTTTCTTTAAGTATAACAGACACGAAGCGTATAATTCTTCATTTGTAGCTTCTTCTGCCTCACAATACACGCCAAGCGTTTTCAGTTATGTCCTTGTGTACTAGAGGGTTACAGGTGTTTTATAATATCGTTTACGTTTTGTCTATAAGAATTAGGGCAAGGCATTTTGCCATTCTATACACTATATGTTTGTTTAAACAGCGAAACAGGGGTTTAAAGACATTAGATCCGACTTCATCGCACCAGGTTGTATCCCATATGACTCGGTCTCTTTTTGCGGAGCGGACTGTGGAAAGCGTGGCTCGGAGCGCGAACTCTGTACCTCAAAAGACAACCCATGCTGTTTTTCGAAAAATAAATTACAATCGCGAACCGATTAACGGAGTTTGAAAAGAAACCAACCAACTTCGGATCTCGAGGCTAGAGTCTGACCACTTCGCCATTGAAACCTGCAAACAGTCCCATCACCCGCAACCACCACCACCACACATATACACACTGTAAGCGTTTTACAAGATGTGTATACGGTGCTCTTTTAAAAGTATAAGTTTTCAGTTGTGGTTAAATGTCTTTGGGCATTTGTTTCGTAAACGTCTGGAACTGGAGGGTTAATTAAGATAGTGTAAGTTACCTGAGCGTAAGCAATACTAATACGTCGATTAACACACCTGAACTTGAATATTCACAGCGTATGGGAAGCGTAGGTAATAGCCACACTTTAATGAACACACTGTACAGTAATGGAAATTGAAGTAATCACAACATACGGGAAACGGAAGTACTAGCTACATTCTCATAATCTGGAATAGGTAAAGTAAAAGGTGCATTTCAGAAAAGGAAAGGTATCGCTTGCAACAGATAACTGCATGTAAGATAGCGTGCTAAAATGTTATATAGAACCTTTGTGCTGTATGGTAGCGATCCATAGAACGTTAATGAACAAATTAGGTAAAGCTTAGAAGCAACGGAGAAGTGGTCCCAGAGACGAATGTCGCGAATATCTTGGACTGCCAGGGTAAATTACAACGATTGCCTGGAAAAGGCTAATGAAAGGAGAGCATTGTATATGACGATAATCAAGAGACAAATAGCATACTTTGGTCATGTCATGAGAAGAGAGGCATTGGAGAATATCGTAACAACTGGAATGATCAGTGAGAAAAGAAGCAGGGGCAGACGAAGAGAACTGAAACTGGATGGATTGAGACGGTGGTGTGGAGGAATATCATCTGTAGAGGTCTTCTATATAATCTAGGACTGAGAACTGGGATAAGTCATGGACGTCTACGTGGCCAGAAGGTGCTAATGATGCAGATGATAATAATAATAATGATAATGATGATGACAGTAATGGGATTCGGTGCAGTCATAAGGTATCTGCCGCGTAAGTAATAACTACACTGTAATTTAACTCTGCGAAGTAAAGGAAACGGAAGTAAATACACATTACTTTAAAATAAGCACAATTTAAGTCAAACTGCGCTGTAATTAACAGATTGGAATGTAATGAAACTTGAGATTAACACAAGATACATGGCTTAAAATCATCACCAGATATGTGAAATGTTAGCAATAGCTACATTTTAAACCAATAGAACATCATATATTGTGTAAAATATCGTCGGTATAAAGTAAAACTGCTGTAGCAGAATTCATAATCCGTCCACTATTGAACAATGGGTTTCTTAATCCGCTCTTTATAGAACAATTACAAGTCTTGCTTGTGTAATTAAACAATTAATAATATTTTTTTTGTATAACATAAGCATCTTCTGCAATATTGCTCTAACGTTTGTAATTTCTAGTGCATCCATCGGCAATTCATTATCAGCTACTAATACTACACCACAAAGCAAACATTATATTTGTCAAACGCCTGTCATTTGTTAACTTTTTCAGATAAAAATTCTAAACCACAAAAGACTGGTGTGCTAGCTTTTATCCCAAGGTTAAGTCAATATCGCTGTCCATAATTATTACATCCAAGGGACATGAATCCCTTACCTGCTACCAATTCAGGTTCCACAACTGCAATGGCACTAGTCGTGTTTATTTTTACTTACGTAATTTTTCAACCTTGCCTTGCGTAACGGCAGGTGCAAATACGAATGCATTGTAGTTACGGCTGTCATTGTCATGAGAGTTCACTTATTGTACTTTTACACATTTCGTCTTTAACAAGTCAACTGGAACAGTACCTGTACTATTTTTAAACTTGGCAGGACACAATTAAAATGAAAATGTCACACATTGCGGAAAACATCTTATAAATAATTGTCACACTAGGTGTGGGCCTTGGTGGACCACTGTGGGCAAAGGCTCATAGTGGGACTAAAGGGCCCACAATAAAAACAGGGGGACGCGGGGGATCTCAGAGTGTCGGCTCTATCCTCTGGGGGAACCGCTAGCCCTTAAAAATAATTGCCCACACTGTTCTTATAACGGATATTCCATATTTCTAAAACTCTCTCTCTCTCTCTTTCTCTCTTGCTCTCTCTCTCTCTCTCCACCTCTCTCTCTCACACACACAGCGATACACATTCTCCTCTTTCTTTCTCTCTCTCCACTTCTCTTTCTCCAAACCCTCTCTCACACACACAGCGATACACATTCTCTATCTCAGTATCTCTTTCCTTCTATATCCTTCTCTGTCTCTCTGTCTCTCTCTCTCTCTCTCTCTCTCTCCTCTCTCTCTCTCTAGGGGAGGTATGCCTTAATGGGTGGGTGCGGGATGTGTGGGTGTGAGTGGTTGAGGGATGAGTACGTGGGTGTGGGGATGTGTGTATGGGTGGGAGGATATGTGTGTGGCTGGGGGATGTATATGGGTTGTGTATGTGTGGGTTGGTGGGGGGATGTGTGTGTGGGTGGGGGAAATGTGGTTGAGGGATGAGTGGATGGGGGATGGGTGGTTGGGAGTGTATAGAGGATGTGTGGGTGGGTGAGTGAGTGTGTGAGTGTGTGTGGGTTAGGGATGTGTGTATGGGTGGGTGCGGGATGTGTATGTGGGTGGGGGGAGATTGTGTGGTGGGAGGAAGTGTAGGTGGGGGGGGGGTGTTTTGGTGGGTGCATGATGTGTGGATTGGCAGGGAGTTTCATGGTTGGGGAAATTTGTGTTGGGGATGTGGTTTGGCTGAGTGGTTGGTCTGTGTGGGTTGGTGGGTGAGTGTGTGTGGGGTGGGATATGTGTGTGTGTGGTAGGGAAGATGTGTGTATGTGGGAGATGTGTGGGTGGGGATGGGTATATGGGTGGGGGAATGTATGTATGCCTGGGGTGTGTGCGTGATTGGGGGGTGTGTGTGGGTGGGGATGTTGGTGTGTGGTGGATGTGTGGTGGTGGGAAATGTGTGGGTGGGTGGGGATATGTCTCATATCATTGTAATATGCATTGTTTATGTCTGTATCATTCATTTGACAAGGTTTTTTTAAATTTAAATGCATCATGCACTACTGATGAACGAAAGGTGGGTGACTGGAAGGGCTGAATGTAAGACGGGCCTGCGTGCCCAATTTGTAACCATTCTAAAATAAAGATCAGTCAATCAATCAATCTCTCTATCGCGTGCGCGCTGCAAACACCACACATGCCTGATTTTTAAATGTATTTTGTTGGATGGGGTGGGGGGGGGGGGGGGGTGTTTTGTGATGTTTCATGTATGATGCCTTCATTGATTCGTTTAGACTTGTTTAAATATAACTACGTGTGTATGAAAAGAAAAGGGGAAGACGGTGAAAGAGAAGCATGTGCAAGAAGTGCGTGTGTGCACTATGCCGTGGGTGTTATGTTATCATAAGTGTATATCTATGTATTACGTTCATTCGCACATGTGTCACGGTAAGAAACGGTAACCCTATGTGATATACACAAACAGAAGAAAGACACATTACACATTGTAAGTACACACAGTTGTGATTGAAATAAACGATGTAAAAAAAATAATAATAATAATATTAATAAAAAATGTCTGACTAACATTCAAGACGCCTTCCTGAAATTGCGGGATAGAAAATCAAGGGAACCAGTTTCTTTGCCACCATTGTGTAATATTTCATTTGTTCATCCGAACTATGTAGAACTCATAGTGTTGTATACATGACAAACACAGACAATAGGCAGATAATTTATCCTTCTGTACGTCAAATCCAATTAGCATTTATCTTTTTCCATATGGGCGCCAGTTTACTTACAACGGGATAACATAGAGGCAGTTGAATAGCAGGATGGTCGCACACATACCCCATTTTTTTTTTTTTACTGTTTGTGATCTCTTGGCAAGTTGACGTTCAGTAGTTTGCCATTGCTTTTTGAACTACCGGCAACCATATTATATTGTACAAAACCAAGTCATGGCGGTCTGCTCATAACCCAATTGAAAGGACACATTAATAAACAAAGACTCTTTTAACACGGCATAGCCTACCCACAGGAAATCTTCTACGTCAACGACTGGACTGCACATTTGGGAATGTTAGTCATTTAAAATTATCGTGTAGACAATTGAAGTTACTGTGTGAATATGTGTGTTGTAGCCTTTAGCAAGTTGACAAACATACTGACCAATAAAAAGATGTCAATTGAAACGAGAAAAAGAGTGTTGAGGAGATACATAGCCTGTATGTGAAACTTGGACAATGAGCAGTCAAGCTGAAAAAACATCTGATAGCTGTAGAAATGTGGTTTATGAAGGAGAATGCAAAGAAATACCATTGGACAGACGAAATAACCAATGACCAAAGTACTACAGGAAACAAAATGAAAATCGTAAGACTGATTAGAGAAATTAGAAGTAGACAGTCAACATTTTTTTTGGAACTTGTTATGACAAGAAAATGACTGGAGAACTTTGTGACAACTGGCAAGATCGAAGGGAAAGGAAGAGACCAAGGGGAAGGCCAAGAAGGCCCCATGTCATGGTCGAGACAGGAACACTGCAGCTGATCCAGGACTTCTTCTGGTTAACGAAGCATGACCGCCCACGGTTTCCTCCGGCATGGGCACATGATGGATAGATGTGTGTGTGTATATGTCAGCTGACAGATGTTGTGGTGTGTTTTGTAATTGAGTTTGTGACGTTTGGTTTCCTTTTGTCTTCTGCGTATGTACCTGTCGGAGATGCTGATGTGAAATTATGGTCAAGAAATAAATCCTGCTGTAAGCAGATAATCTGAACCACATGTATTGTGGTGTCTAAAGGAAATGCAAATAAATCACATAGACAGACAGAAATAAGAATGAGGAAATTCTACAAGAAACAAATGAAAACCGTGAATTCTTTGGGTAAATCAAACGTAGACGGTAGAAAGCATTTGGGCACGTTATGAGGAGGATTTAAAAAAAAAAAAAAAAACAAGTAAACTTAATGACAATCGGAATATTTAATGGGAAAAGAAAACGGTCAAGGCAAAGAGATACAATTCTGGATGGCTTGGCCACATGACGTGATACAAACAAGAAGATAGACTTGATCTAAAGCTCCGGTGACCGTTTGAGATGGCGAACCACGAATGCCTACACTTACTGGCATGGTACTTGATGATGATGATGATGATGATGATGATGTTGTTGTTGTTGTTATTGTTTGTGAATTCTCTAGAGAACCCCATGTTCGCTCCTGAGTCCGATGCACTAACGTTGAGGTCGTCAAGGCGTCCAAAGCGGCTTGTAGCAATGGGACTGAGACTGGTGTTGAGATTATTTCCTGACTCAATACCAAAGCAACATGTCCACATCGACGTCATCACAAGGAGTCTCCCCCATGCTCAAGCTTCTACAGCCAGCCGCGGGTTGCAAGACTCGAAATGAAACTCCACCTCTGATGTTAAAAGTTAGTAGCATATCCTTTACAGGGCGTCGCAGTCAACCACATCATGTTTGGCTGCTTGTGATTTCTTGGCAAGTTTACGTTCAGGGGGGGATTTCAAGATCGCATTAATACAATAACCGATTACTTGATATTGTTTTTCCCTCCATACTTTGCAGTTCTGTGCTTCTCGCCCTTCTTAAATTCGTTCTATAGAATAAGTAGACCCGCAAATCACGTTATATGTAGACGTATAGACTTGTTCTAATATGTGTTATTAAATTTAGCTTCCATTTTTACATTACTGTGTAGTGGCGGGTGGATTTATAGGGAGGAAATATGAAAGGGGGGAGGGCTGGGCGATGACATTCTGAACATATGGTGAAGGGGTGCATGGTCCAAAAAAGGTTGAGAACCACTGGTCTAGTATGTCTTCCGATTTTGACTTCCCTGTTGTTTTACATTTGTAAAATGAGATGTCCATAAGACGTCTTGAAAATTCCATGATGTAAATCCGATTTTCAAGCGAAATCCATTGGTTTGGGAATCAAGTTTCATTTTGCTGATGACACATGATCTGTCAGCGGATATCTGAATACGTAACTGAGAAAATGGCTGAGGGTGTTAAGAACATTGCCAGGAAACGAACTCTGGAAATGGAGTCATGAAGAAATGTGGATAAACAGATAGATGCGGGTTTATTTGTCCTTTCAATGTTGTCAGTGCATGCATTGGTTTGTATATATGGATTATATCAGACATAGATACACACAACGATTAGTTTGTATAGTTGGATTATATCAGAAGTGGATACACTAAACGATTATTTTGTATACTTGGATTATATCAAAAGTGGATACACACAACGATCAGTTTGTATATTTGGATTATATCAGAAGTAGATACACTAAACGATTATTTTGTATACTTGGATTATATCAGAAGTGGATACACTAAACGATAATTTTGTATACTTGGATTATATCAAAAGTGGATACACACAACGATCAGTTTGTATATTTGGATTATATCAGAAGTAGATACACAAAATAATTAGTTTCTATACTTAGATTATATCAGAAATGGATACACTAAACGATTAGTTTGTATACTTGGATTATATCAGAAGTAGATAAACAAAATAATTAGCTTCTATACTTAGATTATATCAGAAGTGGATACACTAAACGATTAGTTTGTATACTTGGATTACATCAGAAGTGGATACACTAAACGATTAGTTTGTATACTTGGATTATATCAAAAGTAGATACACTAAACGATTAGTTTGTATACTTGGATTATATCAGAAATAGATACACTAAACGATTAGTTTGTATACTTGGATTATATCAGAAGTAGATACACTAAACGATTAGTTTGTATACTTGGGATATTTCAAAACTAGATACACAAAACGAATAGGTTTGGTATATTATGCACAGGGATTCTCATTTTCGAAGTGGTTATGATGCTGCCTTGTGCTCCTAATGTTGTGGGTTTAATTTCTGACTACGTCGTTCGGTTCTCCAGTGTCATTGATTGTTTATGTGTTCTTCTACCGAATATGTCACGTGGACAAGCCATCAACGTATTTATCTATTTCTCTCCTACTTAATGTTTTGAGAGTTGTATCTAAGCTTGCATATGTATTTATTCCCATAATGTTCCCATAATATTGACTCTTTGTGTCTAAATGTCTTTAATAAGTTTGTGATTTTGTTTTATTTCTTGAAGAATTGTCTCCTGTGTGTTCTGTCTGTATTTGATATTCTTTGCATTTCCCGCATAAAAGACATTTCCACTGCCAATAGATGTTCACAGTTTGTCAGCTTATTATACATATTCCAATTGCTTACAACCGTATGGGTTCTATAGACCACTCCGACATTTTGTTTTTCTCATTGCTTTCACAACAATGCGTACCTGTACTTCTAATATGACTGGTACCTTGCTGTCTTGACAGAAGATAGTTTATAAAATTAAGTTATACCTCTCCATAGCACAAAACCTGGGTTGAATTTAGAGACCATGTGTTGTAAATGCAGTTTAGTTTAGTTTAGTCGATGGATCAACATCACGGCACACGGGTGCAACCCATAAGTGCTCCGTTCTCATCCTAACTCAAACCTGAGTCTGGAGAAACTCAGCTCAGTGCACGAACTCCGTAGCACCGGCGAGGATCCTGAAATACTTTGGGTATATTTTTAGCTCGAAATTTTGCCCGGGCAGCGCCGTTAGGCTACGCTTTTTAGATTTCCAACTGCCAAGGGATGTTTTACGTGCGCAACAATACACACGGGCGTCTGATCTCACTACCCAGAGACCAGGGGAAATTTTATTACTAGAAGTCAACGAGAAAAAAATCCCGGTCATCACCGGGGCTTGAACCGGGACCTCCAGCACTCGAGGCGGACACCATATCTCGAGACCATGCAGCCCCCCCCCCCCCCTTGTAGTATGTCCATTCAGTGTGATCCCTCTCTCGGCCTGCCTTATTTACTCCAGAGGAATGGTAACACCAATATATCTGAAACAAGACAAATTGCAGAAGCTGCCGGATCAGTAAAAGCAATACTCTAACTGTCCATCCCAGACCAGTTGCCGACCAAGGCTTAGGGTCTGCCCTGCCAGGACATTTAGTCTATAGATTGAATTTCCTCGCACTAGGGTAAGTCTTGTACAATCCCAATGTCGCTCCTCCGCCTGAAGCCGTTGGCACAATCTGGGGTGTCGGGTTTGGTGAGCACCGCTCAACATTCGGCGCTGACAGAAAGCAGGTAACACCGTCTGCTGCTATATAATAATATATAATAATATCATTATAAAGCCAAGAAGATGAATAATAATAATAATAATACTGTCAATAATACTGCCATTCCTCTTCTGTCGTGCCTCGTCTTCTTTAGCGAGAGAGAGAGTAAGGGATAATAATAATAACGCATACAAGTATTATAGTCCTGAGTTATAACCACAATGTGATATACGAGTAGATGGGCATATTCTTAAACAAGTGAATCGATACAGTTATCTAGGAACAGTCATAACATCTGATGGGAGATGCCTTGAAGAGATTAGAACAAGAATTGCCATTGCGAAGGTAGCCTCTTGCAAGATGAAAAACATACTGACCAATAAAAAGATATCAATTGAAACGAGAAAAAGAGTGTTGAGATGCTACATAGAACTTATACTTTTATATGGATGTGAAGCATGGGCAATAAGCAGTCAAGCTGAAAAATAGCTGATGGCTGTGGAAATGTGGTTTCTAAGGAAAATGCAACGAATACCATGGACAGACAGAAAAACCAATGAACAAGTCCTTCAAGAAACGAATGAAGATCGTAAACTTATTAGACATTAGATGTAGACAGTCAAAATTTTTTGGGCATGTTATGAGAAGAAATGAATGGGAGAACTTGGTGACAACTGGCAAGATCGAAGGGAAGAGACCAAGGAGAAGGCCGAGAAGTAAATACCTGGATGGCTTGGTCGAGTCAATAACATGGGACTGATCCACGGCTCTGGTGATCGAGTGAGATGGCAGAACATGACCGCCCACGCTTACCGGCATGGCACATGATGGATGGATGGGATAGAGTCCTGGGTTTGGAGAGGGGAAACAGAGCTTCACAGCACTATCCCTGTGAGTATGGTAATTATGTCCCGTTATGTCTGAACAAAAATATCTAAATCAAATTCATGCGTAAACGCCAGACCTTTTCAGTTTACAGGCGACAAGAACACCAATGTATAAGGTCAGAATTCACAAACGATCACAGCCTGTTAGGTAATTCACAAACGACAATAACACAATCATAAAGACCAACAACAAAGTCAGACAGATACACTGATATAAGTAACACTAACAATAACACGTGGAAACTTTAAGTTTGCAATCTGCATCGAAACAAAAACAATCAAAAAGGAGACGGACAATCCAACGAAAATTACAGCTCTTCCGAATACCAGTCACGAGCGAAATGAGCACTTGAAAATGGGATCTGGAATGGCTGATTTTGAGATAAATCGATTTGCGCCCAAATGCCAGCGTTGCAATACTCCCAGCATAGGAAACGTATCGGGCATGCGATAAATTATATTATTCTAAAACAGGCTAGGAGGTTGTTGCAACTTGCAACCTGCTCTGGGCCAACCTAAATAAAGGAACAGAGTTCAATGAGTTGCATGGATATGAGAGAGTGTATGTCTCTTTACCATATGCTAGGCATTTGACAATGGCAAGTGGGTAACTGAACATCCACTGTATTATATCAACGACATGTATTAATTCATTTTCAGCGAGTTAAGTTAGTGACATTTCTTTACAGGACGCCGCAGTCAAACCGCGGCATTTTTTGGGCTGTTTGTGACAATTTGGTAAGTTTTCGTTCAGTAGTTTTCCACTGCTTTCTGAACAGTCAGCACTCATACCTTTGCTTGAAAGTCAACGCAAGGCCGTCTGCTGCCAAATCGCTCGCAGATGAGCTACGAACTCGGTACGTGGGATTATGAATTGCGTCAGTAACACCTTCACCACATTTACAGTAAAGCTAAGATACATTACATTGAAGACACTATTTCCATGGTTCGTGCCATGACGAATATATGATACTGGGGTCGTATTGTTACACCAACTAACTCTCCATGGATGAGGTAGGTAATATCACACCAGACGGCGTTAACTTCCCATATTATATTTTTTTTTTCTGGATGCAGCTTCATGCCGGTCTCCCTGGCGAAGGGATTTAAGGACGTTGTTCGTAATCCCGTATACTCACGTACGAAACACAGCTGCGCGAATTCGGCAGCGGATCGCGTCGCGCTGGTTACTTACGGAGGTATGTGAGCCCGTCGTTCAGAAAGTAATGCCAAAACTACTGAACGTAAAACTTGCCAAGACATCAACAGCTGCTGAAAAATGCTGGTGTTGACTGCAATGTCCTTTACAGGATATGCGAAAAGAAAAATAAATCCAGATCCATGGGGATGGGTCGCGCTTGGAGTCATTTGGTCAAACAAACAAATAATGTCCAACAAGATTGGGATCTGATCCGAGGATGACAGAACTGGCAGACGAGTACCATAGTAACTAGTACACACAGGCATTATCACAGAAAATACTAAATGATGTTGTTCAGAGACAACAAGATCATAGTTATAAAGTTCAGTTTTGACAACTTGCTCAAGAAACCATCGATTGTTTTCTCAGTAGGTTATACAATGTGTACGACTCCTGGGTGTCCATGAAGCGTGGGCAAGATGTCACGGGCTACATACTGCAAGTGTTTAACTATTTGCTGGGGTCAGCGAAAATACGTAAATTTATGTAATCTTCATCATCATCAACATAGTCATCATCATCGTTATCGTCATCATCTCATCATCATCATCACAGTCATCATCATCTTCTTCATCCCCCTTGTCGTCATTATCATCAAATGATGGACGAGAAGGGGAAATGTTAGACATGCTGGAACAGCGAAGACAACGGTTGACATGGACAAATGATTTCACACGATCGAGGAGAAAGCGAAATGTAAGACATGTTGGAGCAGCGAAGACAACTGTTGACATGGACAAATGATTTCACACGATCGACGAGAAGGGGAAATGTAAGACATGTTGAAGCAGCGAAGAAAGCGGTTGACATGGACAAATGATTTCACACGATCGACGGGAAGGGGAAATGTAAGACATGCTGGAGCTGCAAAGACAACGGTTGACATGGACACGATGGACGAGAAAGGTAATTGGGGCTGTACCGTCAGGGTGTCAGACGGAACCTGGTGGAGTGAGATTAGAGAACACATTCCATGAATTAATGGCAATGATTCTGAATTATAAATGAGCTAGTGATTACTGTACTGTAATGATTACTTTCTACTGTAAACCCAGCCTAGTGGTCTCTGGTTTCTGTGAGAAAGTAAGATTGGCAGACGTGATAGGGACCAGGTAATTCATGTATTACCAGTCGGCCAATGAAAGTAATGACATAACATTTCGTCTTCATTATACTTTAATGGTTTTTTAAACATTGATTATTTTACTTTATTAAAAGCAGTAAGAATGATATCATTTCGCTGATGTTTAAACATATCATTACTTTAAGTATAGCGACATTATAACTGTCTCCTTAGCTCTTTCAAAGTCGTGTGATAATAAACGGTAGACGGCAAATAGTCTCATCCCAAGTCTTTAAATAGCCACTTATAACGGTCTATATTCTCCTTCCTAAATCGTTTAGAGACAATTCTAAAGTATTCGTTTGTTCTTCGTAAGCTATTTGATGATGAATTCTAATGGATTCGTTTGTGATGCCTACATCGTTTAATAGCAAATTTTATATGTCTATGTCTCCTTCGTATTTTGTTTGATAACAAATTCTACTGGTATCCTTTTATGACGTGCCTGTCAATAGTCTAAAGCAAACTCCTGGCACCAATAATCAAACATGAAAGATCTCCATCTGAGACTGCCCAACGATAATATTCAACACAGCAATCACGGAACAATCCATCGGCAAGGCTTCAACATTAGACATTAATTGAACATACATGATGAGTCATCCGATGAGTGATGAAGTCCACCTCTGTCATTTAACTACACAATCGTTGCAATTCATTAATACCCAAGCTCTTCATGATACCAATTATTCCAGCAGTACATATGTCCTGCAGCCAGCCATTCATAGCATGGAATAATCCTTAATTAGCCATTGGACGTGTACGAATAACTTGATAATCTCTCAGCCACAAACTTGCAATTACCTCCTTTCTGAAGTATGATTTCTCTGAATCCCTGCAGTCGGCAGAGTCTGATCCAATCCAATCCAAGTTTTGGTACGAATACTCCCGTTCAGCATTCGAGTTTTCGGCTTTGCTACAATTGGGGTATTTATAGTGTAGCTTGTAGTTTGTCTTTCGTGCATTGGGCTGCTTGATGTCAGCTTCCCGGCTTCTCATGGGTTGATTGTGTTCATTCCTTTCTTGTTAGGTTTTCCATGTCTGGCCAGAGTCGCGCACTTGTTGAGACTTGGAAGTGCTGTGTACCCACCCCGTCATATGGTGCTGTTTCCTTCAGGGAGCTTTACCAGTTGTCGTCTCTTCTGGTGTTCCTCCTATTTCCCCGTCTTGTCGTGTTTTCGAATCTTCTCGGTGTTCGCCAGTTCAATCTTGGTGGGGATCAATATCGTTCCACTGCCTCACCACATTCTCGGTCTTGGTCTGGGTAGCCTTCTTCATCTGTCTGTGTTCTTGCATCTTCTGGTTCGGGTGTTTCTTGATCGGTCTTGAGCAGGTCTATTATCCGTTGTAGAGTTCCTTCTGTTTTGTCTCTCGCTTGATGTATATTTGATAGCTTTTCTTCAGTCTCAACCTTTTATAGCAGCTATTCGAGCGACATCCTGCTCAATCTTCTGCTGAACTTGCTTCGTTTCGTCCAGGATGCTCTGAGCGGCTGTTATCTGAGTCTCTTGCGTCTTGTCTTTTTCTTCCTCCATGCTGTTGAACTTTGATCGCAGGACCTTCAGTTGGCCTTCCAGTTGTGCTTTGTCGCTTTTTGTGAGTCTATTGGTGGCCTGGTACTGCCCCCTAGCTTCTTTATAGGGCAGGTTAGTTTTGATGGCGATCTTCATAGCTTCCTTGCTGTCTTGGTGGCAGGGGCAGCCGAGGTACCTGGCGCCGTGGTTGCCGAGGCAGTTGGCGCACTTTCTGTTAGTGTTAGGCCTCCTGAAGTCCATGTCGATCTTTGCATGCTGGCACTGGCTGTATGGATGAGGTCCAGAGCATTATCTGCATACCTCCACCTCACTCTTGAAGGTAGCACGGGTGTGCCAAAACTTCTGGCACTTAGAGCACTGCAGCGCTCTCGGTATGTAGTGATCTTGAACTTGGTCTCTCTTGTTCCATCTGATGTATTGAGGGATCACTGGGTCCTCCGATGTTACGATGACGACTGTGGAGGGGATGTTATTTTTGCCGCTGACCCTCTCAGCACTGGTGATCTTCAGTTTCCTGTTCTCCCTCGTCAGTATCTCCCTGATCTGGTCGTTGGTGACATTGATATTGACTCGTTTAATGACCCATCGTTTCATCATGCTGTGCCGGGTGGTTTCCAATAAGATGCCGTGGTGAAGCTGTGATGTCGGCCTTCTCTCCTTGTGCAATCTTCTGCACAAGTGCTGTGGTTATTGAGTTTTTGTTGATGGAGACCACTACTCCCTCAGGTGTCTTGCGCAGCTGGTAGATGCTATTTCTTCCCAGCTCGTTTTCCAACAGACTGATTATCTTGTCTGTTGGTAGCGCCCACAGTTTGGCTTCTCCCACGCCTGTCTGTTTTAGCAGTAATTTTCCAGTGGAGTTCTCAGTTGTTGTGGTTTCCTCTGATGTGGAGGTCTTTGGTAAACTGGGCTGCTTCGTCTTGGTGCTGTTGAAAACTTTACGGCTACTGCTGGCTTCATTTAAAGTTGTAGTCTCTGACATCGGTTGAGCGACGGGAGTGGCTACATCTGGTATAGAAGTGATAGCTTCATTTAATATTTCTTCAGGTTCTGACGTACTGCGGCCATTTTCTAGCACGTGTCCGGCTTCCTATTAGGCGACTTGCTCTCGAAAGCGCATCGAGACGACTGTGTACAATCAGAGTCTGATTAAAACAACCCTGCATATAGTGGAAACCTAGTGGCCATCCCGAACAAATATACCAGGCCTGTCGGTTCCTCCAGCGAGCCGCAACCTGTCTCCTTCAAGATCCTCCAGTCGACTCCGCTCTGCTAGGCCGACCGGTTCCTACATACGCACACATAGACAATATTGGTGTGGTATCGTGTAGCCACACATCGAAACGCTACCATCACCTGTGTTCTTCGTGGCTCCTATGATAAAAACATTAATAAACATGTAAACAGCATCAACTGCTCTTTTTAAATTGTTTAATAATAGATTTTAACCATCTCCTGTGTTCTTTCTAAATTCGTTGATAGAACATTGTAAGGTTCTTCTATTCCCTTCTTAACTCGTCTGATAAGAAATATAGCAACAGCCGATGTTGTTCTTCGTATGTCGTTTTCTAGCAATATGTAACAGTCTCCTGTGGTCTCCAGGGGACATTTGATAATAAATTGTAACTAGGTCTAGTTCTATATTCCTAAGTCGTCTCATTACAGAGTCATCGGGTAATACTAATCCCAGTAGTGCCTATTTGGAACCAATAAACACTATTGAATGCACTCCGACCAGCGCCACTCTTCCTATACAACACCGAGTTTGCTTGATTAATTCCTGAGTTTTATAAAAGTGCTGGAGAGCTTTGATCATCTTGGCCCATATCTCTAGGATGGGAACATGCCAACTGAAAAACACCCAGTGGTAGAGGACGGGAAACACACCACTGTGTGGCAAAGCCAGTCCTGGGGAAGTAGTATCACCGGGATTCTTCTCAAGAATGTTAATGGTGTACCTATTTGTTGCTATGTCTAACTAACAACATCCTTAATCATGATGATTCGAACCAATACCCACCGTGCCCACATGCGAGATATAACGCTATCGCAAAAGCCCATAAATTGTGCAAACTTAATAAATCCCTCAAGGGTCTCTAACTCTGGATCGTAAAAGATACTCTAATATTTAACACAGTTACCTCTCTTATATAGGGATGTTGCAGATCGCCCCGAATGAGCGCATAATTGTGCAGTCATACATATGGATAAATCTATGACCATCCCAGGTGCTGACTTAACGAGTTTATATGATATTACTAGATGTATATGTTGTCACGACATAATGATCTACTCTGACCTGTCTCCTTCCTCTCCCCTATTCCGTTTTAATTTACAAAACATATTGTAGAAAGAGGCGGACATCGCCAAAACCCGACACTCCCACATTGTGCCAACGGCTTCGGGCGGAAGAGCTCAATTCGGAGGGCACAAACCTTACCCTAGTGCGAGGAAATGTAACATAACGACTAAATATCATGGCAGGGCAGACCAGGCCCTTAGCCTTGGTGGGCAACTGGTGTGGATTCGAAACTCCGAAAGGCGTTCAGTTAGAGCATTGCCTTGCTGATGCGGCAGCTTCGGTAGCTTGTCTTGTTCCAGACGTATTGATGTATCTGTAGTCTGGGGTAAATTAGACAGACCGAGAGAGGGATCATGCTACGCGGGCAGCACGCGGCCTCCAACCACATGACTTTGTGCTATGGGGAGGTATCTTCATTTTTCTTACTATCGTCGGTCAAGACGGCAAAGTGCCAGTTACTTATTGTGGAATGTCTGAGTGTTAGATGTATTGTACGTACTTTAGCAGAGATGGGAGTAGTGTTAGTGTAGACGTTAGTGCATTTGCTTGCCGCGACAGAGGACATGTGTTCAGATCTTTGCGAGTATAAATGATGTTACATGACATGGGAAGGTCGTTGGCGTGATGTTGACCACCCTAATACACCTAGTTGGTCTAAAATTATTGGGCATATACCGTTTACCAAGTGTGCCTTTAATATACCCTAGCAAGGTGTAGTATCAAGTTAGATGATAATATAGTATAGCAAAGGTGAGGCATGGATGTTGAAAAAGCACTGTAGAAAGGATGAAGTTAGTGGCATATTGCAGTCTTGAAAGACCAAAGTATGTGAGTTGGAATGTGGCCAATATTCCATCACAAATCCTGGGCAGAGCTTCAGAGAAACATGTGGTGCCCAAACGACATGTTCCCTCTCTCGGCCTAATCTTGTGTTTTCCAGAGGAATGGTAACCAATACGTCTGGCACAAGGTAAGCTGCAGATGCTGGCGCCACAGCGTCAAACCTCCGAGACCTCACCACCACGAGCAGATGACAAGTGATGGCCAGACCCTGGAACCCAAGGGACCCGGCTTAGAGGTGTCAGAGTCCCAAAAGGGTACGATGATGCAGTGACATCGTTACGCCCGCCAGGCGACTTAGCTCCCAGCAGGGTAGCAGCAACTTCGTTACGCCGCCAGGCGAGTGGTAGTTACCGGCCTGCAAGATTGCTGGCTGACGAACGACCAGCGGTCAGGCCTGGACGACGCTAACCGCACGCATGCCTCGTGAAGCCACCTGAGGTGGGAGGCGAGTGGCGAACTAGCGGCAGACAGCTCTGGGACACGGACTTGGACGGACGCAAGAATAGAGAGAAAGGCGTTGTGTGGTTTCTGTACTGAAAGTCGAGTGTCTGGACATCTTGAGTGAGACTTGTGAGCTGTATGTAAGTGTATTGAAGTATCGAGTATATATTGTTGTGATCATCGTTCTGTATTTGATATGTGAATAAATCCATAGAACGGTGTGTCGTTGAGTCTTACGTCAAATCACGTTGTACTTGTACTGTCTCACACTGTTAGGTTAGCGAGCCGAGTTTAAGACCCTGACAAGTGTGGACGTGGGGGCTCGTCCGGCTTTGAAATGAACGTGTTTATGTGATTAACGATTCAAAACTAGAGTTTGTGTACTTAGAATTTGTGTCAAACTTTATAGTACATGTAAATGTGATCGAGGAAGGCTCATTTTGATTTATTACTACATTATTTAAACATGTGTAAGACTATTTGTAAACGTACAGTGCATACATATTGTTTGTTCTTGTAAGCGTGTAAAACATTTGTGATTTGTAAACTTGTCACCGTTTTGACCTTGTCGACATTGTGATCTAGTCGCCATTTTGACCTTGTCGCCATCTTGTAAACTTGATGTCTATGTCCTTACTGAATGTCATCTTGATGTAAGTGATGTGTCATCAATGTTGTAGAGTGTTGAGATACATGTAGATTGTCTTTGTGCATTGAGTTTGTGGAACGCAAAAAGTTTGGAAAGAAAGTAACTTGGATTGAAAAAAAAAAAATTTTTGACGGACAAACTTACGACCTACAACTACACTCAACGCCATACAAACCCAATCAACACTTAGTGACAAGCAGGCACACACCAACAAATACACGCTAATTCATTTTTCTCCAAAAACAAAGCAGGTTTTTCCGTACCATCCGAACCTTGCCGTAGAGGTCATTTGTATTTTCGAAGTAGCGACCCTACAGTTCCTAGCCCGATTTCTAACCATTCTTCACCGCATCCAGGGCACTTGAGTATATTTTTCTTTTCCTATACTTTAGGAATGCAATTTTAGGCACGTATTGTCAAAATAAGTCAATTGTAAATTGTTTATTACTAACCACTTATAACATATTTTGTGTGGCTGGTATTTCATTGACATTTTTCATCATGTCTTCATTATTTGATTTCATCGATATGGGGATAAAATTACATTTAACAGGTGATGAATTGACAAAATGGAGTGAGAAGAAATACTCTGAATACTGTGAACGCGAAGAAAGAGCGGCTGAAAGAGCATTAAAGCAGGCAGAGATGGCTGCCAAGCAAGTAGAGGCAGAAACAGCCTTAAAACATGCAGAAGCTGAAAGGGCTGCCAAGCAAATAGAGGCAGAAACAGCCTTAAAGCAAGCTCAGATAGATAGTGAACTTAAGAAAGCAGAAATGGAACGAGAAACAGAATTAAAGAAGGCAGAAATAGCAGCTCAGAGTAAGAGAGAAGAACTGGAGTTACAGTTGAAAATGAAACAACTCGACACTGAGACTGCCATTAACAAAGAGTCTAAGAAATCTGAGAGACTGGAGAAAGAAAACCAGTACAAGAAATATCAAGGTATTGTACGTAATTATACCTCGGGTGACTGCATCGCAGCCTTTACCCAAAATTTTGAAACGTTAATGGAACATTACCAGGTTCCACTGTCTGAATGGAATATTGTTTATATGAGGAGTTTGTCAGGGGAACCTCTTAAAGTCATTGAAACCATCCCCAAAGACCTCAGAAAAGATTACCATTATCTGAAATCTAAGATTATGGCACATTTTATGTTCGACGAGGCAGGTTACAGAGAACAATTCAGTAAGTTGAGCCCAAAACCGACTCAAACGTTCTCTGATTACCTCTGCTTAGTCCGAGATATATTCACCAAATGGACTTCAGCAGCTAAAATTGACAAAAATTATCAGAGACTGGAAGATCTGATCATTCGAGACAAAATTATTTCATCTATTCCATCAGCATTTTCAAAGTTTTTGCAAGAGAATGAGTGCACTATTGTAGATGAGATTGAGAGACGTGGTTCGGCGTACTACACAGCCAACAAACATTGCTTTGCCACTGAAGCCACTGACATTAACTTTGTAGCAGCGGCTAACTATGACAAACCCTACAGTAGGCAGAAACCTCAAAGGCCTACCTCTGAGAAGTGTAAGCATTGTAGTTATTGTAAATTTTCACATCATCAGAATGAAATGTGCGATAAACAACCAGGATACCATACGTACCTATTAAACATGGTAAACAGACAAGATCAGGAGCGTAAAACCTTCAAAAGTTTGCGTAAATGTTTCCTCTGTAAGGCGTACGGGCACCATCGAAAAGATTGTAAAGGTAGGCAAATGACCAACAAAGCAAATGCCGCCTTGTTTGACAGTTCGGCGTCAGACGAAGAACAGCCAGAGAAACATCCTGTGAACTCAGCACAGGCTTTTGACATATTTAGCGCAAATAAATGCTCTGTTTGTAACACCTTCTATGAAGATGGTATCTTAACATGCGGTCACGCCATCCCTATTGCCAATGAAGAAGCGAATTTGATAGTAGACTCAAAAGGCAAGATAATCATCCATCACGGATATGTGAATGGCAAGTCAGCTACAGTCCTTCGTGACACAGGCAGCTCACTTATTGGTCTGAAGAGAACGTTCATAATGCCTACAGACTATACAGGCAGGCACGTAACATGCAGAACATTCTCAGGCAATATTGAGAAATACCCACTAGCATGGGCATATATTGAAACACCTTTCCTCACTGGGAAAGTAAAGTGCGCTGCATTAACAAACCTAGTGTGTGATGTAATTATTGGAAATTTACCAGAGGTGAATGATAAACCTCATGACATAACATCTATGTGTATTGATGATAACATAACATCACCATCCAATGTCATCATTGAAAATGTCACACCACCTATTGATTGTATTGTAAATGTGGCTTATGTAGCACTAAGTTCTCATGACATCATTGATAACATTGTTCCATCATCATCTGATATCATTGAATGTGTGAACGCAGTAACTAGATCTACTGCTAGAGTGCAAGATGAAAGTAATCAAACTAAGGCTATACAAATGCTTAGCCCAGAATCACTACCTACTAACACTATGAAGGAAACATTTGTAACAGCTCAAAAAGCTGATCCTTCATTGTCAAAATACTTTAATCTGATCGGCCAAAAGCCAAAGGTAACAAAGAATGCAAAATGGCATTTTGCTATGAAAAATGATATACTCACCAGGTATTACACCAAAGGTGACAATACAACAGAGCAAACTGTTTTGCCAACAAATTATCGCAAGCAAGCCTTACATCTTGCCCACGATATACCTCTTGCAGGGCACATGGCATACGTTAAGACCAGATCAAGGTTATTGACACAGTTTCATTGGCCAAAATTTTGCAATGTTATTAAAGAATATTGCAGAAGTTGTGACACCTGCCAGAAACTGGTAAAAAAAGGTAAACACCCACAGGCAAAGTTACAAGATACTGACTTAGCCAGTCGACCTTTTGAAAAACTATCTGTTGACATAGTGGGCCCTCTTAATCATACAACAACTAGAGGGAATAAATATATTCTAACTGTCATTGATCAATGTAGTCGCTGGCCTGAAGCTATTCCGCTAAAGAACATTACTGCCAATGACATAATGGAAGTTTTCTTCCACATATTTTCTCGGATAGGTTTTCCAGATACTATCCAATCTGATAGGGGCACTCAGTTTATCGCCGCATCCACCCAAGCTTTCATCAAAATGTTGGGATTGAAGCAATGTTTCAATTCCCCGTACCATCCTCACAGTAGTGGAATTGTGGAAAAATTTAACGGGGATCTAAAGCACATGCTTGCCAAAGTAACGCAAGAGCACCCCAATAACTGTGATGTATATCTACCAGCTATTCTTTTTGCTTATCGCGAGGTACCACATGCTAGTACCGGTTTCTCTCCTTTTGAACTTATCTATGGTGCCAAACCACGCGGCCCATTAACCATTTATCACCAAATGTTAACTGACTCTACTCCAGTACTTAAACCCATATCATCATACGTATATGTCACATCATTGCGTGAAAGAATCATCAAATCTTGTGTTATTGCAAAGAATGCACTAAAACTATCTGGTTCTACTTATAGACAGTATGCTGACAAAGGTAACAGGACGATAACTTTGACACCTGGACAGGACGTTCTTCTTCTACTACCTAGTGACAGACACTTATTGACTGATTCGTGGCAGGGACCTTTTAAAGTGACGAGACAGATTTCACATGTAGACTACGAAATCCTCATAAAAGACAAACACAAAATATTTCACATAAATATGCTAAGACCATACCACAACAGAGACAACGAACAAGACGATACGACAGCTTGTACAGTGATAATAGATCACGAAGACGACGATGCTAGTGACGAGATTCCAACGCCTGCATTAGACACGACAAACTGCTTGAAGGAGATCAAAATCAACCCCAAGTTGACTCAAGCAGAGACAGACAGTTGCAAACAGCTTATACAACAATACAACACCATCTTTTCCAACAACCCAGGACAAACAGAATTAGTACAGCATCACATCACACTCACATCAAACACACCCATAAAATGCAGACCATACACCATTCCATTACATTACAAAGAACATTTACACCAAGAAATCATCAACTTAGAGAAAAACAACATCATAAGACGATCCCAGTCAGACTTCTCATCTCCAATGGTGATTGTACGCAAAAAGGACAATACAATAAGACTGTGCATCGACTATAGGAAGCTAAATAAAATAACTGTTCTAGATTTGGAGCCAATGGCAAACACTGACGATCTTCTGACAGAACTGACATACGCTAGGTTCTTTACGACGCTAGACATGACGAAAGGATATTGGCAAATAGCAGTAGACGAACAGAGCAGACATCTGACAGCATTTGCCACACCTTGGGGACTGTACGAATGGTGCAAACTTCCATTTGGGCTAGTGAATGCCCCGGCCACATTCGTACGTATGACACGACTTCTTCTAGCAGACATTCCTAACATAATCTGCTATATCGACGACATCTGTGTTCAACAGAGACAATGACAGAGCACATTAAGACGCTAGAACAGACATTTGAACGTATTAGACAGCATGGACTGACAGTGAAGCCTGCGAAAGTAGACATAGCCTACCAGGAAATAACTTTCTTGGGGTACAAAATATCCAATGGCTTTGTCATGACAGACGATAAAATTGTGTCCAAGATACTAAAACTCTCACTTCCGACTACTAAGAAACAAGTCAGAAGTTTGTTGGGATTAATAAATTATTACAGGCAGTTCATTCCTGATTTTTCAGAACTGACCGAAGTGTTTACTAATTTACTAACCAAAGTCAAACCAGAGAAAATTGTAAACAATGAATGCCTACAAATTGCATTCCGCAAAGCACTTGCATATTTTTCTGATAATAGTTTGAATAATCTCATCCTGAAATTGCCCAATCTCCGTTTACCTTTCAGATTGCGTACAGATGCTAGCTCGGGCGATTGGAGCAGTCTTGTTGCAGGAATATAACAACATACTCCATCCCGTTTACTTTGTATCGAGGAAACTAAAGCCCAGAGAACGGGCGTGGTCTATCCCTCAATTGGAAGCCCTAGCTTTAGTGGTGGGTATAACAAAATTATCTAGATTTCTTCTAGGACGTCACTTTATCGTGGAATCTGACAGCAGCCCCTTACGGTTTATAAATTCAGGAGTACCCTCAAATCATATGGTAGCGCGTTGGTCTCTTAAACTTCAAGATTACAGCTTTGAGGTTCGACATATTCCAGGCAGATCCAATTCAATTGCCGATCTTTTGTCCCGTTGTCCGACCGACCCAGTAAGCACTAATGTCTGAGTGCAGTGTGTACAAATACACTCAGACGGACACAGCCATGTATAAGTGAATAATTTTTTCCATTCACAAAAAGCTGTGCAATGTCTACAATATTGTGATAGGGATTACTCCCATTATAGATAGTGTTCTTATTTTACTAATTCATGTAGTGATTGTCTTGTGTAATTGTGTAGTGTGTGGTAGAAAGCAAACTTTATTAATTGTATATACCAAGAACAAGAACAGTGTCACATTCGCTCAAGAACTTACCGTAAGCGAATTATCCAATTTGACAGTGACATCTCCGTGTGGAATTTTCCAGGGATATTTTAATGACGAGTGTGAACGTGTAAACTGAACATTGACAGCTACACCACTGCAGTGAACCGAAATCCATAATGTTCGGTAGTGAAACATCCAACACATGAACAGTCAATCATAATCCAGAAGGTTTTGTAATGAAACATCCGACACATGAACTGTGAGAACATGGTATTTTCCGTAACTACATCAGACCGGAACAAGTGTGTTCTGCAAGCTTAAACATCAGCTGATTTTAGTGTTCGTGTGTACTTCCGGATTAGTTAGAATTTAGAGTAAAATTAGCAGACGACAAATAAAAGTGTAAAAATCTATGACGATTCTAAAATCTTTAGGAATCAACAAACTTAAATACACGAATTGTGTATTTACATATTTATATAGTGTAATCTTAGAATCATATCTTGATTAATGTATTCATATTACCGACTTTTTCTCGTTAATATGAAGAAACGTCAAGCAATGACGCTAAGAAATAGAATAATGATTGTAAATTATTGTATTTCATTAATGTGAAAATTATTTTCCTTTCATTTATTTGTTATTACATCAATTCACAAAGGGCCATAATTTGAAATGTATATTCTAATGTGTTGTGTATAAATAGCCAAGTGTTGCCAGATTATTGACACAACAGGTACCAATCTACTAGCATGGCAGAGGGTTGCCGACATTGCAGACCAACACAAGAGCTACTCGCCAAGTAAGGTCAGGGTTTGAGCGTTTTATGCGACTTATAAACAGCCGCATTTCGGTCTAGCTAGATGGTTTTTGTTTCAAGAACCATATTATTACGTTTTTTTCTATTTGCTGCGAGGTAGATGCGTGAAGCTGGTACTACCGATCTGACTGGGTCGTTAATGCAATTGAGGTAATCAGCCATCGAGACGATGAAACCTGACATGTGTGAAAGTTTGAACACCACATGTCGTTGAATGCGACTTCCATTTCTTATATATTTCTATGGCATATATGTATTTGTGTATTTAGATACTAATGTATATAACAATAGAAGGGTAGACTCTGACAAGGTTAGAATATTAACCCTGCATGTACATATATTATACATGAAAGATGACATCTTTCATGAATTTGCCGGGGGAGCGTGTCAGAGTCCCAAAAGGGTACGATGATGCAGTGACATCGTTACGCCCGCCAGGCGACTTAGCTCCCAGCAGGGAGGCAGCAACTTCGTTACGCCGCCAGGCGAGTGGTAGGTACCGGCCTGCAAGATTGCTGGCTGACGAACGACCAGCGGTCAGGCCTGGACGACGCTAACCGCACGCATGCCTCGTGAAGCCACCTGAGGTGGGAGGCGAGTGGCGAACTAGCGGCAGACAGCTCTGGGACACGGACTTGGACGGACGCAAGAATAGAGAGAAAGGCGTTGTGTGGTTTCTGTACTGAAAGTCGAGTGTCTGGACATCTTGAGTGAGACTTGTGAGCTGTATGTAAGTGTATTGAAGTATCGAGTATATATTGTTGTGATCATCGTTCTGTATTTGATATGTGAATAAATCCATAGAACGGTGTGTCGTTGAGTCTTACGTCAAATCACGTTGTACTTGTACTGTCTCACACTGTTAGGTTAGCGAGCCGAGTTTAAGACCCTGACAGAGGCGTTCAGCCAAGTCCCACAGGTGAGGGCCTCGTACGCGCCTGGACCATAAGGACGCACACATCTGTCAATCACAAGTGTCCGGACCTGTGTAAATAGTGCACTATCGTCAGACTCTCCACCTGACCTTAACGGACCCCGCAACCAGCGGGAATATGCCCGCCAGAGATATCGTAGGAGATATTGCTCGTCTATTGCGAGCAAATGTCCTATCCCTCCATTGTGCAGATCTCGCGACCGGCGAGAATAGGCTCTTTTTACGCCATAATCATAGTTAGTATATGAGGTTAACCCCTTATTTCAAGGATAAACGGCACCAGAGACTAGATAAGGTCAGCATCTCGTCCTGCGTGTTTGCTTTCGAGAACATTTCCTACTGTCCAGTTTCAGACTCCATCGATCTGGGTCAATAATAATAAATTACATTATTTAATTTGTTTGTTTTAATTCGACTACTGTGAGATTAGAACACGTGACCACCAGGTCAGCAGTCAAACATCCTAACCACTGCGTTACCACGGGTGCCACAGTAATGGAAGGCATGGTTCTTGAAAGATGCGACAGTGGTCAACCAAACTCCCAGGACAGGAACATTAATGCGACAGACGAGCTGGCTTAAGATCGAGAGTCTCTTCTGAGGGCGGTGATGATAGAGAGGCACACATGCACAAATATACGCACTCCAACACGACAACACTCACTCACACAAGCACACACGCACATGCACATTAACACACGCGCGCGCATACACAAACAAACATACTGACAAGATGTACGAATTTCAAGGACATCTCTGACCGAAACTAAAATGTTGTTACAGTCTGTAAAACACTGACATAAGTCAGGCTCGTGTTCAGCTGGTAAGCTCACTCGCAGACCACTTATTCTCATCCATTCTTCAAGAAAACGGTGTTCGTAAATATTACACTTGCAGACACGCTGGCAATTCTGTCGAATACAAATTCGTGTTTTGTAGTAGTCGTAGTAGTAGCAATAGCAGCTGTCGTTGTAGTAGTAGTAGTAGTAGTAGTAGTAGTAGTAGTAGTAGTAGTAGTAGTAGTAGTAGTAGTTGTTGTTGTTGTTATTGTTGTTGTTGTTGTTGCTGTTGTTGTTGTTGTTATTGTAATAATAATAGTAGTAGTAGTAGTAGTAGTAGTAGTAGTAGTAGTAGTAGTAGTAGTAGTAGTAGTAGTAGTAGTAGTAGTAGTAGCAGCAGCAGCAGCAGTAGTAGTAGCAGCAGTAGTCGTACTTGTAGGAGTAGTTGTAGTACTAGCAGTAGGAGTGGTGATGATGGCGGTGATGGGTGTCGTTGGTTATATTAATAGTGGATATTGTAGTGTTTGTAGCAATGTTCGTGCAGGAGCAGGACCAGTGGTAGTAATAGTAATAATTGTAGGAGTAGTTGCTTGATGTCATTTTCTGTTGTTGCTTGTGTTATCTTTTCCATGGATTACAGGCCCCTGCTCCTCGAAGTTCACCCAACTATGATACTATGTCCAGGGTTAGATTATTCAATTTAGATATACTAACATCACCCGATACAACAGTCACAGTTAGATTCCACAGTGTCAGTTAGATCTATCAACATAACCAGAGCCCACATTGTTGCCCAGATCTAGCAACACCCATACACCCGATCATGTACTGTAATTCAGATCTAGCAATACACATCAACCTGACTACACATTGTTGTTCAGATCTAGCAACGCATACAACAGATCCCACACTGTCGTTCAGATCTAGCAACACACATACACCAGATCCCACACTGGCGTTCAGATTTAGCAACACGCATACACCAGATCCCACACTATCGTTCAGATCTAGCAACACAAATACATCAGATCCCACACTATCGTTCAGATCTAGCAACACACATACACCAGATCCCACACTGGCGTTCAGATCTAGCAACACACATACACCAGATCCCACACTGGCGTTCAGATCTAGCAACATACATACACCAGATCCCACACTATCGTTCAGATCTTGCAACACACATACACCCTACACCACAGCGCCACTGAGACCTGATTACTCTGTATTGTTCACTGTAAATTAGCACAGATGAGTTAGTATACAATGACACGGTTGATGAATAACTAAGCAGGACTACAGCGGTAGATCATCCGAAGGAGAGATACCCATAATCGTAATCATCACTATCCACTCCAACACCACCGTCGTAATCATCATCAACATGTGTCATGTCGATTACTGCTGGCTGCCATGGACCTGGGTCAGGCTATGGGTTATTAAGTACAGGTAGCTTAGAGTCTTGCACAGTCCTGTGACAAGTCGTGAAAAGCGAGAGGATTGTAAGACACACTTTGCACAGCATTGGTTACAAAAGCATGAAAAGTGTGATCACGTATCTCCATAACCATCTGTTACGTGTTGTCTTATTTTGTTCAATACCTAGTAATTTTCTGTTTCACAATGCCAACGAATCACCAAATGTTATTATCGACGACCTCTGTACATAGTACCTTCAGGCTTCGCTGTTTAATATTTCGAACATCATCTTTTCTCACAACGGAACCAAACAAAACGAACACAATTTACACGGATGAGTAAACAGACAACTGCTTACCTTCGACCATCTCTCCGTTGGGGAATACCACCACAACCTTCTGTGTTTTGCTGGACTTAAAGATTTTAGGCTTGTCCCCAACAGCTCCTGGTGGAGCCGGCTTCATACCTTTGCGTCTGCTGAGATTCATGGAACTCGGGTCCTTACGATTGGGAGTCTCAACCGGCACAGGCATGGGATGGTCTGAATTCGATCGTAAACACAACTTCACTAGCACAGGAACACACCGATGATGGGTATCCTTCTTCCCAAAGCACGAAACACCATGCACAATGTATAATGCTAAAAGTGATGACACGAAAACTCCTGAAAGTGAGTCTCCAAACACAACGTATACAATTACAGCTATCCAAGCATAAATGTCCAGCTATCGTTTGTTTTCTGTGCGTGTTTTCATGTTGACACTAATTAATTAGTCAGCCGCATCTGCATTCCACATATAAAACAAAACACAAATAGACAAACCGGTTCCTGGTTATCATTGCACATTACATGCATGATTAGAACTTTATACCTGGAATTCGCGTTAACGGCGTAATCAGATTGCTTACTCGCTGGTCTGGTAGTCACAGGTTCGAATCCCCATGGAGGCATGAATTGTAAACATTAGTATCTAGGTTGCTGTGATAACAAATTTAGTTGCATGTCCCTGATAACACGTAGCAGTCAACCCCAGCATTTTGGCTGATCGTGATTCCTGGGCAAATTTCAGTAGTTTGCCACTGATTTCTAAACGACCGGCATCTATACCTTTTTTCAACAAAAAAAAAAAAAAAAAAAAAACCCAGCACCGCAGTGTTTCGAACCCGGGTATACGGGATTACGAATCGCGTCTGTAACACCTTCGCCACGGAGACCGGTTTGCGGTGGTAGCTCAGCCAAAAATTGGTAGTAGGAAATGATGTGGCAGTAAGAGCAACCTGCGTGGCATTAACCACATGACCAATCCACTGCAAATGTGGTGTGAGCACCATATTTCCGGTACACTTACGTGCATGGGAAATGATCCTTTAGTTTACACTGTTGCCATGTACTTGCTAAATGTCAATGTGTGGACACGGGCATTTTACTGTACTGGCGTACTAGCTCTTTACATAACTCACATAAAATAACACTTTACATAACTTTGACTTCCTGTCCCCAACATGGCGGTTAGGCGTTGAACCATTAAGGCCTCTGGCGTGTTTATGCTTGTGGCTACGGTTTGCATTCGCATTGTCCTCATATTGAATTGGTAGTACATGGTTCCGTCGCCCTGCTACTGAGCGAGTGCGTGACGCGACACTGTGAGCTGTGAAATTCGTGTGGAATGCTTTTACATCTGTCCGCTATTGTTTGCACAGTAAACTGCATGTTCGGAACAATGGCCGGCTTTCGCGGAATTAACTGGTTTACCTTTTCGGTTCATGAGTGCATTTATCAGGAGACTCATGGGAGTTGTCGCTGGAGCTACGGAGTTCGTGTTTAGTAAAGCGCTTTCGGCGGGTCGCCCTACGGAAAGAGACCCGAGCTATGTGAGATAAAAGCCAGGTCATTGAAGTCTTTCTGGTGACTACCGACTCCATCGACGATGAACTGTATGTTTCGTATGGAGGGCTTTTGTGTTGACATTCTGGCGGCGGCATTGTGCACAGTGCACCTCTGCGGGCTGTTCTCTTGCAGAGACTCCTGTCTGTTCCACCTTTCACAATGGACAGTGAAGAGCTTTTTGTGTGATATTCACTGGCATAGGAACAGAGCGTAATGGGGACGACCCATTGCTGTGAAGTTGGAACCACGACTCATTAACTAACTAACTACATAACTCATTATGTGTAAGCACATTAACTTGCAAAAGACAATGTACATTCTATAACACGCATTGGATAGCTTTGAATTCACAGACGTAGACACTAGAGCACAAGTATGACAGCAGCAAGAAAGAATTACAAAGTCAAACTGGAGATACCAACAAATAAATTGAACTAAGTGTTAGATATAAAACCATCCAGATACTTGCACAATATGTGAAAGAATTATAATATCCACGCACCAACTAAAACTGCATTTATCAAATCCAGTGTGAGCGCCAGCCAACTTGCATTAGCAGAACAGAACGATAATTAACCACCAAACGAGTAACCGAACACTATACCAGTTTGGGTGGGAAAGAGAGTTAAACAATCTTCAGGAAATTCCATGTAGTCCACTGACTATACATGTCCAGCCGTAGCCATTTCTCAACAATCTTAACTTGCATCTTATGTAAAATAAAACCAAATAATGCGGCTTTGCTGAACACACTTACGAAAAACAAAGAACATTGCGACCATTAGCATTCATCAGCTAACAAATACACAAAACACAAGATATAAACACTGTGTCTTCCCACTTCAGTGACTACACTAATGCATAATGACGAAATGAGAAGAATGGAAAGATGGAAAAAAGTGCGATAACCACGGATGATGAGATCAGCAGCACATTTCGATAATTTTCTTTTTTATTATTTTCATCCTTTTTTTCATATTTCATTTCTTCTCTTTCATTTATTACGCATTAATGTAGTCAATGTAGTATCTTCCCTGTGTTTATACGTTGTATTTTGTGTATTTGTTTGCATTCTCATCACTTCACCACAGTTTCGCTAATTGTATTCATACTTCAACTTGCATCCATAACGCTAACAAAGTAACGTACTTTTTATTTTATTGTTTGCTCTCGCTCGCTAGCTCGCTTTGAACTCAAGTGTAGTCCATACATACTATTTATAATCATAATGGACTGAATTTCGCGTGTAGATTAGCTTTCCCTATTAACAGTATCTCTCGCCATTAGGCGAACCCACTACGACTTCAGAGGTACTTGTAATTTACGTCCCCAAGTCAAGGACGCCAGGCCAACATTTTAGTCCAGCTGTCCGTGTGTATACCGCAATCGACCAACCATAAACGATTAAACAAATAACCCAACACAGTGACTGTTGCCCTATATAGCTTCTTCTTGTCACCTGCTTCAGAGAATATAATCACTGCTGCTGCAAATAGTGTTCTTATAACATACTCCGCAAGATACTATCGCTGCTGTTATATATAGTGTTTGTGTATCACTTATTTCACACATCACAGTCACTGCTGTTCTATATATTGTTGATTTATCACTTATTTCACACACCACAGTCACTGCTACTCTATACAGGGTTAATGTATCATTTATTCCATACAACACAATCACTGCTGCTCTATATCATGTGTATTTATAATCACTTATTTCACATCATAGTCACTGCTGTCCTACGAAGCTTCTGCTCGTCACTTGCTTCAGAGAACGCAATCACTGCTGCACATAGAGTCTATTTATCACATACTCAACATAACACAATCACAGCAGTTGTAGTAACGGCAGCATGCGATACATCATACCCATTTTATGTATGTAGACATGCATCTAAAAATAGATCGTATTTATTGCAGAATTCCGCTTTATGCCTCGCCCGTTAACGCCGTTACATATCCATATTACAATTGGGAATGTCTCAACAAAAACAAAAAGCACTCATGCGCTTTATATCCCGAAATGTCTCAATGTGTCCTCGGGCAGACCTCTGGACTCGTGGATTCTAGATCATGAATATTCAGATGCAAAACCAAGATGGCTTAAACATGTTATGAACAAATATACAGACGCAGAACGTGAGTTGGATGGCAGCTTGAAGTTAAAGGGTAACCAGGCTGGGTTATACACCAGTAGATGTTAACAGTAGACAAGCCAGGAAAGTAATACATCAGTAGATGTCGAAGGTAGAGGAGCCAGTAAAGTAATAAATCACTAGATGTCATCAGTAGGCAAGCTCAATTAATCAATCATGTGCCATGCCGGAAAGCGTGGGCGGTCATGACTCGCGATTTTACTCGATCACCAGAGTCGTGGATCAGCTCAGTGTTCCTGTCTCGTCCATGCCATGTGACCAAGTCATCCAGGTATTTTCCTCTCGGTCTTCCTCTTGGTCTGTTCTCTTCTATCTTGCCAGTTGTCATTAAGTTCTCCAATCCATTTCTTCTCATAACATGTCCAAAAATGTTTGACTGTCTACGTCTAATTTCTCTAATCAATTTACGATTGTCATTTGTCTCCTGTAGTACTTGGTCATTGGTTTTTCTGTCTGTCCATGGTATTCTTTGCATTTTCCTCAGAAACCACATTTCTGCAGCCATCAGATGTTTTTCAGCTTGACTGCTCATTGTCCAAGTTTTACATCCATACAAAGGAACAGGCTCTATGTATCCCATAAACACTCTTTTTCTCGTTTCAATTGACATCTTTTTAATAGTCAGAATGTTTTTCATCGTGCTAAAGGCTACTTTGGCCATGACGATTCTTGCTCTAATCTCTTCAAGGCATCTCCCATCAGATATTATGACTGTTCCGAGATAATTGTACCGGTTCACTTGCTGAAGAATAGTCCCATTTACTTGTATAATACATTGTGGTAATTCGTTCTTCCTAGTGAGTACCATAACCTGTGTCTTTTTACAATTTAATTCTAACCCCAGCTGCTCACTGTGTACAACAACCGCATCTACTAATTGTTGCAGATCCTGCACATTGTCTGCAATCAATACTGCATAATCATGACCATCGGTGTTTAAGGCATCATATTGCTCCCTGGTTATATCAGCTCTGACATTTTTCATTATATTTTCGGCGTACAGGTTAAACAAATAGGGTGAAAGCACACAGCCCTGACGGACGTTTTGCTTGATGTCAAACCAATCTGATGTATTACGCGACCAATATATGTCCTGTTAGATATGTCTGACCAAAGTATTCTTGTCTGTCGCGGCGATCGGGCAAATCTTGAGCTACAGCCTACGATGGGTGACGTTGTAATATTCTGTTGTGATAATTTAGCCGTGTCCAGCGTGTGCCGCGTGGTCTAGTGTTTACACACCCGCTTCACACGCCAGTGATCCGGGGTTTGTTTCCGGTTCCGGCCAAGGATATGCACAACTGACGAGCTCAAACGAGAGCGAAACTTGAGTCTAGTGCTTCCATATTGACGTGGATAGGCATTAGGTTCATACCGGAATACGATCAGCGTTGTCAGTAGTGGGTCGTGCTCAATATTTAAATCTCAAATACCGAAACAACAAAATAAATCAAAGTATTCTTGCCTGACGTGCGACATGTCCGGGGTGCACAGGGTTCTGATGAGGGAGGCACAGCAATGGTAACTGCTGTGGAAGCTTTCAGGCATTTCAAATAGGCATGAGAAGTTACCGCTTAAGTATTGATTGGCGTCCATGGATGATTCCATCAATCCACATATACGGACAGACAGATAGACAGACGCGCAAACACGCAGACAGACAGGTAGACAGACATAATACATGCCTAGATGTATGCAGGCATGCAGGCATTCATTCACACACACACACACACACACACACACACACAAGTGCATACACATACATGCGCATACATTCACACATACATTACCAGATTACTGTGGAATCTACATTAATAATTGGAATGTCAAATATTCTAAAACGCATTCTAAATTTGCAGACACCCGATCGCTAATTTACCCCATGTGGGTTCATTAATACCATAACTGCGCTCTAACGATATTGCGCTGCTTCTTATGTGAATTGGTGTCGGCGGATTATAGCTCTCCGAAACAAGAATATCATCGTGCGTTTTATTCCAGTGTAACAAACATTTTTAACCAGGTCCGTCAAGACGCAAATGAAAACAGTAAACTGATTAGAGAAATTACACGTAGACAGTCGAACTTGTTTGGACACGTTTGGGAAGTAATAAACTGGAGAACGTGGTAACAACTGAAAAGATTACGGGGAAAAGATGTCTGGCCGGTATTTCTCTAGAGTAGCAAACGACGTGTGCAGGCATCTTATTCTCGTACTACCGTGCTACTACTATTGCCATCATACCAGCTTAACCATTGTACAAAGAAGTCAGATATATATATAATTAAATAATCCTTTTGCACACCCTGAGGCACGTTAATAAATTGGGCATACAATTCTAAACCCGCATCAATCAATCAATCAATCATAGCACAAAGCATTGGCTAAAATATAGAGATCATGTGTTGCCCATGCAGCATGATCCCTCTCTCGGCCTGCCTAGTTCACTCCAGAGGAAAGGTAACACCCTTACATCTGGAACAAGACAATCTGCAGAAGCTGCCGGATCAGCAAAGCAATGCTCTAACTTTCCGCCTGTCGGAGCTTCGATCCTAGACCAGCCGCCAACCAAGGCTTAGGGCCTGGTCTGCCCTGCCATGACATTTTGTCTTTAGCTTGCATTTCCTCGCACCAGGGTAAGGCTTGTAACCTCCCAATTGTGCTCTTCCGCCCGAAGCCGTTGGCACAATGTGGGGTGTCGGGTTTGGTAAGCGCCGCCCAACGTTCGGCGCTAACAGAAACTAGGTAGTACCGTCTACTGTTATACGGTAGCTCAGTCATATCTGACTAAGACCTGACATGCTAAACCCGCATATTCATTCATAAATACACTTTGAATTCAGAAATCAACGGCAGACTACTGAACATAAAGTCGTCTACTGAATCAACCTAATGTTGGGGTCGATCACAACGTTATGCATAAGACATGCAACATTTTAAAACAGTATTCAGCAGGTGGTTGGTCAGTATTATTATGACCGTCTTTACTTCCAGCGATAATTCATGGTACCCGATTTAGATTAAGTCGACCTGAAAGTCGAAATCAACTTGTAAAGATGAGGGCAATTCTTTTTTTTAAATTATATTAATCGCTGGCTCGCATATAATTGCCCTTAATCTTCTTCTTCTTCTTCTTCTTCTTCAGCATTCCGAGCCATTGAGGTTCTTTGCTGCAAATACAATCTGTCTCCATTCGTCTCTCTGGTGGACCTTCTCTTGCCAGTCGTTGATTCCAAGTGCTTGTAGGTCTGTATGTATATTATCTCTCCACCGCCTTCTTGGTCTACCTCGGGGTCTACGGTCATTTATTTCCTGAGTGTAAGCGAGTTTTGTTTCCCTATTATCTTCCATTCTTTCTATATGCCCCAGCCATTGTAGTCTATTAGCCTTCATGATACCAGTGATTAGCGGGGACTTAAACAAATCATAAATGTCTTTGTTACTTCTTCTTTTCCACTCTCCACTTTGTGTATCCCTAATGGGTCCAAAGATGCGTCTTAAAATTTTTTTCTCAAAGGTTTGTAACAAGGCTTCGTCTCCTTTCGTTGTACTCCAGGTTTCAGAGCCATACAGCACAACTGGTCTGATCAGTGTTTTGTATATTGTGATTTTGGTGTTACGAGATAGCACCTTTGATTTTAGTAGATGTTGTAGTGCATAGTATATCTTATTTCCAGAGTTGATTCTAGTTTGTATTTCTTCCCTTATGATGTTGGAGCAGTTGAAGATTGTACCCAGGTATTTGTATGTTTCCGTTCTTTTAATGGTCATATTATCTATTTGTATGTGGCCAGAGTTTTTAGCCATTCCGTCTCTTGAAATTACCATATATTCTGTCTTATCTTGGTTGATAACCAGCCCCATCTGTTGGGCTTTTTCCTTTAAGTGAGTCAATATTTCTAATGTCTTTTGTTCACTTTGCCCTATAATATCTATATCATCTGCATAACCAAGCAGCTTGGATGTTCCTCCAATATCACATTCCTCCTTTACCTTCCTTACAACTTTCTCCAGAGCCAGATTGAAGAGTAGCGGCGATAGTGCATCACCCTGTTTCAAGCCAGATGTTATTTGGAAGGGGTCTGATTTCCTGCCTTTATATGTTACTATATTATAAGTATCTTCCATGCATAGTTTGGTCATGTTAATTAACTTCCTTGGTATTCCAAATTCCTGCATAACATTCCATAGACTATTCCTATGGACACTATCATAAGCCTTTTTAAAATCCACAAAAATGTTATGGAGATCTCTTTTATATTCCCAATGTTTCTCGGCTATTTGTCGTAAGATAAATATCTGATCTATTGTTGATCTGTTTTGTCTAAAACCCGCCTGGTAGTCACCTAATATGTCTTCTGAATATGGTTTTAGTCTATTTAGTAATACTGCGGATAGTATCTTATAGCTTGTGGACAGTAGTGATATTCCTCTATAATTTCCACATTGGAACTTGTCTCGTTTCTTAAAGATAGGTATCAATAATGACTCTTTCCAGTCATGGGGTAATTCTTCTGTCCTCCAGATTTTTATTATTAGTTCGTATAGCTTTAGATGTAATGCATGGCCACCTGCCTTTATAAATTCAGCAGCAATTCCATCAGTCCCAGTTGCCTTATTGTTTTTAAGTCGTGTGATTACATATAGGATTTCTTCAAATGTAGGTTCTTCAATTTGTGGTTCGCATGTTAGAACCTCTTCCTGTGGGAAAATGTTACTTGGAGCTTCACAATTTAGTAATTCAATAAAATATTCTTTCCATGTGTTAATAATTAATCACATTAATTAGTGATATTAATTAGTTTAATAAATAATGTTTGCGTAATTTCCCCATGCTCATTTCCGTACCATTTATGTGTCCCCGAAGATACCACACACAAATAGATTGCGTCATCGCTTAATTTGTTGTTTTTGCATAATTTATAATGAGGGTATTATTTCTGGATACATAATCATAAGGTTATTCTTATACCAATTTAACCATGTGCATTCTAGTCGCCCGCTCTGTGACGAAGGGTTACGGAGGCAATTCGTAATCCCGCATCCATCCATCCATCATGTGCCATGCCGATAAGCATGTTCGAAACACAGCAGCGGGTAATTGGGCAGCAGACCGACTTGCGCTGGTTTGTATACTATGGTATAAGTGCCGGTCGTTCAGAAAGCAATGGCAAACTACTGATCGTAACCTTGCTAAGAAATCACAAACAGCCTAACAATGCTGTGATTGACTGCGACGTCCTGTAAAGGATATGCAATTAACATTTTATAGTCGGAAGCCGAGGTAACGTAGCGGCTAATAGCTGGCTTGTTGTAATGGTGGTCTTGGCTTTGAGCTTCATCAGGTCAGTTTCAATGTTTTTTTTTAAAAGTATGTGCGTTCTCAGTTCAACCTAAACTACAGTGGGTGCCAGAAAATGTTTGGCCGGTGTGATACCGACCGCATAGGAGGTCAGCAAGGCCGAATGGACAAGAACGTGCGTGCTTAAACATCGGATGTGGTGATGTCGAGTAAGGGGTTCAACTCCTAGCCCAACAGGTGGACTAACATGCTGACTTCTCGACCTTGACTTGGGAACGTAAATTACAAGTAACCCTGAAGTCGGAGTGGGTTCGCCTGATGGCGAGGGACGCTGGTAATAGGGAAGGCTAATCCACACGCAAAATTCAGTCCAGTACTACTAGAAGTAATGTGTATGGACTACGCTTGAGTTCAAAGCGAGGGAGCGCAAACAAACAAAATGGCGACCACATGACCCAGTCAGTGCCGTTGTGTCTGTACAAATATGGTCGTGGCTCTACATGACCAGTGGACCTTCTGGTTATAGCATGGACCTATATTTTCATTACTTGCGTTCTAGTCTGTGTCTGTACTCTTGGAGCCGTATTACCAAGTCTGCGTTAGCACTATAGGAGCCGTTTTGTCTAGTGTGCTTTAGTACTCTTGGAGCCACGTTGTCTGGTGTGCTTTAGTACTCTGGGGGCCGTGCTGTCTAGTGTGCTTCAGTACTCTGGGAGCCGTGTTGTCTAAACTACGTCAGTTACCACGCAAGCCGTGTTATCTAGTTTGCGTCAGTACTCTGGGAGCCGTATTATCAAGTCTGCGTTAGCACTCTGGGAGCCATTTTGTCTACTATGCTTCAGTACTCTGGGAGCCGTGTTGTCTAGTGTGCTTTAGTACTCTGGTAGCCATGTTGTCTACTGTGCTTCAGTACTCTGGGAGCCATGTTGTCTAGTGTGCTTTAGTACTCTGGGAGCCGTGTTGCCTAGTGTGCTTCAGTACTCTGGGTACCGTGTTGTCTTAACTACGACAGTTACTCTGCGAGCCGTGATATCTAGTCTGCGTTAGCACTCTGGAAGCCACATTATCTAATGTGTACAAGGGGAAGTAAATAAATTAGTCACAAATGGATGTAGAAAAATAACTAAATATGATAACAACTTGAAACCAGTTTTTGTGTATACTTACATTGTCCCTTTATTTCTCAACATAATTTCCACCAACATTGATGCACTTATCCCATCATTTTATCAGTCCTCCCAAACCGGTTGCATAGAACTACGTGCTCTGTTTTCTAAACCACGTTTTCACTTCACATTCAACTTCGGCGTCATTCGCGAAATGTCTCCCGCCAGGGTGGGTGTTCAGGGGACCAAAAAGGTGGAAATCGCTAGGGGCTAAGTCGGGGCTGTAAGGTAGATGTTACGGAACTTCCCACCTTAGTTGGTTAATTTTCTACTGAGTTAATCCAGCCGTATATGGTATGAAATTGTCGCGAAGAAGCAAAACTCCTCTAGTCAGCAGTCCTGGAAGTTTTCTTCGAATTGCATCATGAGGCTTCGATAGAACTTCACAGTACGATTCAGAATTGACATTGTCACCTTTCTTCTTGAAATTGGTTAAAAGCACTCCTTGACAATCCCAGA